>JALDNG010000044.1:760000-1325000 GCA_024349245.1 Neodontobutis hainanensis
TATTGAACTTTAACTATACTCTGACCTCTGACCTGTCAAATTAAAGCAAAAAAATCCCCATAAAAATCATTAAATAAAAAAACGTCACTTACGAGCACAGTTTGTTACAGGTAACCCCTAAAGAAGTTTATTCCCACCTTTAAAATCCACGAGATCCACATTTTAGGGACGTCCTGTTTAAAATCACTTCTCAGGTAAATAAAATGAAGTGGATGCAGTGTTTTTTTGTTAAAACCTAAAACAGCCGATGCTAATTAGCTCGAGCTTTGAATTTGAAAGAATGGCATTATTTACATTTCTTTTTTCCTTGAATATCTTCATATATGAGTTTAAACAACCCTCTAACTAGTGCTGCATTTTCTAAAGCAGTGTTTTTTACCTGTTTTGGGCCAATTCTAAAATCCTATATCATAAAAATTTGTAAAATAGTATACTTTTCCAGGGCACATTTGACGATCTCTCATAGTTCACTTGAAACTCAAGCCAGAGAATATTATTGATTATTGACTTTTTACTCTGCCTGTCCAAACTTTTTAAATGGAGTTGTGATCAGAGGGAATCGACTCTTGAAGGACATTTTCATTTTTTTACATTTGTTTTCTTCAGCTCAGGGCATGTTTAGTCCAGTTTCAGTCCGACTGAACTGTTGCAGCTGTAGTTCACACAGTAATCACATTATACTGCTGTTCTGCAAAAAAAAAAAAATAATAAAAAAAATCCTAATCTGATCTCAGTTTGATCAAGACATGCATTTTAAGTCTTTTTTTTTTTTGAGGATATATGGTAAAAAACAGTTTTAAGTCGCAGGAGTGTGGACTCTTTGTGAAAACAGTGTGACCTTGACTGACCCTGAGTTACTGCTGGGTGCTCTCTTAAACCCTTTGCCACACAGACACAGTCGTGGTTCAGTTTTTCAAAAAGAACTCAGAGAAGCTGTTAGTTTGACATGGTTATCGCAAATTTGTGTCGACGTGATGTGTTCTAATATGAGACCGGGATTCTCTCGTCAGTCTTTAAAACCAGGAACACTCTTCGGTTTTAAACGAGAGGTTAGTCTGGGGCGCTCACCTGGTCGAGCGTGTACCATATACTCAGGAGACCCAGGTTCCATTCTCGCTCGGGTCATTTGCCCTCTCTCTTAAACTGTGTCCTGTCTGGCTACTATCCCGTCAAATAAAGGCAAAAAGACCCAGAAATGTGAAGGTAGCACCAAAAGACATGTTAGGCTATTGTTGTGAAAATGATCAAGCCCCATGTTTTGAGGTATTTCGTTGCTTTAATTGCTCCTTAGTCAGCGCCACAACTGCAGAGTGGCAGGGCTTTAGAGTCCAGGACGATTAGTTTCCTACAAAAGCACAAAGAACCAGTGACACATATTCTGTGTTTCGTCAAAAGACATTTACACATTCCTCTCTTTTCTGTTCCCTTCAGTGATGGCCTCAACCGAGCAACTGTCCTTCATCTTCCCCCGTCAGCGCTGCACATAAGGCCCCCCCCGTACCTCTGCCCCTGGCCCCCCCACAGTGAGAGACACCACCATGTACAGCGTGGAGGACCTCCTCATCTCACACGGATACAAACTGCCCAAGAGCGGCCCCTCGTCCGCCCCGCCTTTCGAGAAGCGCCCCACCGCCGACTGCCAGCTCGTGGACACCAGGACGGGACGGGCAGCGCTGAACGGGTACGAGGCCGAGCGCGGGGCATCTTTCACGGGGATCTACGGCAGCAGGGCGCTGGTGAAGGCCTACCCCACATCGGAAAACGAGGGCGCCGACAGGATCCTGAGGAGGAAGGATGTGGCCATCGGAGTCCTCAACGACGGTCAGATTGTAGGAGACTCTCTGGCGACGGACAGTGGGTGAGTAACACTCTGTTCCTTCACACCGGCCCCTCTGAAACACCCGGACACTGTTGTTCAGGGGACTCTGTTCTGAAATACTGCAGACATGGCAACCGTGTGATCGACAGCTTCAGTTCCAAGTGTTTACAGCTCGACCTTTTGTCCCAAAGAAACAGACTTAAATAAAAATAAAAAGAAGAAGTGTCCCAGTTTAGATGACGGTAAATGTGCTTATCCCAGTTTTGACCCTCTGAGGTTGCCATAGTTTGTCAGAAGTAATTTGTTGTCATGTATATTTATTCTTCAGTTTCTGGAAACAGTTAAATAAGGGCCCATGTGGGTTTAATGTAGCGCTGATAGATACATGTTATTGTACAGTGGGCTGTGAAGTCTGGAATAAAACTGTGTACGTTGTAAATTATAATACAGTTAATGAGAAAATGCTGTCACGAATTGCTCTGGGAACTGAATTTGAGATGACACCCTGCTATTTCATGAAAAGCTTTGTCTGCAGTGTCCTTTCTCCTTCAGAGCCGCTCCACACTTAAGCTGCAGGACTCATATATTTACCACAAACCCGTAACACCTTTAACACCTTAAGATTATTGTCTCATTGTGAAAAATAATCTACGGTAAATGTGAACGTAAGCATAGACATAAAATCTCTAAAGCACTTTGTTGAATAAAAAAATACAACTTAATTTCATCATGAGTTTTATGTAGCTTTCTCCTGGGATTTTTCTGACTATTCCTGTGTTTCCACTACAGCCGCCTCGGAGGGTGCTTCATTAAATATAATTAAAGCTTTTTTAAATACAGACAACATACAGAGACAAAAGTGTATCCATATTTTCAAGGACAACGTACATTATTTATAGGTCACTTGGATATTTTTCTTATTGTATTTTATTGAATCTATTTGATCATTTTCTTCAGTCACATGGTTTTGCAGTCTCTATCAAAAACAAACACTTCCTCAAATAGTAAAAAAGCCAGATAAGCTGATCGGTGAACTTCAGCTGAATCCAGAGGCAGCTGCGGTGAATATTTGCCCCCTCCGCCCTAGACCTGGGAGATTTGGTGATTTATGATGCTACTGAACTACAAAAGGTCATTTAAATGTAGCTGTTTGGTTAAGCTGCACACATTTGATTAACAGTTGTTTTTATATTAGTAATAATCACAAAGCTAGCTTCACGTTACCTCGGTCAACAGCAGACCCACACGGAGACACAGGGAGGAGGAGGAGGAGGAGGAGGAGGTGAACCTGCCCCAAAGACAGGCGTGTAATGGCTCTACTGTAAACACTGGCCCGCTGAGTGACGCGCAGCACGTGCTCTGTGATGTAAGCATGTTGCTGGGCAAGTGTGCTGCCGCTCCCCTTCTGCTGCTGCCGTACAGTAGCCCGCTGCTGAGGATGATCCATTGACATTGGCGCTACAGCGAACGCAGAGTCTAGAGACTAACAGAGGGGTTTGTGCACTGCAGAGAAAAAGAAAAAAGAAAAGAAAAGATGAGGCTCCTAAATGTGGACACAGCATCTCAGGAAGATTGTTTCTGGAGATGATTGCAGCAGAGAGTGGACGTAGATGTAATGTAATGTGATTTTTAATCCCCTTTAGACTCGTTTTTTTTATCTTCAGACCTGGCTATTCCTTTTAAGTTTGATCTAAAAGGAGAAGTATCTGTTATATGTAAAAGGAAGAATAGTTATATTTCATTTTCAGCCACAAATCCACTAATTTAAATGAAAAATAACCGACTAATGACCTGATTGTGCACAGTTTCTGTTCTATTGATGTCAATACTGATCACTGCATTTCCTTTTTAACAACATTTTAGGCCAACTAATAATGAAACGTGTATATATGTAGATATAAATATTTATACTTATACCTACCAAGCAGAAACATCTAGCATTTATAATAAAATCTATACAAGTATAAATATTAAAACATTATAGAGTGGGCTGGGGACAATGGTTCATAATATTACTTTATGTTTCATTAAAATGATTTTACTCTCTGTAGGATCCTTTTTTTTACAATAGAAATGACTATTATTACCATTAATATACTATTTATTATTTATTAAACTACTGTTGAAGGCAAGCTCAGGTGAATTGGTGAATCTAAATTAGCAAAAGGTGTGAACGTTTGTAAAGGTCTGTTTTAAGTGTTAACCCTGCGATTAACTTGTTATTGTTCAAAGCAGCTGGGAAGCAATAAAAATAAATGAACAAAGTTTAAAAAGCCATCATTTACAGCACTATAACAGCAATATTACACAGAGACTATGTTTTAATCGAACACACTTGACACGGGACAAAAAACCGGTTTTGAGACAATCATGAAACTCTTCAACCATTAACGCCGTCAAAAGTATTGGATCAATCTGGCTCAAGGTCCTTTCTAAAATCATTTAATCGATATATCCAGATGAACAGAGCAGAAACACCAGTGTAGTGAGTGTTTGTGACTCTTAAACTGAAGGCGACAATCTTCTAACGTCACGGGCCATGTACTTACTAAAGTTTTGAAGGTCACTCGTTATGACTTTGTCTGTTTTCACTTTGTTTTAGTGAATTACATCCCTTTTTTGGTCATATACTAGGTGTAGGGGAGCCCATAGGGGACACTAAAACATAGCATTTACCTTTGACATAAAAAAACAAAACGACCTAAAGATCCTGTCCAAAAAAAGAGCGTAATAGATAACCTTTAAAGTTGTCGATGCTGTGTCCCAAGGTCACGGTGCTCTTGTTCCTACAGTAGAGTGATTAATTAGCCCAGCCAGTATTATGTGTCTTTGATTCAGAAAATGGACTGACTCTAAGAAACATCAAACCTAATCCAGGATGAGGAGTCGTTACAGTTTAATATTTATATCATTCTGCAGTGGCATCACTTGTTCCTGATGTTGTCAGAGAAGCAGCAGCTGACTTAAGCACTTCTGTCTCATAAAGTCAAGTGTGTTCAATTAACTTGTAAAGAACATAGCTCCAACATTTTATCCCGTTTACAGAATAAAACGTGTCATATAAATGCACTTAGTCCTCATCATCAGGTTAGTGCCAAGAGCCATGTTTTATCCTGAGCTGCTAATATAATGGAAAAAAATATTATTTATAGAGGTTTTCAAAATAGTTATCACTTGTTTCTTTTAACATTGTGCAGCCCTAGTGTTGATTTCTCATTCTGACATGTCTCACATTCATTTATCTTTTCATTTATAAAAGGGGCTCAAAGGGGTCAGAACAATTACAATCACAATTAGGGCTGGGCAATACTGGAAAACTATTTAAAATATTGAATATTAAAACATAGAAAAAAACTAATATATATACGCTCTGGACTAACTTTAACTCGTCAAAGCAGGTCTAGGACTTAACAGGTCTAAACTAGGATTTAACAGGTCTAAACTATGATTTAACAGGTCTAAACTAGGATTTAACAGGTCTAAACTTGGACTTAACAGGTCTAAACTAGGATTTAACAGGTCTAAACTTGGATTTAACAGGTCTAAACTTGGATTTAACAGGTCTAAACTTGGATTTAACAGGTCTAAACTAGGATTTAACAGGTCTAAACTTGGATTTAACAGGTCTAAACTATGATTTAACAGGTCTAAACTAGGATTTAACAGGTCTAAACTTGGACTTAACAGGTCTAAACTTGGATTTAACAGGTCTAAACTATGATTTAACAGGTCTAAACTTGGACTTAACAGGTCTAAACTTGGATTTAACAGGTCTAAACTAGGATTTAACAGGTCTAAACTTGGATTTAACAGGTCTAAACTAGGATTTAACAGGTCTAAACTTGGATTTAACAGGTCTAAACTAGGATTTAACAGGTCTAAACTTGGATTTAACAGGTCTAAACTAGGATTTAACAGGTCTAAACTTGGATTTAACAGGTCTAAACTTGGATTTAACAGGTCTAAACTAGGATTTAACAGGTCTAAACTTGGATTTAACAGGTCTAAACTAGGATTTAACAGGTCTAAACTAGGATTTAACAGGTCTAAACTTGGACTTAACAGGTCTAAACTAGGATTTAACAGGTCTAAACTTGGATTTAACAGGTCTAAACTTGGATTTAACAGGTCTAAACTTGGATTTAACAGGTCTAAACTTGGATTTAACAGGTCTAAACTAGGATTTAACAGGTCTAAACTTGGATTTAACAGGTCTAAACTATGATTTAACAGGTCTAAACTAGGATTTAACAGGTCTAAACTTGGACTTAACAGGTCTAAACTTGGATTTAACAGGTCTAAACTATGATTTAACAGGTCTAAACTTGGACTTAACAGGTCTAAACTTGGATTTAACAGGTCTAAACTAGGATTTAACAGGTCTAAACTTGGATTTAACAGGTCTAAACTAGGATTTAACAGGTCTAAACTTGGATTTAACAGGTCTAAACTAGGATTTAACAGATCTAAACTAGGATTTAACAGGTCTAAACTTGGATTTAACAGGTCTAAACTTGGATTTAACAGGTCTAAACTAGGATTTAACAGGTCTAAACTTGGATTTAACAGGTCTAAACTAGGATTTAACAGGTCTAAACTAGGATTTAACAGGTCTAAACTTGGACTTAACAGGTCTAAACTAGGATTTAACAGGTCTAAACTTGTATTTAACAGGTCTAAACTAGGATTTAACAGGTCTAAACTTGGATTTAACAGGTCTAAACTAGGATTTAACAGGTCTAAACTAGGATTTAACAGGTCTAAACTTGGACTTAACAGGTCTAAACTAGGATTTAACAGGTCTAAACTTGTATTTAACAGGTCTAAACTAGGATTTAACAGGTCTAAACTTGGATTTAACAGGTCTAAACTAGGATTTAACAGATCTAAACTAGGATTTAACAGGTCTAAACTTGGACTTAACAGGTCTAAACTTGGATTTAACAGGTCTAAACTTGGATTTAACAGGTCTAAACTGATTTAACTGGTCTAAACTTGGATTTAACAGGTCTAAACTGATTTAACAGGTCTAAACTTGGATTTAACAGGTCTAAACTGATTTAACAGGTCTAAACTAGGATTTAACAGGTCTAAACTTGGATTTAACAGGTCTAAACTTGGATTTAACAGGTCTAAACTGATTTAACAGGTCTAAACTTGGATTTAACAGGTCTAAACTGATTTAACAGGTCTAAACTTGGATTTAACAGGTCTAAACTTGGATTTCACAGGTCTAAACTAGGATTTAACAGGTCTAAACTTGGATTTAACAGGTCTAAACTAGGATTTAACAGGTCTAAACTTGGATTTAACAGGTCTAAACTAGGATTTAACAGGTCTAAACTTGGATTTAACAGGTCTAAACTTGGATTTAACAGGTCTAAACTGATTTAACTGGTCTAAACTTGGATTTAACAGGTCTAAACTTGGATTTCACAGGTCTAAACTAGGATTTAACAGGTCTAAACTTGGATTTCACAGGTCTAAACTAGGATTTAACAGGTCTAAACTTGGATTTAACAGGTCTAAACTAGGATTTAACAGGTCTAAACTTGGATTTAACAGGTCTAAACTAGGATTTAACAGGTCTAAACTGATTTAACAGGTCTAAACTTGGATTTAACAGGTATAGTGTCGTTACAATACATGTCATTCTTTGCGATACAAATATTGTGATTGATATTCTCACAATAACAATAAATTTGCAATATACTGTGCAGTCCTAATTACAATTTAAACTAAAACAAATGTTTAATGTTAACTATAAGTTGGTTCATAAAGAGCACATTAGGTGCTGGTGCTTGTTGTTACTAATATTGGGCCTCATTTATAAATTTATTTTATACAATGTTTCAAACAGTGGCTGAGGCAGCATCAGTTTGTTGCTAAAAGTTTAAAATATAAAGTGTGAAAAGTGTTTTGGTGTCGTGCACAGTCTACTTTTTATTTATTATAGTTTTGGGCTATTCTTTTAAAAAAATGTAAAATTGTGTAGTTTACCTGTTTTAATTAAAATATTCAGTTGCATTGTAAGTTTGATAATATAATAAAACAGTGATATTTTCAGGGCTGAGAGTACTTCAGCCTGATCTTGGGATTTGTTCTTCCAGAAGCACTTTTTGTAAGTTCAGGAAACATTGGTGAGTGCCAAAAATGCATTAAGTAGAAATTTCTGCGTAAGAAGCTTTGTGAATGAGGTTCATTGAACTCTGGAAGTGAATATATGAATATTTAAACATACTTTTTGTATTTTACTGTTTTCCTCTTTTGTTTACATGGAAAGGGTGCTTTTGACTGTGCAGCTCTCAGCCAATCAGAGCTCACAGAAGACAACAAAACTTTACTAAAACTATATAACAGGACACTAGAGTTCATTCAAAGCCAGACTTTTGCTGACAAACACTAAAAAGAAGATGGGTTTGGTGCCTTATGATCCTGTACCGAATATTTACATGTAATTTTCATTCAATCTGTTTTTTCTGTCTTTTCAGGTTCTACGACGTCCCGAGTTTGACTTACTCGGACCCTCTAAGCCTGGGCCATGACGAGCGAGACCTTTCTTACTGGAGGAGACGAGGGCAGGACTTTAGTCTACTCTTGGACTATGCCGACGGGAGGGAGCTGAGGGCCTCCGCCACAGCATGGAGGCCTCAGGCTCTGATTACGGCAGAGGAACTGAGGGCAGAGAGGCAGGCGCAGCAGCTATGGGAGGACCTTTCCTGGCTGCGGGACCCTGACTCTGGCCCGGGACAGCTAAGGGTCACTGGGGAAAGGAAGTGTCAAAGTCTCGGTACAGAAGAGTGGAGACCGGCCGTGGGACTGGGGAGGCAACTGTCCGACGTAGATGGGGACAGGTGGGTGCTTGATCCGTATCGACTGAGGACATCTGAGGGATTTTTTCACCCCAGAACTAAATCCAAGTCCCAGTCCCTTCCCAGAGTGCTGTCACCAGAGGCAAATAGTTGCAGAGAACTTGTCCCGTCGAGGCCGAGCTTACCCGACAGACAAAGGTTAAACAGTACTGTCTTCTCTGGGCCTTATAGCAGGTACGTCTACGGTGCTGGCAGGGAGCGGTGGGCGAGGAGCGCCGGGCCGGCCAGCCATGTTGCACTTTTACCAAAGCCCAGGTTTAGCAGGCCGTTAAAGCCTCCATCTTACGAGATTCACCAGCAGACAAGGGGTAGCGCCGAAATGCTTGCTCTTGAACAAGGGGCAAAGCAAAAAGACAGGTCAATTTACTATTCAAGAAGTGGGGATCTGAGACACGAGTATTACGCACAACAAGCTGCCATTACGGGAATGGAGCCCCCAGGCTACATCCCACCCCCTTCGTATAAAAGACCTCTTCCCCCTCGAGCAGTTTCAATGAACCGCTGCGAAATGGCCAACCTGAGATGGAGAGCGGACACTTTGCAAATGCCCAATTCAGATCCAGGAAGGTGGTTGACCAGACAAACGCGTTCATGGGTGGGATACTACGCCGATCGTGCTCCATCCTACCGTAAACAGATGCTCGCCGGAAATGAAGAACAACCACCGAGTCATGTCCGTCAATTACCCGCCGAAGACCCAAAAGTTAAACCAAACTCAGGAGGGCAAAGTGGAAATTCTCTAACCGACTCAGACAAGATCCGAAACACCAACAAAGAGGTACCTTCCACGAAAATGTTAGGACAATCTACTCTTGATAGTGCCTTTCCTCCCCAGCAGGGGCAAGCTCTTAATACAGAAAGCAGAAAGATTGCTCCCAGTGACACCGAAAGCAGTAATAGATGCTTCAACAGGGGTATGAGAAAAAGTGAAAGTGCAGGTCCTGAACAAAACCGTAGCCAATTCTTTCCTTCTTCAATCCTGGGTAAACCACCGCCTCCTCCGTGTAAACCGGTTGAGCAGCCTGTCTCTGAACCTGCCACAGAAGTGAAGAAAGTGGAACCACCAGAGCCTCCGCCTCCTGAAAAAGAGAAATCTAAGAACTTAAAAAAGAGACTTAGTGAGACCATTTTTTGTTTGGTATCAGTCCCTGTCACTCCGCAGCCCACAGTGACCATTCGAGACCAGAATAACAACAATGAAAAGTCACCAGATCCAGCCGATAGCCCCACCAACAACAAGACGGGCCATTTAACAAACCAAAGTCTCCAAAGCACATCTTCAGCTGAGGCTGAGCTGCAGGCACTGACTGGCAGCTTTGCAAGCAGCAAAACAAGCAGCAGAGCCAGCAGTAAAATGTTTAAAAGGGTATCTTGTAGACCACCTAAAATAAATCATTACAAGGAGCTGAAACTGACAGGGTCCTGGCCCGCAAACCAGTATCGAGACCAGGAAACTCAAACCAGTCCAGAGGCTCAGAAACCTGCCTCCGAGAACAAGGAAGCACAACCAGAAGGCCCTGACCACAACGCAGTGGGCACTGCATTTACTTTTCCAATGAAGGGAGTGAAGAGCCTAAAACTGTCCAGTAACAGCGCCTTTTCACTAACAACCACTTTCTCCAACCAGCTGAATCAGAGCACAGCCTCAGGTAACATGGAGGAGGAGGAGGACGAACCAGCAGAAAACAGTGAAAAGGAGATGTTTGATCAATACATCATTAAACCTGCCAGCCAGCGGGCCTGGGATGCAGTCAAAGAACTAGAGGCGATTAAGAAGGAAGTCCAAGAGCAGCAAGAGAGCAGCAAACAGCCCAGTGTTGACAAGTGCATAGAGGACCTTAATGAAGCCTTCAAGGACATCTTAGAGCTAGGAACTGCCAGCAATAAAGTTCCCAATGGTTCCGTTCAAATTCCTGAACGTATCAAAATACGACTGACCTCTGAGCCCCTGAACAAGCCCAGCAGCCTTCGGCGGAGTGCAGTTAGCTGGTCTGTCGATCCAGAGTACAGAGAGGTCAAGAGCGCGTTCTCCAGACCGGCGACAAAGTCAGTCACCTTCAGCAAACAGCTCAGAGAAGAGCTCCCCGTCCCCCCTCGAGAAACAGGCTTCAGAGAATACAGGGTCATGGCACATCTCTCACGAAGACGGAGCAACGACGGGAGGACAGTAAAACTAGACTTGTCAGACGAGCCCATAGAGACACCGCTTTGTGACTTCAGTCCGACGACACTCGCCACAGCAGCAGAGGTGCCTTGGGCAGACCGACAACCCATGCAGGATGCATCCACACTCACTAGTCCTCCCGATTACGAGGACATCTGCCAGACTCTGCGTCAGACTAGAGACTCTACAGATCGTGCAGGTAACTCCAGACCAAATGAAGAGATGCTCCAAAATCTCGGTGCTGACTCAGAGGAAGAGTGTCCTATTTGTAAAAGAGAGCTTGAGAATCAGATGAGACAGGGTCCACTGCCTCCTCTTCACGAGGAGAACAGTTCAGACAGTTCAACCAATCAAAACGGCAGTCCACCACAGAGGGCTGCCTTAGAAAGTCCACCAGAAGATGTACAAGTAAACGAGGCAAATGAGTCTGAATTAAATAAGTCAGGGTCTGATGCTGAGGCAAAGAAGGAGCATTCGTTAATAGAGAGTGAGAAAAAGGACACTGCTCAAGCAGGAAACCTTAGCGAACTAGGTGTAGATACAGTTGAGGAAAGTATAAGAGAGATTGAAGCGACAGACAGGGTGTCACCAATATTTCCAACTGAGGTGCCTATAGACACAGATGAACCGGATGATGGCAAAGAGGTGAGGAGTGAAGGGAAAGTGGAGGAAGCCATTGCAGGAGAAGCATCAGAAAGCAGAGTGGATGAACAGACAGGTAAATTGAATAGTGAATGTAAAGAGGGACAGGACGATCCAAAGGTTGATGAAAAACAGGAACAAGAGAAGAAGCCATTAGTTTCCCCAGAGCATAGACTGAGTTTATGGACTCAACTGGGGCGAGACCACACAGGGTTACCAGAGTTCCCTCCAGAGAGACTGCCCCTTTCTGTTCCCCCGACTCAAGACCACAGGCTTTCGCTCAGTTTGGAGAGAGGCGAGAGGAAAAGCAGAGGCCTCTCCCATCGAATCGAAGCCCTGCAGAACAAACTGGCTATCTCCCCGGGCAGAGTGGCAGTGGAGCGCCTGTCCCGGATGAGGGAGGTGGACGTTATCTGTCGGGTCAGGCGCCTCAGCATCAGGAGCACGGACTCCGGGGAAGGGGACACGGAGATGGAAAGTAAAAGTCAGCAAATGGAGGAGCCGCTGCCTCCCGATCAGACAGACGAGGACAATGATCAGGAGGTCACCTCATCACATCAAGTCTCAGAGCAGACCGGAACGCAAACCGAGGAGTCCACTTCATCAGGTAAGAGGAGGAAATTAGAGACGCAAGACATTCTATAGAGCTTTAGTCAGGCCCCTTTCGGGAGACCACATTTTGAATGGAAGCAACTTTTTGGTTCCCTTTGTATCATATCATAATTTTTTGTGTAAAACATGACCACATACAGACTTTATTAATGATGTCATCAGTGTAGACTTGTGTAGTCAGTAAAATACTGTATCATTAAAATCCTCTACCTCCAAGGATTTTAAACAAACACTGAATTATTTGGCATCAAAATGTGTCATTTAATTTGGCAAACAACATACAGCTTGTGAAAAGAAGAACTTGCCACAAAAGGAATCAAGTGTGCTGTTCCTGTTGACTTTTTAAGCTAGCAGAAAAAATAACCAACAACAATTTCAAACAGATTCTTTTTTTCCCAATAATCAAATGTAATAATAATAATAATAATGAAGCATCTGGTGATTCTCAGACTTCCAGGCCAAAGTTCAAAAACAGGTTAAGAAGGCTTCAGAGTAATTTTAATGAATTTTAATGAATGTAAAAGTCAGAATATCACCTTGATAAAACACAAGATACCACACTATTCAACTCTGGGTGATGGGGCATGCTACCATTTTGGTCAGAATTAATAAAAAGATAAATAGTGTTGCCATTACTGATGTATTTGAGCAGATTGATTGAACTTTATGAACTGTTGTTTGTCTGTGCACCCCAGAACCCTTCGACCCCAGCCAAGTGGAGACAGTGTAGAAAGACTGCGCCCATCGTGTCCATGTGAGGTTTTTAGCTCCAACACTGTGACCTGGCTGCCTCCTACTAGAATGCCTTCATCTTCATCTTCTGACACTGAAATGGCCTTTTTGTCCGACAAGAGCATTGTGTTACATCCTCACCCTCCGCGCTGCGTCGACTACTACGAGTGCTGTTCCACTGCCAAAGGGAGGTGCCCCCTTTAACTCGCAGGGCAACTTCTAACCCCTCTCCACCCATGCACCCACTTTGTCCTTGTCTCTTTTCCCTAAAACTGACTTTCCCAATCCATCCCTCAGACCATTCTCTTAGGATTTTTACTATAGTTAGTCTCTCGTAGCGGCTTGTCCTTTCAATTCTCTCCTTATGCTTTTTCTCATTGGCAGACATTATGCAATTCTGTCATGTATACTACAACTTTTACATAGCTAATGCTGTCAAGAAATCAGTTGTTTTTTGCCTAATGAACAAATGTTTATGGGCGAACTGTTAAGGATATGAATGTAATGTCTTTTACGTACCTTAGACATAGAAAGGTTAAGGTCACGACCTCTTCTATTGATTTAAACTACACCAAATTTAACCGCGTTTTTGATTGTGGTAGTATGGCGACAGCTGTTCAAAGGACTGGAAAACACTGTCTCTGGCTCAAGAACTGTTTTAATTTGTAGATAACATTAAGCAGCCTTTATTTGTTAAGCTTTACTGACATTGTGCCCCGTCTAGGGATGTCCAGATACCAGTACCTCAAAGGGAGGGGTGTCACGCTTGTCCGTATTCTTCTTTCAAGTCTTAGAGTCTCAATTGCATTTACAGTAAATTCAGTGCCTCTTCCACTTAGGCCTTCTCATTTACATTATGACCGGTTTCTAGTATGGAGTTACAATGATGGCGTTGTTTTTTTTTTACCCCACTTGGACAAGGTCAAAGTAAAAAAAAAAAAAAAAAAGAATATATAGCACATGTAAAAAGCTGCCCACTAATAAATAGATATAGAGGCCATGAAACACATTAATAAAAGTAGTACGGTAAAGACAAATAAACAAAAACAAAAAAGGGGTTTGATTAAAGATTCAAAATCTTAAAGGGGGGAACTGCTCTGATTGAAAGACTCGGTGTAGAGAGACTTCAAAACAAAGAACAGAGTCTAGTTTTGATTAATGAAGTTAATTCTATAGTCACTCCGTCTATTTCTTGTTACAATACTATAAACTGCTTTGTACGAAGACCAGGGTTAGTGTTTTACAGTGCTCTAATAAAACAAACAGAACTGATCTATTCTCATTATTAGTCTTGTTCAATGATCAAAATGCGTTAACATTTAGTTTTAATTTAAATCTACGAGCAGTAACTACAGCACTGTTGGGCTTACACACAAGCACAGGTTACGGACTAAGGTTTTTACATCAAACAGCTAATGCTTCGCCTAATTACACTTTCTGTTTTGTCTAGAAAGCCATGTTATGCTTGAACACTATAGGGCTTTTAATTTGAAAGAACACCGCTGCAATAGATTTTACATTTTTATACAACACAGCTTTTTCTTGTGATTTTATATCATCACTTTTACCGCGAAAGCAGCCTCTTGAACTCATGTGAGCTCGTCAGATACTGCCACACGAGTACTTTACTCACTGCATTGTGGAATTTTTTTAATCGTTTTTAGCCCTGTTTGGAAATATGTGGCTGTACATGACGTTTTATAAAAGCCGAGTAAGCTAAAGATCAGGAGGCACAAAGGCCGTCTCTTTTAAAACAAGTCTTAAAAAAAACATATAAAAAGTATAGAAAGTTCTGAAATTGGTGGGGTTTTTAATGATTCTTAAGTACTCGTATCAGACAGGATTTTTAAGTACTTGGATAAACTGGTATCGGGACATCCCTTGCCCTGTCTCATTGCTTTTGTACATTGTAAAAAAAAACTAAAACTCTTCAGTGAAGAGTTGTTCACTTCTGAAAAAACATGGTCGATTGTTCATCTCTTTAATATTTATAGGTTTAAGTTAGATCTTAAACTAGTCATTTCAATAAACCAGGTTAAAAAAACAAAAAAGCCTGGTTTAGTACCCAATTAATCAAAAAGCACCCATTTCCAGGTAATTTCAGGAAGCAATAAAGGCACAGATTAGATTTAAAGTGTTGGCGGCAACTTTGAGAAACATTAAAAGATGGATGTGGGTAAAAAAAAAATCATAAAAAAGGAAGAAGAAAAAAAGATATGTTGAGCAATATCATAGAACAAACAGCTCAGAGATTAAATGGAGCTACCTATTAGAAATAAGTCAGGAGTTTTATTTCATGGAACTTTTCATTGGAATCAAAAGACGTGTTTCCACTGAAGCGGTACGGGTCGGGTTCAGTTTTCTCCTAAAGATCCTAAAGAGGCTTGTGTTTCCACTGAACTGTGAGAGAACTGGAGCTGCAGTGCCATTAAGCAGAATAAAGACGAGAGTAAATCCTGGCGTGTACTGGAGCGAGAGGCGGGAGGTACAGCCGTAAACTGCCATAAAAGAACAGCAGAAGAAGAACATTGTGTTTAATCAGAAGGAAAATCCAGTATTATAATCTGTTCTTTGAAAGAGAATCGTACAACCTCAACTCAATCTAAAACCTGGAAACAGCTGATCAACTCTTTCTTGATAATACACGCTGTGTTTTGGGGTTTTTACCGTCTCGGCTTCTTGCTTTTAGGAAGTGATGATTATTTGACAATGCCTCATGATTTTGTTAATTGAGCCCACGATGCTATCCATAGTTTTGAGTTACAGGACATTGCCGGTGTCCTGGAGGGTACTCCTCAGCAGAAACAGGGTTTTTTTCTTTTTTTCTCATTCAGAGGAAAGGTCAAAGATAGGTTCAATGACATTAATGCACTTTTTCCTCTTTTCTTAGTTTTCACTCACAGTCCAGGCTTGTCTCCTTCTCATTTACTCCTTACTATTGATTAATAATCTTCCCGTGTTTAAACTGAAGGGCAGCAGAGCCACAGTGGCATGTTACTCTGAGAGTGTAAACTATTGGACCAATATTGTGACAAGCCTGTTATTTTTTTTTAATTCAGGAAGTGCACATTTAGTTTTTTTTACAAAACAGACACAGTTATAGATTAGAGACAACAAGAAAAGCAAACTATAACATTAAGCAACGTGTGCACATTAAACTTTTTATGTGGCCCTCCAATACATTTAGTAGGCAATTTTTTGCACTAGGTTTTAACTGGATTTGAACAGGTTTTAGATAGATTTGAATCAGATTTTCTGTTCATTAAATCTAGGTTAAGTCAAATCCTTCTAAAACCAGTTTCCATAAAAAGAGGACTTTAATGTTAAACTTTTGTAAAACTCAAATTACGATAAAACCTCACGTTAAAAATGTAATAAAAGCTTTCAAATGTCACTTTGGCCCCTGAAAGGATATTGTGGCCCCTCACCACTGGCCTAGAATATGAATTGCTTGTTTCTCAATTTTGCCTCAAACAAGGATTCTCATTCGTCCAATCAACACACTCCAAGTTTAAGCTCCAACTTTTAATAAACGGAAGCACAGTTTAACAGTGATTCCATTTTATCGACCCGGCCGGAACCGCTCCAGTGTAAACGAGTCCATACGCTACAGGGATCTGGACCAGTGTCAGGGTAAACTAACACACTAGGGGGGAGGGGGTGCTTTACTTCATCACATATGTTTTATTCATCTGTACATCTGCAAAGAGGCACCATTTCACCCAAAAAATATTTTTTATTATCATCGGACTTGTTAATCAGTTTGCATAATGTACAAAATAAAGTCTATTTTAAATATTTTCAGAGATATTTTGTATTTAACCATGAAGTTTTATTTGTCATATACTGTATCGAGCTGTCTGTATATGAGGGTCATAATGAGAGTATCATATTTTCTAGTGCTTTAATCAGACGAGAGTTTTCCGCGAGTCCCCTGGAAGTGTGCCTTGATCACACGGACTCTGCAGGTTTTTACCGCGATGGAGATTATTTCTGATTGTGCCATGATTTTCTTTGATAGTGCTTTTTAAAAAATGCTCCGTGTGGTGTTAATGACATTTCATCTGCTGGGTTTTTACAGTGTTGCGTCCAGATTTTCTGTGTTTGTCTTCCAATTGAGCTCATGTACCATTTATTTGTGGGTTTAGACAATAAATTATTCTTTTCTTTTCATTGCTTTCCCTTTAAATGATCCCCATTCAGTTGTGTTTTCCCGTTCTGTCTGTTGCACTTATGGAGATAATGCAGTGTGCTACTTTAAGTACCAACCACATACCTGCAAAATAACTTTTCAATAAGCTTTTTAAATGACAAATCTTAAAGGTCGTATTAATGTTAACAGGGATTTTACATGAATATTTGATTAAATGTTGCAGTGATGTGGCTGGTACACTACCGCGGTGTGACATTAGTGTAATGTATCGACAAACATCTCCTGATTGTTATGTAGCATTAACAGTTGTAGCATTGGATCAACTTTGTCTCGACGATGTTTCTTGTAAATTAAAAAAAAAAAAAACGCTCATGTCGCCTTATTACAGTTTGTGTGCATTAAACATGACGCTCCAGGCAAAGCCAAAAAAAACATAGTAAGCACTGTTTCATTTAGGTTTAAAAGATAAATATATATGAATATATATATATAGAACCGTACTCTTTGGTCGTGGTTGCGTCTGAAGAGGAGTAGCATCGGGACAGTTTCTGCTTTTCTGGAAGAACACTGAACTTTAAAGAAAGCTGAAGGTTTAGCTGAAAACCTGCAGTGTGAGATTCAGTATTTCAAGGCCCACAGTGTCCCAGGACAAGCCCATATGTTCGGACATTTTCATTTCGACCCTGCCACAGCTCGACGTGTAAACTGCCCCAACCTCCTCCAGTGCAGACCCTGATAATTGGCGAGTCAGGAAACACTTGAACATAGTGTCATGTGACTTTTTGTACTGCAGGTTACGTGCAACATAAAGTAATTATGCACACTTGTAATATTTTATATTTTCATATGAGATTTAAGTGCTTTTTGTACTCACTGACATCTTTTTTCTTCCTTGCATGAACGATGCAAACACGGGAGGAAAAAAATGTTTTCATAAAGTATATTTGCATTTGGTACTCCGATAGTATATCCAGTGGCAAGCGTTACGTTTCATAATTTTATTTACAAAACTATGCCAAGTATTTGAAAGCTATTTTTAGAAGTCATTCATTTTTTTTTGTTTTGAAACATGCCTTTATCTTTGTATCTATAAATATGAGCATAATCCATAGTCATGATTGTGCTACTGTTGTATGATACTGCAGTCTGATTCATAAATAAACTCTTTGCATGAAAACGGTCTTTGTGGTGAATTACAAGAACTCTGCATGTCCTGTTGCTGCTGGGGTTTTCTCAGTCCAACAACTTCATATCAAACAAATGAATAATCCACTCAACAAAAGGAGGAGTAGCAGACGAAGATGGTGCAAACTTCTGGATTGAGATTGTAAAAGCCCTGTTTAATTCGAGAAACAAGATTCAAAATAAACACTAGTTTTACATTCAAATGTTTGCATTATTTTCTCCTCGAATACAAATCCCTTGCTTCTCATTTTACCCTGAGGGAGGATTTTCTATCAACAGACTACACGTAATGGTCAGAACTGTCACACTTCCATGTCCCAACAAATTCCAAATACTTACATGCCCCACTTTTGTCCAGGTCCCTATTATTTTTATTTTAACAAATACACTTCACTTCAGCAAACCCATTTTACCCATAAACTGCATTAACCTGAAGCTGTGGCCTCATGGTCTGCGTTTATAGTGTAGCCTTTTTACAGAAATGTCGGTAAATGTTTCTGTGGAGCTTCTTTCGTGACTCGGTGAGTTTAAATGCTCATAAAACAGTTCTGGTTTTGGGTTTACTGTTGATATTGTTCAGAAGTTGCGACACATTGTTTTGAGACTTACTTTTGTAATCTATAAATGCACAACCATATGGCCAAACTTATTTCATCACCCTGTGCACTTTGAACTCTTCAGGTGGGACTCGTGTTCTATTCTGAGACCTACTTGTGTTGTTAATGTCAAAGAAGCTCAAGAAGTCCTAAATAAATGTGTTTTATTCCTGCATTACCTTTGAAAGAAATGTCAAGTCAGTGGTTGATGGAAAAGTCTAACTTAATTTTCTATAATTACTTTTTAAGTAAAAAGAAAATCAAAATGTTATCTCGCTACAAGCTAAGGCTAAGCTACAAGCTAAGGCTAAGCTACAAGCTAAGGCTAAGCTACAAGCTACTGACAAAATCAAACTTTAAACCTACAGCCGCGGATCAGACAGTGAGTATTTAGGTATTATTAAATGTGACAACTTTACAGGTAACTTTTTATATTATATATTAAATATTAATTGAGCTTACCTTTTTAAACTGTTTGGAGTGATTAATGTAAGTTATATGTCGACTTTTCCAGTGGTTTCAAAGAAAATGTGAAACAGTATTTTTTTTAGGACCTATATGATGTTATTAATGTATTTTTTTGGCGTGTGCAGTGCTGTTTTATTAGATCAGAGAGATGCAGTGGTAATTATATGTATATAAATTGTATATTCTTTCTTTTGTGGACACTAAATGACACACTTCTAAGGCTTATCATGACAATAAAGTGGTCCCAAACTCTTCCAAATGTACTTCACTTGTTAATTTTGAAAGGTTGTTTAATTTCTTCCATTCGTTCCCAGCTGTCTCTGGATTTCCTTTGCAGCTGTCTCTCTAAGTACATGCTCAGTGCTGTTAAAGGCTGCTGTACATCTGTCTGCATTGCCGTCTGGGGAATAATGACTCTGTTACTGTAACACTGCAGCTGTTGTCCATCCTGTCCCTCCAGCCTGGTACAGCCCCTTAGCCTGGACACACACCCAGAAAGAAATGCACAAGGTGGAAGCAGGTAAAGTAAAGCTCCAGCTTGGGAAACAGAGGTCAGTGAAGGTGAGAATATAAGGTGAGAATATAAAAGAAAACTTTAATCACACATCTGTTTTTTCACTGTATGTCATTGTCTACTAAAAACGTCCCCCTTACTAGAGTAGGATCAATACTTGGTCTGTACTGGCTGAGTATATAATGGTTGTAGTTTCTGCAGTTGTCCACAAGATGGAGACAAGTGACAACAGAAGGAGGCATTCTTTTGAGGTGGGTTGGGGAAAAATGTAGTATATAGCCTAGTTAAACACAATGGCATACATAAAGAGTATATTTCAATAATTTATAATATAAAAATAAAGAAAATGGATAAATAAAGCTTCATAAAACCCGTTTGAGTTCAATTACCTCTTGTTTTTGTTTCTACAGGTGCCCAGAGAGGACAAACTGAGCACTGCTTTTATTTAATCATACAACAGCATGTCCATAGCTGTTCACATGCTCAAATAAGGGTGCAAGGGGAGGAACTTTTAACTTCTTTTAGAGCAACAGTTTTTTTCTTTGACTAACATTAACTTTAAATGTCTTTAAATGAACAGGTTAGACCCAGATGTGGATGTGTTTTAACTGGTTTCATTTGGTCTTAGCTTAGCTTATTACCCGACTGTGTTGTGTTTCTGGAGGTTTAAATAGACATGTTATCACTGTGCTAAAAAAAACAAAAAACCTTTAAGACCTCACCAAACGCTGGGTGTCCTTTGTGAGGCTTTGTCAGGACTTGACTGCAGCGGTCTTCAGTTGTTGGGTGTTTATTTATGAATATATTCATTTGTCCAGTTACTTTATGTCCCTTTAAATCAGGGGACAGTGAATGAAAACTGTTACAATTCCTAAACGCTTTCTCCAATTTTTGTTGTAAAAACCCTCAAATTAAAGCTGAAAGTCTCAATTTCATCGTTATTATTTAATTTCAGATCCATTGTGGTAGCGTACTGGGCCAACATTATGAAAATTGTGCCACTCCCCAAATATTACAGGACCTAAATGTATATACTGTTTATAGTGCCACAGCTGCCGCTCTGACCACCGCCAAACACACTTACATTCAAACACCTGTGGCCCTGGAGTCTCCACCTCCTGAGCCATATATGTGTGGAAACATAATGTAGCACATGAGCAAAGGTATAACTGCCAAATATAGAACTTGATAACTGAATGAATGGAAGAAGTTATTTTCGCAGTATTTAGAAAGAAAACACCTGAATCCTAAACATAAAACAGTACTTTATTGTATTATATTACTTTAAGAACAAGTATTTTATTAAAAGGAATAGGAAATATACCAGTAACTACATATTATGTTATGTATTGTTATGTGCCATTAAAAAAATATTTACTTAGTACTTGTTTTATGAACAATGTTCATAAAACAAGAAAAACTTTGTTTTTCATTTTAAAACTGACAATGTTTACAGTGTATATTCAGATTTTGTTGTTTGAATGCTACAGTATGTTTCTGATTGTCCTACTTCTGTTGTGATTATATTGATGTAAAACAGCCACATAAGTACACTGATATAAGTGCTTTTCTCTGCAGACTGGAGTTTGTTTTCAGAGCCGGGGCCACTGCTGCAGGACTGCACCGTAGTTTGAAACAGCTGATTCGATCCCCCCTGCACCGAGAGACCTCTGCCTCCTGGCTATTTATGGCAGACTCCCCTCCGCTGAGGCCGCTCTCTTCAGTCCTTACATGGTTGCTGTGGGATGAGGTTACTACACTGATTTGGCCGGCGCTTTTGCAATAAGTGTTATGTACCTTTTAGATGCACCGAGGTTGGACTTAAATTACACAGATTTATGCTTTCATCTTTCAACTTTCTATCATTTACCAAACATATCAACATTTATCATTTCATTCAGGCGTTTTTTCTATTTTAAAACCCTCTCCTCGACAGTTCTCATGCAAACCCCAGATCTTTCCTCCTCCTTGTCTTTCTTCTCCTGCCTGTTCTTGGACTGATTTATTTGGACCGGCACAGCAGAGCGAAGGGGAAAGCACCAAGTTATATTTGTCAGGAGCTCAGGTTGGTCCTGCTTCACGGTGGACAAACTCCTGGGTCCTCTCTTTTTTGGGAGGGTTTTACCTGCTCACACCTGGTCACACCTTTCTTCAGCATCAGCTATTCGGGATTAAGATATGGAGCGCCCCTTTGAGGCTTCGGGATAGTCACATTCAGACGTTATCTGAGGTGAGTTCTGTTTCTGTCTACACAGTGACACTGCAGTGAATTAGAGTCATTTAAAAGTAGGCATCTGGATAAACAAAACTATAATAAAAATGACTGAAATACATCAAAACTATATATATTACTTAAAAATAAGCTAAAACGGACCACAAATCATTAAAGAGTGTAGTCCATCTTATAATGTTGCATCCCAAGATCTTTGTGGCACTATATTCGATTATATATTAGTATAAAATAAATGTGTATAGTATATATACTGTATGTAACCAAACTATAACTATGCATCATCGTAATATTTAAACGTCTAAATTATATATTAAAACTGTAACAACCTGTACAGTGTTGTTTATGGAGACTGCCTAAAAGCTTTAAACTATATAGGCCTATATTTTTTTAGGATAATAGCGTTACTATTGCACCCTAGATGAAATATTAATTAACAGAATATATAATGCTCAGTGTTAATAAAAACAGAGACTTGCAGCAGGTGATTTTTGTTTAGGCATTATCTGTTCATATGAGTTTAATTTGTATAAAACGTATACAATAAACATCAGACAGTCATTGATTATTTAATCATTTGGTCCAAGATTATCAGAAGAAGGAAGTAGTATTCCTTTATTTGTGTTGTGTAAGACTTTAACAAGGAAACTCATAATTCCCGTCTTGAGACAGCACTGTTGGTCTGTTCAGAATGGTTTTGTGTCTCTCGACTCTCTCGACCAGATGCTCCAGATCACGGCTGTTTGATGGAATGTGTTTGCAGCTGATGTTTGTGTTGAGAAAGAGGGCCTTTGTTGTTTGTACAGCGTGGGGTGTGTGTGAGGGGGACTCTCTGAAGCAGTGGGTTAGCTCTGGGCACCTGTCGCACAAATCTCAAAACGAGCAGACGGGTTTACGGCGTGACCCAGAGCATGAACCCTGCTCCGTCTCTGGACTCTGTTACAGCACAGACCCAACCACAATTTGTTCATGAGAGAAGCCCCAAAAAACACAAATATATTATGTTTTTTTGTTTAGTAATGAATACTCTTGGTTAATTTATGCACTGGCTTGGCTTTCCAGTGTTGGACAGTACAAGATTCAGAATTATAGTGAGGAATTATTATGGAAATACACGTTTTCTCCTTTTTTTTGGTTCTTTTCAGTAAGCAGGATTAGATCTAGATAAAGAACTCTGCCCTTCTGACTCGGTGTCCATTCGGTCTGTAGTGCTCATTTATTTAGTATATATTGACTGTAGTTTCATCACTTATTGTTTCAGATAGCTACTCTACAAAACATACATCAATATAAATACATAAATATAGGTTGGCAATATAAAGTCTATGATAAAGTCCTGTATTTGCTCATTTTCTTTCCATGTTTTTAATGCTGGTTCTGTTTTTAGATCCATTCATTTATTTTAGTCTTCTTTCCATCCATCTATGGCTTCCCTGTTGACCCGGGCCAGGGTCACGGGGGCAGCGGTCTAAGCAGAAACATACAGACTTCCCTCTCCCCAGACACTTCCTCCAGCTCCTCCGGGGGAATTCCGAGGTGTTCCCAGGCCGAGAGAGTAGGTCTTAGGTCTTCCCCGGGTGCTCCTCCCAATGGGACATGCCCGGAACACCTCCTCAGGAAGTGTCCAAGAGGCATCCAAATAAAACACCTTTAGTATTTTTAGTTTGATCTAGCATCCATCCTGCAACAAAAGAGTTCCACCAGTCAACTGGAAGTTCTTTTTCAGCTTTTTATTGTATTGCAATTCTAGAAAGTATTTGATAGTAACTGTATACCTATAAAATTTTTAATTAGATAAGATTTTAGATACAACAGCAAAGACTGTATTACTGCACTTTCTTTTTTTTGTAGTGACGTTTATATTGTTCCATTGGTAAAATACCTTTTAAAGGAGGAAGACCATATTTTGAATGATCATTTCTGGAGTAAAACCCTCCCCTCGCTCTTCTTCAGATACATGACTCTAGTGTGTTTCTTCTATGGCTCCAGTCTGAGTGGTCCTTATAAGAGCCTCATGTTGCTGTGAGACAAGAACCAGATGAGCGCAAGCATTTTAGCGCTTATGTTTGAGGAAAGACCAAGGATAAATGTCCCAGCAGCACACTTTCAGGACTCTCGCCACTTTAGATATGTATGAGACAGAAAGCCTGGCTTTGTTTTCTTGTGTTTTAGACTCTGGGTCTGTTGGCTTGAACACATGCTCCGATGTTGAGTCACTCAGGGGTTTGTTGCATTACTTGGTCTTGTGATGTTTACATGTTTTTTATAGTGTTAGGTTTTATTGAGAGTCACAAGATCAAGGTCTGAGGAATAATAACTTACAACGTGTCTCGAAGAAAAGCTCCAATCTTCAATCTCTAGATCAGGATTTGTAGTTTTTGTCTATGTCATGTTCGTGTCAATGTCTGAGAGGATAGTTTGTTTGTAAAGATCCTAACACTTTTATGTTTGACTTTGACTAAAGGAAAGTTTAGTATTTTGTATAAGTTGGTCGATGCCATATTTAGGGATATGTAGTTTGGAGAAGCAGACAGGAGCGATGATACAGTGTTCTGTATGTCTGTTAATCAGACCTCAAGACAACAACATTGCTTCTTGTGTAGATGTGTTTTACAGAGAAGGTATTTATGTGTGTATTTTCACAGTTTTTTACTGTTTTTCTTTAACACAACACAAAAATGTAATATTTATTTGTTCAAGCTCTTGTCTGTAGCTTTTGTCTGAACCAAAATAAGGTTAATTTCATATTGTGGATGTGCATCCCATTCTTTGTTTGAACATCTTCGGTCGACTCCAGTCTTTCTGTGAGGAGTCTGCATGTTCTCCCCGTGTTAACCATGGGTTCTCTCCAGGTACTCCGGATTCTCCCACCGTCCAAAGACATGTATGTATAGGTTTATTGAATCAATGTGAGAGTCACTGTCTCTAAATGTCAGCCCTGCGACTAACTGCCCCAGTCCAGGGAGTACCCCACCTCAGGCCCAAAGCTGCTGGGATAGGCTCCATTCACCCACGACCCCTAATGAGATTAAGAATTATGTGTTTTAAAGTAGTTGCCCACTGAGAAAACGCAGATTTAACTCATATTATATTGTTGAAAAACTCATTTTGAGTTTAACAATACCTACTTTGAATATTTATATTGTCTTTACATTAGTCATTTATGTTAGTGGGGCCCCGACTTTGGTTTTAGCCCCCTCTTTTATTGTTCTGGGCCTGCATGACGCTCGAGGCACATACACCTGCTTAGCTCTTGCTTTTTTACCTTTATCTACCTCTGTTCTGTGCTGGACAGTGTTGAGACGGTTAGAACCAGTTTCAGCGTTTAGCAAAGAGTTAGCTTTTTATTTTTAGCCGAACGGGGCGGGCGTCAGAAAAAGAGAGCAACACAAAGGGAACTGCAGATGTCTTTTCTGAAACTGTCTTAGTCAGACCTCTCTGGACAGACTCACATTTCTGTCATAGAGCTTTAGTGCACAAGGTTCTCCACAAACACACTCCACCTCTGTGCATTTATGCACTCGCAGCTCTCTGAGCTTTTCTGTGTCAACAGAGCAGGGCATGAGCCTAAATTATATAAAAAAAAGGCACAGCTCTATGAATTTAGTGTTATTAAAGCTGTGAAGAAACTAGAAGCAGTCAAATGTTTCCTGCAGCAGTTAACAGCTGTACTGCCAGCCTCACATCAGGATTTATGAACTTCTTATTTCAATCCAAGTTTGAAACAATCCTCTTCAAATACATTTTATATTTTATATAGAATCTGTTGTTGTTACTGTTTCTGTAGCAGACCTACTGAGCCAACCTGTAACGTACAGCTCCAGTTGAAACGTGGTTCATACAGATGACAGTGAATAAACATTTCATTTTGAATGCTGATGATGATTGGACGCCGGAGCAAAGACATTAAAAATGAGTTTGAGACCCTTAAAAAGTGGTCTGAAGCCCAGTCTCAGGACCAGGAGGGCTCTGGAGTACTACAACAGCAGAAGGAGGGGAGGTCTGCTGAAGGAATGGAGAATGAAAGCCAGAGCAGAGCGTGCCTCTGGTAAACAGCAGCTCACTGACCTCTCCACAGGCAGCCACTCACAGCACACGTTGCCTTATTAGGGGCGTCTACCGGGAGCACAGTCCCCGGGAGGGGGTTGTGTTGAAAGAGTGAGGAGCAGCACGGGCGAGGAAGTGTGAAAGTGTGAACGAGGGAGGAGAAATGATGCGTGTGGGAACAGCCGTGTGAAGTAATGAACTATGGACTGAGATTTATTTATGGATCATTGTTGGAAAATTAACTTTCCTGAATGAGTATGTTACATCTGCGTGTTTTATGTATCTTCAGCATGAAACTATTTACATAAACAAACACAGACACCTATTTGTAATTTTATTAATCTTTTTCTTCATAAAAGCCTTATTAATGTTACTGTATTTAACCTATTAAAGTCAGGTGTGTTAATTAAAACAAGTTACATTTAGTTCTTTATTTCCATATTGCTTTTTATATGATCATTTTTACATTCATTCACAGCTTTATGTAATGTTTTTAAATAATATTGGGGAATTGTTTCAGTTGTCAGCCTTTGTTCCTGTTAGTATTTGTGTTTAATAAAAGACCAGCAGCAACCTTTGACCCTGTTGACCCTTCCACAAACAATAATTAAACAACAATTAAAGAGCTGGACAAAAAGCTTGTCTGTTGCAGATGGAGAAAGAAGCTACGGCTTTTACATACTTCTGCACAGACCTAGGGCTGTACAAGTGTTACCTAATATACATTTAAATAATGTTTTAATCTTCATTCATGTTCTGCTGCTTTAGTGACGTGTGCAAATCCCAGGCAGACTTTAGTCTTAAGCAAAGGTCCTAAAACCATCTGTAAAACCCTTGCTCCATCGTGTGTTGTATAAGTCCAACAGTCCTAAACATCAGTGACTTGTGGTTGTTGTACATTTGATACCAACAGCGGCTGGGGCACACTTACTTATGAAACCATTGTTATTTCACCTTTTCACAAAAATCAATCTTGTACTGCTCAGAGCAAAGTAGCTGTTTCCTGACAGCTCTGGGCATGTTTTAGGTTTGACGATGTAGTGACAGTTTTACAGTTATTTACGTAAACGTCATGGCGTGTTGGCGTGGCACAGATAAAAAATACAATCCCCGGACTTTGTAGTAGAGCCTGGTTAATAGTTATTTTTCTTTCTCTTTAATTTGGACAGCAAGAAACTATTTATTTTAAAACTTAAATCTTGAAGGCCCTATTTTCAATGCAGTCGTTGGCACAGCCGTACGTTGGCGCAGCCGTACGTTGGGGCAGCCGTACGTTGGCGCAGCCGTACGTACGTTGGCGCAGCCGTACGTACGTTGGCGCAGCCGTACGTTGGGGCAGCCGACGACGCTGGGGCAGCCGTGACGCTAGCAGCCGTGACGCTGGGGCAGCCGACGCTGGCGCAGCCGCGACGCACGCTGGCGCAGCCAGACGACGCTGGCGCAGCCGCAGACGCACGCTGGCGCAGCCGCGACGCACGCTGGCGCAGCCGACGCACGCTGGCGCAGCCGCGACGACGCTGGCGCAGCCGACGCACGCTGGCGCAGCCGCACGCTGGGGCAGCCGTGACGCTAGCAGCCGACGCTGGCGCAGCCGACGCTGGGGCAGCCGCGACGCTGGGGCAGCCGTACGTACGTTGGGGCAGCCGTACGTTGGGGCAGCCGTACGTACGTTGGGGCAGCCGTACGTTGGGGCAGCCGTACGTACGTTGGGGCAGCCGTACGTTGGGGCAGCCGTACGTTGGCGCAGCCGTACGTTGGCGCAGCCGTACGTTGGCACAGCCGTATGTTGGCGCAGTGATTGTATATTGGGTGCGTGTTGGGACCAGGACACCACTCGGACACTACCCACAGCCCCCTGGAGCACTGTTGGCCCCCTCGTCCAATCCTGTCCCAGCGTTTTTATCATCAAGGCTAATTTCTGCCTGTAATCTGATTAGGCCTCTGAGCTGCTTTTCCTCCCTGCTGCGCTGCACACTGCTCTCTCAGGGCAGCAGGTCTGTGTGTAACTGGGGCCACTTTACCTTGGTGTTTGCTCGTGTCAACGCTCCGTCCCGGCTCGTTTGGGACGCTCCGGTGCTCTCCAATCCTCCTCTGTCGGCACTGTTTGCGACGCAGGGGGGGGTAGTCTTGGTTTTAGTCTTTGACCCTTTGCAGAAAACATGTTCAGAAACCCATGGATCGCTAGTTACCAGGTCAATCATGAGCAGCAGCCCTGTGGCCCAGGTAAGACCGGTGCTAAGGGGACGGACTTAAGGGGTCTGACTTAAACATGACTGGAGCTTGAATACTCTTAAGTCTATGGAAAACAGTACAACATCACTGTATTGAGTTTCTGCTATTGATATGAATCCAGGGATCTGTTGCTGTAGCTATAGATGGATGTGTCTGGTAACTTCCACTGGCAGCGTCTGTTTTGTGGCAATATTTACAAGGTTTACAAGTTTAGTGAATTGTTGCAGCAGTAAAATAATCGAGGAAGGGTTGGTTATTGTCTCTTTTTGGAAAAAGCTCTTTCTGGTTGCCTCTGAGGCTGCCTTCTGTCTGTGGGGAGGTGTGTGAACAGTTCAAGTGCTGATGTATTTGTCCTCCGGGGAAGAGAGCAGAGCAGTTCTCAGACCACGCTGTGATGGAGGATGACAGTATGTCCTCCTCCAAACACCAAAAGGCTGCTGTGAGTCCAGCTTCAGCCTCCTCAGAAAGTACAGGCGTCGGTGGGCCTCATTTGAACTGGTCTCATTCTGTCATACTTAACTTTGCTCTATACAGCATTGTTTTGAAATGTTTTACTACATTAAGAATAAACTGAAATGAAAATAAAAGGAATAAACTGGAAATGGATTTAACATGAATAATAATGACACTAATAGTCCTGTTAAAAAAGGTGTGTCTTCTATCTAAACTCTGGTTTTGTTTGATTAAACGCCAAACTGAGCAAAAACAGGGACAGTGTGACAAGACTTAAAACACCTTACAAAGAGAAAGTGAGATCTGTTGAAATAGAAAGCAGTCATTTTTCAAAATAAATGAGTTCAAATATGTTCTCTGTAATAGATTCATTTTCTACCATGTATCCTGAGTCTTTTCCAGCTGCTTTTGGCCTGAGGCAGGATAAAAGCAGAGTTAACACCTACACTGACTGACAACCCCTCACATTCCTTCACAACAGGTCATTCAGAGTCACCAAGTCATCTGTAAATATATGTCTTTGGATGATGGGACGAAACCTTAGACGACCCACAGTAACCACACTCCACAGAGAACGGCCCAGGCCCAGGGATCAAACCTATGAATAGTTAAGCCTAAAGGTGTGTTTTTTACCGACCCCATCAGCAGTCATAACGAACACAAAGCCTGTGCCATTGCTTCTGTCTGCTTCTCCAAACTATACTGACAAATACCTACAGTAGCGACAGAAATAAGTATCTCATAGAAGCTCTTTGACAAACTACTGTCCTATCTTTGTAAGACTATACACCTCGGTCTAAGATAAATGAGTCATTTTTCTTTGTTATACACCAGTTGTTAAAATTAATGAATACATTTAACCTTTATGAGGTGAATTCATCTTGCACCATGAGAAAAAAAATAGAGATATATGAAAAACTGCAGACAGGACAGCACTGCGGACACACAACACAAAGCACAGCAAGACAATAAAAACAAGAATAAATAAAAGGATACAAAATACAGCCGGAGTAACATTTAGGATGTCAGTATTTATTTAATCTCACTGAATACATGACAGTGCCAGACCATAAAGCACCTGTTAGGACCCTGAGACTAGAAAGCCTTCTTCTAATGTGGCTCTTTCCTCGCCGCGGTTGGTTAATGTTTGTCCCTGTTCCTTCACTTCTCCTTTTACTGATGATGTACGCGCTCCCACTTTACTTCGTGAGTCTATTTTGCACCTCTGAATATTTATAGAAAATCACTTCGGGACGATCAGCAGCCTGAGCCCCTGTGGCACTGCCAGCTCCCAGACTCAGTTTGTTGACAAGCTGCCGGCGTTTCCAGGGAAAGCAAACTGACTTCAGCTCATGGGGCTTTCCAGGGACACATCAGATACATACACACACGAGTTCTGTTGGTTGGCGCTTTATATATTTTATTTTTGGTAAAGAGTGGTAGAGTTGCCGGAGATAAACCTGTGTCCGACTCTGAAGGCTCTTCCAGGGCCTTGAACTATGAAGTCCAGAAAAACTACTGTATACGTCTCTTCTGCCTGGACAAACACTAACAATCAGTGTTTCCTCAGTCTGGATTAGTCTAAGCATGAAGCGGGTTGTTAACTCGTTTAGTTAACCCTGGGTTTCTTTGTTAAGCAGAAGGTGCGTTCAAGTGAAACACTAAACGACCAATCAGAGACAGGTTGGAAAGAAATAACAAATATGAACGTTCTAAACACTGAAGACCTAGTGCACATCGACCTAGAAGCAGACAGAAGTGTGGAGTCTACAGTTTAGGTTTAGTCGAAATTATTATCATAGTATCATCGAATGTATTGAGATGAAGATGAGATGATGAGATGAAGGCTACTGAACATGATGTTTTGCAGCCTTCATCTCATTCATAAAAACACAATAAATTAAATAACCCGAGGCAGAATCAAAGCCATGTTCCCATCTGGATCTTAACCTGCTCCAGAGAAAGTAATCTGTTCAGCTGATTTTCCACAAAGATCTACCTTTTAATACAAAACTGAACCTGCTTTGTGACGCTGAAAAGTTACCTCACTAACCCTGTAATCCAGCTTTTCCAGGTTTTACTTTAGGTTTTACTTTACTTTTCCCTCTGTTTGATTCAGAATACATACAGTAACCTTTTCAATCTTTTATTTAAGTCTCTTTTGGTCACAACTCTTTTTCCACTGGTGGTGCAGGTCGGGTCAGGACGGGACAGTTTGGTTGAGTTTTTCTTAAAGAGCCTTTGTGTTTCCTCTGCTGGGTCCAGAGAGAGACGCCTGCTGCAAAAACAATCATCGAAGAGACATTAAAGTCCTGTCTCTATTTAAGAAATAAAACCTATTTGAACTTTTGCAAACAGGGATGCATTGTTGATTTTTTTTAATAAAAAGAGTAAATCCTGGTGTATATGTTTGAGCTGCTGCAGGAAACATTCAACTGTTTATTCTCATCGTCCTCCCATAGTCCCATTACATTCTTAGAGCTGCTTCAGGTTCCTGTCATTTAGGGACTCACTATTTGAGGCACAGGTTCTGCTTGTGTTTAAAGCAGTGATAAGCGATAAAATCAAGGTTTATTTCATGAAGCAGGAGCCGTACCACACTAACGCTGTTTAAAACACAAACAGCTGCTGAGAACAAACACTTTGTAATTTGACCTTTGTCACAAGAACAAGATGAATGTTTTTTCCTTTTGCTTCTTATTTTTGCTCGATTGAGGATTATCTATTAAACCTTGCAAATATTTGATCCTCTGAGGCTTCTGTACTTTGAGAAATATTCAAAATCCTTCCTTGTGATGGCTTCATAAATGAACTGTGGGGACTAAATCTGGACAAACAGTTTGACCGTTGATGAGAAAATCCAGAACTGTCTGGAAAATAGTGTGAACCCTGGCCTTTAAAATCAGTCTGAGGTGTTGTGTTCTGGAGGCGTGTGCAGATGATGTAACGTGATCCGTCTCTGAAGCAGCCTGCGTCTTTACAACCGTCTGTGACACTGGAGTCACAGCTGGGACAGGACGTGAACCTTTAGACTTTACAATAACACATGACAAGGTTATTAAACTACGACGTGAGCTTAGACCTTAGTTAGTCACAGTTGTTGGTTTAAATGTGGGGTGTGTGGTTTTTGAAAACTGCAGATTGTAATCTCTAGACGTTTGGCAGCCTTCAGGGACATGTTGTCTATGAACAAATCCTGTGGAAATAAGTCTGATGGTCAATTTAAACAAAACAAACTGTGTGAGTGTGCTTCTCTTCTAACAGTGCTCAGTTTATTCCTTTTTACTGATTATACTCAGTGGAAATGGAAAACATAGTATTAACTAATGTGCTCCATTTCTTTTTATTAATAGTTCTTAGACATGAGATCAGTAGATGTGTTTCCTGTCCCGGGACGAGGCTCGGAGGGAGCAGAAACAGGCCGATACACTGGACCCTATCACAGTCCTATTTGTACTAAATACTCTACGTTGACTGTTTCAGAGGCAGGCTCTTTCTTGCTTGGATAGTCTATTCTTAAACAAATGATACCCGTAAATACGATGTTGCCGCTGTCATAACAACATGTGCCCTCTGCTGGCCAAAAGTGATGCAGTGCCGCTTTAAGAAAAAGTGTTTTATTAATAACTTACTTTTGCATTCTACAGCTAAAAAAATACTGACTGGTTATTATCAAGAAACGCTGGAATTTTGTTTTGCTTCAGCTTCTAAATCCATGATCTGAAAGTGTGGTAGATACAGAAGTTCCTGTTTGCGGAGTCTGTGACTGGAGCTGTAAGGCTTCAGCAGAATTATCTTGGAAATAATAACCTTGAATTATCTATTAATATGAGATAATTCAAGGTTATTATCTTGGAAATGAATGCATACTTCTGCTGAAGTGTGCATTCATACATATTTTTTTTCTTGTTCTTTTGCACAGGATTTGGACCCACAGCATCTAAACTCTGCAGCTCAGCCTCACTGCCAACAGACGCCTTAAGGTGAGGGACACAGACATGAGACAGAAAGCTGAAAACTAAGTCTACGTTAAACTGTTGAAATGTTTTATTTGCGACACAGAGAGCTGGATTTCTAAGGTTATAGGTTCCTGCAGAGTCGGCATTAAACGGCTAATCCTTAAGACACTGCTCTGTTCACATAGCATTATAGCACTAATACCACAGGAGCTTTGAACGGTTTCACATTTTAAACAGGATTTCCTCAGGCTGTTTTGGTCAATGTACATATTACCCCCAGAGTAAGAAGAAGGGAATGTATTCAACTGTGAAATACTGTTTGCAATGGTATTTTTTATTTTGGTTGAAAGGAGACTAAAGGACAGTAAAGCTTTTTTCTAGCTCTGGGGTAAAGACAGAAGAGGACAGTTGTTTCCTGTTGAAGCAGAGCCAGGACTCAATGACCCAGATCTCAAACAGGATCTCGGTGGAAGTGACACTAGTGCTGCGTCACCTTTACCTGTGCTCGCCTCTTTAAGACGAGTCACTTCAGGTTGAGTCAGGAACAGTTTATGTCCAGTGGGGGTTTAATCTGTGCAACCTTCACCCGTCTGTGCCTCCGGAACTGAAACCTGGAGGAAAGAAATGCTGTGCTTTCCAGTTTTCAGAGTGAATTCTCCTTCAGTGATACGACCGCGCTGGTCAAGAGTGTGTCGGATACAGATGCCAAACTTCTCTTTGTCCTTCCCAAGGGTGAGTTTTAGTTTTCAGATTGTTCTATTATTAAAACATATCCATATTATTCAAAATATATTTACAAATAATAATAATAATAATAATAATAATAATAATAATGATAATAATAATAAAAGCAACTCTGAGAACAAAATAAAATGTACAACAACTCCAGTCCTCCTCTATAGAGCATGTGAACAGCTATGGAAGCCCTGCAGGGACATGCTTTTGTCTAATAATAATAATGGATTGGATTTATATTGCGCTTTTCTCCCGAGGGACCAAGGGACTCAAAGAAGCACTTACAGGGTGTCCATTATTCATTCACTCCACAGTCACACACTGGTGGTGGTGAGCTACAACTGTAGCCACAGATGTCCTGGGGCAGACTGACAGAGACGTGGCAGCCACTCTCCGACCATCACCACATACATTCACAGAACATTCTTACACATTCATACGAGGCAAGGTGGGTTAAGTGTCTTGCAAGTGTCTTGCCCAAGGACACAACGACAGTATGAACTGTGGGGAGAGCGGGAATCGAACCCACTACCTTCCGTTTGAAAGACGACCGCTCTACCACTGAGCCACTGCCGCCCCAACAAACTATGAACAAACTTAGTGGAAATAGGTCTGATGTGGATTTCACAAAAGAAAATAAAAAAGCTAGACTATGTGCTCAGTTTGTCCTCTTTGGGCATCTGTAGAAACACAAACAGGAAGTAATGGTCTCCTGGTCCTTCTGAGTTTCAAATATCTTTTTTTTCAAAGACAGACAAAGAATATGGATCATGCACTAATCCACATTTACACAGTTCACCTTTAATAAGTCAATAAGACAAGTGTACAGTGTTTGGATTATGTTATACATAAACAATTATTTATATTATACTTAATCTTTCTTTTACTTTTTCTAGTTTCAGAGCTAAAGAAATACTTTGAAGCACCTGAGTCAAAGGAAATAGAAATGAACAGGTAAGTTGTTGCTAGCTGTTTAAAAGATCAGCTTTTTATGAACACATGACGTTGAGGGCATATCTGAAGTCCCTGTGACCCCCCACTCCCCCCCCCCACCTACCCCCGTCAGGAAGGAGAGAATAGCGCGGCGTCTGGAGGGGATGGAGAGCGACGCCCCCCCGGCCCTGGTGCCTGGAGGGTTGGTGTCTAACCGGATGCTGGAGGAGGACCCTCCTCGTTACACTCGAGCCTCTGACCCCGGTGAGCCCTGTGTCATGGGTAAGTTTACTTCAAATGCTGAGTTTAACAGTTTTCTATAACTTTGATAATTTTAAATTGTTTTAGTCACACAGCACAAGGTAGTTACATCACAAATGAGCACAAAACTATTATATAATTTATACAAGCATTTAATAAGAAAACAAAAACATTCAATCTTTCTCTCAGATCATCACAAAGTTTCAAATCCTTAATGGACTACACTCACTTATTGGTATTATGCTCTTATAACAGATAAAAATTTGCTTATGCTTCTTTTACTCAGAAATTAAAACCTCATGTTCATTCTGTAATATCTAGTGCTACCGTCAAACCAAATATTCAGTCAGAATCTTACAACATTCCATTTCTACAACTCCTCACATTGATTTCCGTAATAAGTCTTCAGCTCTGACCTGCTGAGATGTCTGTTGCAGTGAGGCGCTACAGTCGAGAGGAGCTGGAGGCCCAGCAGAGGCAGGGCTCATCCTCAGAGAGATCGTCCCACGGTAAACATGTTCCTGTCGGCGGGCGTCCAGAGCCCATGTTGGTCTACGTTGATCCCGTCACGATAAGCACCTCCTCTACCCCCACGTCGGGCCGTACCGCTGACCCCAGCCTCACGTCAAAGGCCGAACGCATCGCCCGGTACAAAGCCGAGCGCCGCCGGCAGCTGTCCGAGCGCTACGGCATCCTCCTGGACCAAGAGACGGACGCCGACGTCACCCCGCGCCACAGGTCCCGCAGAGATCCAGACGCCTCCGAACATCCGGCGCACCCCCGGAGAGAGCGGGCAGAGGTGGAGGACCCGAGGGTGCCGTACCGCTCAGGAGTAGGACGGGTTTACATGAGGACTCAGCCGGAACCTGCCCCCGTCTCCACGACTGCCCCGGCCCACGCAAACCAAACTGCAGCTCAGGACAGACCGGGCCGGTTCTCAGACCGAGAGAGGGCTATGAACCTGGAGAACTACCGCCGAGGTGAGACCCAGGAGCGGGCCCCCGCAGCAGCCCCCAGGAGCAGGACCCAGGAGGTGCACCCCGTCCACCATCAGGAGCCGCCGAGCCCGACCTCCGGCAGAGACTACAGCATGGCCGCAGTGCCCAGCTCCCCGCGCACAGCTCGCAGGGCCTCGCTGCCGTCCACCCGCTACGGCATCTCACCCGGAGATTTATTCATCGAGCAGCAGGCACAGAGCATCCTCAACCGGCAGGGGTGAGTCACAAAACACAGAGGGACACTTCCACACAACACAATATGGTTTCAAAAAGGTGGGTCCTTTAAAGTTCGATTCAAGCAGGTCCTGAATAGACAGACACAGTATATTCATTTTTTGTTAGGACTTGTTTATGTCAAAATATCAAATATTAAAATGAACTGAGTGTTCCAACTGTAAAACCTGTTATTCATAGTGCACTCACGCTGGTTAAACCTTTTTTTTTTTACTTTTATGAGTAAAACAAATGATGAACTTAAGGCCGGTACATACTTTACAGGAACAGAGACATGTGTTGTCTCTCAGGGCAGCCCTGGTTTAGAGGTTCTCGCAGAAGTTTCTTCTTGTGTGGTCTCCAAGAACTATTGTGTGACTGGCCAGACTAAATTTGAAGTGGCCGTGGGAGTTCTGGACTTGAGTTTCTTGTGAAGTATGACATGTCCTGGCCAAAACGTGTTCTGTTCTTCTGAGAAAACGAACAAATGTCTCTGTTCTTGTGGAGTTTGTATCGACCATTAGACATACATCAAGAGTCCAGACATATCAGAACTAAAACAGTACAAAGCAGTGGTGTACTATAGTGTAGTGCCTGAGCACTATTGGCAGCACTCACACTGGTCATTCATGCAGTGCTCTAGGTGTTAAAGCACGTGTTTTGCTGTTCAGTTTCCTCATTATAGTCAAGATCTGTGCTGTTCATAGACCGTACTTGCCAAAATTTTATTGAAATACTGCAAATTTGAATAAATAATTCATGTTAGAAAGAAATCTTGCTCCTCTGTGGGAGTGGGGGTCACTGGCCCTGCTCTGGTTTTCAGAAGAGGCCTTGAGTGGCACCCGGAGGGTTTACTTTTGAAGGGTGGTAGGATTTCTGTGTCTGGTATTAAAGTTAAGCAACACTATGTATCTTTTAACTACAGCCTTTTGTCCTCAACAAATACTGGATTATTTCCCAGATTTCTTAATTGAATATTTGACTCGTCATTGAAGAGGCTCTCAGCTTACACTGCAGCACAGCCTTAAGCTCAAACAATATCCTGATATAGTTTTAAAGAAAGAGGTCTCATCTGAAGGTGTTTTCAAATCTTTTTGAAGTGTAAGAGGTTTCCATCAGGTCTGATTTGTCCCTCACATCGTCTTGTAGCTTGTCCGCCTTTTCAATGAGCGACTGGTCTCTCAGCTCAGACTCGGAGAACGACTCTCAGACTCTCTCCACTTCCAGGTACTGTGTGTGGTCCGACCCGAGTCCCACGTGTCCACTGGGGACACATTTAGTACAGTGTATACACCCTGCTTGGTATTAAATTAGAAGTAAGTGGTCGTCTTTAGTTTTAGATAAAAACAATTTAAAAATAAAACATCACAGAGTCCCGCAGCTTCAGCTTCTATTGTTAATATTATATAGCACATTTAAATTTAATGTCCATCTTAATGAAAATAAATCTCACATTCCCATATTATTCCAACATCTCATGCTTCTCCTAATCCTGACAAATCAGTTTATTAATCAGGTTCCCAGTGGACAACCCTTTCCAGTGGATACAACGTATACCTAGAGTTTAATTTGAGCCTGTAATCCTTCCCTTTTTAATTGCTGTTGTAATCTGTTTTAGAGTGTTTCATGTTTTATTTAGTTGTAGAAGTTTATTTTGAAAGTGTTCTTTAACAAGTCCCAACATTAAACCCCTGACTCGTGTCCTTCCATAACGTCTTTTTTAAATATTTGACCCATTTATAGCTATGAGTAGAATGTATGTTTGTAGTGCTTTAAAATCAACGTTAACTAAGTTATTCAGTGTTTACCATTAAAAGTACAACTCTTTTTTTTTTTTTACATGTAATATCCACAGGGCTTTTTACTTGTATTTTCTGAAGTATAATCACAGCACAAAGCTTTATTTGCAGTTTTCTTTAACTTTCTTTAACTTTTTGATGATGTTACCTAATATTTTTTATGTTGACATATAAACAGAGCACCTGTCAGAGTTACATCTTCATTTCTCTTGCCCTTAACTATCCTCATGTTAAACTCATTTGAGGTTCGTCAGAAACCACAAACTGAAGCTAAAGTTGGTTTTCCTTTACCAGTTCATGGGATACGGTTCTCAGCCAGTGGCACAGGATCCTAAACTCAGTGTTGGTGGGTCACTGAGCGTGTGTAGTTCAGTATAAAGTGGGTCACAGCTGTAAAGAAATGCATTATAAGATGAGACCAGTTGAGGACCGTAGTGCTGCCGACGCTGTAGAAGGTCGCTGTTAATTCTTTGATGCCAGGTCCGATAAGACAGAGCCCCGTCAGTTTTGTCAGGCTTAGGGCTCCAAAACAGGATCAGTACAACCTTTGGCCAACAGTGGGTCACAAGGTTAAAGATAAATATAGTTTGGCTTAGTTTCTTTGGCTCCGGAGACTTCAGAGAGAGTTTGATCTGAGGCTCAGATTTAAAGCTAAAGCCTGACCTTGATGCAGTTTTAGTGGAGGATTTCTGCAGCATGCCTACGAAAAAAAACAGATACTTCTCAGAGTAAATGAGTAGTCACAATTTTCAGGGCCTTATTTGCAGTTGGCTCTACTATTAGCACTGCAGTGAGTAGAGTTAGGACTGGGTTATTTATATAGAACAATTCACAAGGCTATAATTCAAAGTGCTTTACAGAAATGAAAGACACATTTAAAATACACAGACAAGATTTTGAATAAGAAACAAAAGTCAAATACAGAATTTAAAATATAGTAACTTTCGTATAATTTACATGCACACAAAGTCTTGAAAAAAGCAGCACAGACTCGTTTCTGTTTCTCAATACCCTGCATCTTCACTAAACCTCTGGCAATTTATCAGTGTCTTTAGCTTCTTGTAGTCATTGTAGACATTAGCCTTCGACGTCTGTAGTATCAGATTCTATTTTATAATATAGATATTGTTGACATTGTTAAAAAGTAAAAACTCAAATTAATCCAAGGAATATTAAAGTTATTAAATGTATTATCCAACAGTGCTGCAATATCAAAGCAGGTCATCCAGGTAAAAAAGGATCCAGTACGTCTGATACCGAGAACTGGGATTGGGACAACCCTAGTGTTTCTGGATTTAATTTTATGAGTTTGAATAATTGTAAAAAATAGTTTTCAGTGAGCTGTATATCCATTCCTTTTCTTAAGAATCCGAGTCAGGGAGCGTGTGCACAGAGATGACCCGGCTCAGAGGCCTCCTGACTGGAGTCCCGACCGACACCAGGTGGAGTCAGACCGGCAAAGACTTCGAGCTCAAGGGAACCCTCCAACTTTCTCGCCCCAGCACTCGGAAACCGCACCACACCGGACAGTTCACCAGCCACAGCCCAGTCCGGGTCACCATCCCGCCCACAGCCACTCCTCCTACACCCCTGCCCTTGCTCCAGAGCCCCAACCTTATTTAGTCGTTCCTGCCCCAGCCACAAAGCTCCCAGGACCTCCAGAGGTGCCCCTAAGGCGACCAAGCACTGACCAGATCTACGCCGCTCACAGAGAGACAAGGATTGAAGCAAGGCAGGCCTTAAAGGAGGAGCCCCACACCGAAGGTCTGCTAAAGAGTCGTAAAGCTGTTCTGCCTTCGGAAATCCGCAAAAGGGAGAAGAGCGTGGACGATTCTCCGAGAGGACGGCAAGACGATATGGAGTGGCAAAGTTACAGCCCAGAATGGAGACGAATGAGTCGCGGCGAGGAGGACTGGGATAAAGGTAGGACGAGGGAAAGAGGAAGGGAGAGGCATGCCGAAAGAAGAGAAAGAGGGAAAGTCTTTCCTGCAAGCATTAAGAAACAAGACGATAGTGTGTATAGATCGATGCTGCCTCAATCTTCGGTACAGCTACAAGCAAGGCAGCATGTAACTTTGGAAAAACCTTACCAAAAAGAAGAAATGTTGGTGAAACAACAAATCGAACCTCAAAGAAGGCAGCACATCGCACAGCCTCATCAGGATCTCAGACTGCCAAGACAAAAAGAGCAAGACTACAAACCTCAAAGACAAGAGCTGACATATCAGATGGAAGTGCCGCAGGAACCTCCGAGAAAGGAACCCAAAATAGTCGAAGAGTTAGCGCACAAACATCAACAAGAGCCGAGCGTTGATTCTGCGGTTTACTTACAGAAAGGCTCGTCTCTGCCTCAAGCCAAACTCCGAAGCTTGGACTTGAAACCAAAGGTCCGAACCCGCTCCATGTCCGATATAGGCATCAGTCAAGCTTCGGCCATGTACCATATGGAGAGGGCAGCGGTGGCTAACAGAGAGGCGTCTGCGATGGCCAACGGGGAGGTGGGGACCCTGGACACTCGGGTTTCAGTGGCACAGCTGAGACACTCTTATCTGGAGAACGCCAACCGGAAACCTGAGTTGTAAGGTTTTATCGGCATGGGGTTTGTTTTGCTAAACGCCATGGATGCATGATAACGGAAGTGCTAATCAAAGCCACAATGTGAATCAAAGCAAATGCCAAATAATTGTTTTGCCATTAAAATAGGAACAAAACACCCAAGTTTTAGACTCAACATGGACTCCACTCAGACCCTTCTTTAGTGACTCGGACTTAGATTTGTACCTGCACTTCAACTTAAGATGACTTAAGTTGGACTTGGACTTCAGGTGACGATAACTCGACTTGGACTAGTTTTCGGTGACTTGGACTCGAAAAGTGAGGTCTTTATAGTGATTCAAAACCTGGTAAACCACAGCACAAGGACATGTGTCAGAAGTGAGCCTCCATACTGGCCCTTTACTTTCACATTTAACGGGCGACCGACTAATCCCTTTCTAACTCTGCATCAGTCTGATGTGGCAATAAATATTAACGTTTGACATAAATATTGGGTTCTTCTTTGGCTTAAATCTCAGTCTTGCTGTCAGATCTAATTCAGTTACAACATTTTTATGAGCTTACTTTGGCCAAACATACACAGGGGTATGTCCCCTAACCTGGTAAAACCTCTTTAAAAGTGATGTTAAGGATCATGTTTCCCTCTGTGTCTCTTCTTTTGTCTGATCACCACCCAAAGTGAGACGACCAAAGTGGACCTGTCAGCCGTGGAGGTGGACCGAGCGAGTGGAGCTGACCAGGACAGAGGTGTGAGGAGGCCCCGGCGATACATTACCCCGGGAGACAGCCGCACATCAGAGCGCTTTAGGACTCAGCCCATCACTTCTGCAGAAAGACTGGAGTCAGACAGGTGCACGAAGCTTTTTATTTAACTTAACATATTCCTTTGTCAAATTAAACCCTTGCCCTTACAAACCTCAATACCTTTCATCTTTATTTTTCAGGGGCCGTTTAAGTCCCACACAGCTGCAGGACGCTGAAGGCAAGTTTCATCATTAACGTCATCACATTCATCAATTATATTTTTGCCGGTGTTGATACAAGAGACCTAATGTAATTGATCAACAAGTCTCATATTATTGTCCTGGAGCACATTCCTGTTGGGATAATCGAGTTAGCTGGGCTTTAAAGAGCATTTCAGAGATTTTAATTGTGGTTTAGGCTTTAATATTATTGAATTCAGTTAGCAGGATGTTATGAGTGCTGCACATTAAATCACAGAGTAAGTCTGATTTCCTGTTTGTGGTTCCAGTTGTTGCCAGGGTTTGTTATCTTTGACATGTTTAGCTTATTGTTTATGTGATAAAACAATTTGACCCAATGAGATTTAATTGTCACACATTGATCACATTTTTATCTTACCACTTATTTTACATTAGATCAGTTTAAAATGAAACTTGCTTTAGTTTATCAGTCTGGGTATGTATTAAAATTATTATTAATTATTATATATTGTCTGTTATTTAGAAGCATTTTTACTCTGTTAATACAGTTTTTATTCAGTTTATTCTCCTGTAGAGTTTATATTTTCTTTTTTACATAATGCCTCTTTTTTTTTAATTATGAAGAGTAATTTTTGAACTGTGTAACCATTTTGTCATCGGTCGACCTTCTCTTTTTCCTCCAGATGAAGAGAAGTTGGATGAACGCGCTAAGATGAGTGTGGCTGCTAAAAGATCTCTGTTCAGGGTAAATGTCTCACAAGACGAGGAACTATTTTCTCATCATTTTTCATATTAAATCAGTGGTTCTCCAAAAAGACTAGACACACGTTTGGTAGGTAAATCTTTTGTTTTGGTGTTCCCTGATGTTCAGGAGCTGGAGAGGACTTCAGAAGGAGGAGTGCCTAAACCTCGCTCTCGAAACGCTGCAGTGGAAAGACGACTGAGGAGGGTTCAGGACCGGTCCCACACACAACCTGTCACCAACCAAGAAGTGGTCAGTGCCTCCAGGTACAAAAATACAATAACATTTACATCTGCCTGTGATTATCTTCTTCAGCTTTGTGTAATCTCCCTCTTTTCGTCTTCTCTAAAGTGACTCGTCTCAACAGCAGGTGCCTGCTCAGAGCACAGTCCCCCGCGTCCCGAGTCCCACTTTACTGAACGTCAGTAACATCAGGTACAGTTGTCCTGCTGTGTCAATATTAATGCACGTTTCTTTCTGTGGAAACGAGAGCCTCAGTCACAATCCTTCTGCGAGGCTCTCATAGCTGCCGGCTTTTGAATACATTTTTTAATAGAACAGAGAATTATTTTTTGAATTTTTGAGCTGTGCAAACCATTTAATCAGCCAATAGCATATTGTAACAAGAATGCCCCTGACCAGCTCACAAAGAAGAGGGTCTGCCTTCATTCGAAACAGGAATACACCCAAAGAGAGGGAAAACCCTACAGAAGAAGTGTAGGGTATGTTGTAGTTTAAACAAATAAAACTTCTGTTTTGTAATGATTCTATTTGAGTGATCATTTTGGTCCATTTTATTTTTCTCCTAAAATCTATTTATGAACATTCATTTATTCATTCATCTGACAAGCATATGTGAAAATTAAATTTAGGGTATTATTAAGGGAGTCAATCTTTAGCTTGCTGCTCCTGTTGACTTCTAAGTAAGAATCCGGGGTCTTCTGGACGACACGGGTTACTCTGTCTCCCCTTCCTGGAGCTAGAGCTCACATATTCCTCCAGCTCAGATTACTTATTTGTGCCTCATCATGAGCACCTTACAGGGAAGAGTCAGAACCTGGTGTTTACACAATATCTCATTCACGTTCCTTCTCTGAGCATGACCCTTTTTTCTCTCCGGGTCATCAAATACAGACACGTATTTTGTGTAAAGGTCAAAGGCCATGCCACTTTAAGCCCTCTGCGTGTCTGCGTTCACATGTCTTACGAGTTTATCGGCCCAGGTTTAACTTAGCTCAGCGCTGGGAGGACATCTGAGTGCATTATGTGGTTCTGAGGCGTGTGTTCTGTCTGTGTAGCTCTGAGTTAAATCGAACACTGTCAACGTTTATCTGACGACTGTTTAGGAAATACAGACAGAACAGACAGTGTGTTAGTAATGTGAAAAATTAAACTATGGATAAGAATTAATCAGGAGATCATGTCAGCTTCATTGCTTGAGAACAAAAGGATGGAGCTGACTCTAGTTAAAGCTTCAGGGGTGGAGCAACTCAAGGAGGCGGGGCTTAGAGTAGGACAGAGGTGTTTCTATCCATGTGACGCAATAGCCACATTTAGATTTCAACAGCTCAGAGATCGAGCAATACAGAAATAAAACTGTCCAAAGTTGTACTCAATATGGAAAGGACTTATATTCTTTACAGCACGTATATTGTAGAACAGAACTGGCCTTGTTCAGTTTATTGCATCAGAGGAAAACAGTAATCAATAGATGTCAGTATCTGGGGTCAGAAAAGGCTTTAAAGAATTTGTATTTTACTTCATTTTGACCCCTTGTTACTGTCCCTGGGTTAAGGTTTTAATAAGAATCTAAATAAATATGAATAAAAAAAAAAGTTAATGAGTAATACAGAAATAAAACTGACACATTCGATGTAACATTAACGCCCACAGGAAACTAACAGCTAAGGTCTCGTTTAGTGTCCAGGCCTCGTCCCAGCCGGACTCTACCCCGCAGCAGGACGTCCTCGTTCCCCTGGAGAAGGCGGTGAAAGCCCCCGGTGCTGGAGGCGACGGAGACGGTCTAGAAACGCTCCGAGACGAGCCTGACCTGTCCACTCTGAGCCTGTCCGAAAAGATGGCCCTGTTCAACCGTCTCGCTGTGACTCCGGACAAACCTACAGACGGGCCGAAGGGGGACACGCGGCAGCGCAGAGCCAACGCACGCTTTCAGACCCAACCTATCACTCAGGGAGAAGTGGAGCAGGTACAATCCGAGTGGAAATGTACTGACATAAATCAGATAGAGTAATGGTTATGGATGTTTAATTATTAATTGCATCCAGGTCATTCAGGCCTGGTTCTAGAGACTGTTTTTTTTAATCTAATGCAAAAAAAAGAGTACACAGCACATATTATTTGCCTATAGTTTAGATTTTAGATTTTTGACTTTTCATTAAATCACTGTTACATAATTTAACAGGTTTAGTTAACCTTGTCATGGTCTCGTTTGGGGAAAGCTGACAGATTCTGGGCAACACTGAATGCACGAGAAGTAAATAGGAAATACACTGTATAAGTGTTAAAACTGTTCTTTACTAGTTTTCAACAATTCAAACATATTTTTAGAGAAATGACATGAACCAGAAGCAGCACACCTGGATCAGTCCTGGGTGTTTTGAATAAATAAAGATACAGTATATTTTACACAACATGATTCTTAGGCCTGTTGACAAGATGTTTAATGATTTTGTTGAGGTCATTTTAAAATAAAAGTATAACACAAAGAGTACAACTGCTGGTGTCCTCACAGGAAACTGAGCTGGGAACCTCTGCAGTGAGTAACGGCGACTTAGAGCCCGGGCAGGGTGGAAATGTAAGACCTCCGCTGCCCCTCTCATGTTGCACTGAACACTTTTTTCTGATATTTCAGTGAAAAGTGAGCTGTCTGCTGATAGTCTCTCCCAGTTTTGTCTGCTTTATTACAGCTGTGGACTGTTCGTCTTCTTTGGATGTCAGCTTTACTGCTTGTACATGCTTGATTATTAAATAACAAGCATGGCTGAGTGCTCTTCAAGGATGCTTATTTGTGCAGGACTCAATCATGTCTGAATAAAAAAAGTGAAAAGTCCTATGTGAGTTTTGCTGCAGTGTTTCCTTTAGTGGCTCAAACGTTCCATACAGTTGCTTTAATGATAATTATGATAAACTTCTCATTTCAAAACTGTAACTCTTGTTTTATTTTAGCTCAAACACGGACGAGACGTCCAACTCGAGCCTTTATCCGCCTCGTTGGTCCGCTCCGTGGCAGCAGTCACCTCCAAAGCCTCCGTCTCCGCGGTTACGGTGACGGCAGGAAGCCACGAGGACACTCTCCATTCAGGGAAATCCTCGGCCGTTCCCCACCTCTCTGCCCAACAACAGCCTCCTCTTCCTCCTCATCCTCCTCCTCCCTGCAGTCACCAGGAGAGGACGCTCAAGTACTTCTCCATGAACCAGCGCGGAGACCCGGGCCACCACCACGACCCCTCCCCTCTCCTCAGCGGGGAACAAGTGGGGAAAACCGTTGCGGCGGAGAAGAAGAAGAAGGAGGAGGAGGAGGAGGAGGAGGTGGTGGGACGAGGGAGACAGCTGGGAGGAGCCAGAGAGGAGAGCCTCGGCTCGTTGCACTCCGCCGAAAGGGACCGGGGGCATCAGACGCATCGCTTTGACGAGGCTTTATCGCGGAGGAGTGAGGCAGCCGCTCCCAGCTCCTCCACGCAGCTCCCTGAGAGGAGCGTTACCCGGAGTCAGACCGGCTTTTCAGGTAGGAAACCGCAGCAGAGTCAAACGGGAGTGTTCCAAATGAATCTGTACAAGAAGGCTCGGCTCATTCTCTTACATCGCCTTTAGCGCCGGCTCGTCCCAGCTGGGGGTGAAGGAGGAAAGGGAGTGAGTGCACGAGACGTCTGGGGCAGCATCTCATTAGCATATTTTTTTTCATTCATTCACACCACGCTTCTCTTTGTCCCAAAATAAAAAAAGGAAGCGCCTCTCACTTAAATGTGTCAGCTCACAGACTGCAGGTCTTCAGATGTCGACCGCCTTTAACTGAGGCAGCGTGAAAAAAAGAAATAAAAGCCTTTTGATGAGCTGCTGCACAAAAGGCCTGACCTGCTTTTGGGGCTAATGCAGAATGTGTCCAGAGGTGGTCTTTTCACGTAAACAACACTGAAGGAGAGAGTTACATGGAGCAGGTACAGGACACAATGGAGTCTTCTCTAAAATGAAGCTAAGGTGCACCAGACACACAATATTTCACTACATAAAATACTTTATGTAAAGAAACTTTTGAATTTACAGTTGAATTTCTTTTATTTTTTAATAATACATTATTTAGGGTGTTCCTAAAATATTAAACTGTAATAAACTAAAACCGTAAACAAACATATAACACATTTATTCAGTGTAAATGAGAAACTAAAACCATAAAGTTTAGTGACATTTTGAAATATGACATTTGTTTCTACAAATTTTGCTTTTGTTTTGTCGTTTAAGGTATTTTTGTCTTTTCAAAAACACAAAAGAAAATAGTTGACTTAAAAAAAACATTAAAGTTTTTGAAGTTACAGTGAAACTTGAGGTGAACTCATCCCGTTATTTTTACAGAATAAGCAGAAGATAAATGTTGAAATATGTGACAGAATGTAAAATACATTTTAATAGAAACCACCTTGAATTGCTTTGTTATCCCAATCTGCACAAGTTTTTAAAAAATATAAAAAAAGAGACTCATCAAAACAGGCTAGTGTCCTACAAGTTCCCCACAAAACCTTAAAAAGCTGGTTCTCTTTTTTATTATAAAACCATAACTTAGAGTAACATTTCCATGAATGGAATTTTGAAATACTATTTATGGAAACAGTCAAATCCATCCAAATTCCTCTTTTTATACTTTTTATTTTACTCGCTATTTTTTTTATCTTATTAGAAATGAAAAGCAATCAGAAACATTTTTGCCGTTGTTGCTTTGAAGGCTTTAAAGAGAAGAATGGTGGAATAAAAGGGATTTTAAACATGTGAGGATTAATTGATATTACAGATTACAACCATCTAATGATGTTTATCTGAATCATGTTTGTGTGCATATTGTGTGTACTTTGTAGTATTGTAACCTACCTCTGTTTAAGCATTAATCTTTAATCTAAAATGCCTGCTCCTTGTCCCTGCATCTGTTTAAAGGATTATTACACAGGTTTAATGTTCATCCAGAGGGTCAAGGGTCACTGTTTAAATGTTGATCCATTCTGACTTTAACACCTGTGTCAGTGTTTTTCTCAGGCCTTACAGGAGCTGTTTTTGGAGTGACTTAACAACAGCAGCTGCTCTTATTGTACATTTATGGTCTTTTTGGACAGTTTGGAAGTGAATTGTAATGTTCTAATTTACCAACATACTGCATCTTTACACGATGAGGTGCTGTGGGGCTTGTGGCAGGAAAAAGCCATAAGCTCCACAGAAGAGCTTTAGCCTCCTGGAGGTTAAATTTTATTTTTTTTGCATCAAAGTCATGCTAAAGCTACTTATTAGCAACAACGTCAGGAACATGTCAAAATATAATGTATCAACAAATCACATAATCCACATAAAACCTGTTCAAATCCAACTGAAGCATGTTCAAATCCAACTGAAACCTGTTCAAATCCAAATTAAAACTGTTCAAATTCAACTTAAACCTGTTCAAATCCAACTTAAACCTGTTCAAATCCAACTGAAACATGTTCAAATCCAACTAAACCCTGTTCAAATCCAACTAAAACCTGTTCAAATCCAACTGAAAAATGTTCAAATCCAACTAAACCCTGTTCAAATCCAACTAAAACCTGTTCAAATCCAACTGAAACCTGTTCAGATCCAACTGAAACCTGTTCAAATCCAACTGAAACATGTTCAAATCCAACTAAAACCTGTTCAAATCCAACTGAAACATGTTCAAATCCAACTGAAACCTGTTCAAATCCAACTTAAACCTGTTCAAATCCAACTTAAACCTGTTCAAATCCAACTGAAACCTGTTCAAATCCAACTGAAACCTGTTCAGATCCAACTGAAACCTGTTCCAATCCAACTGAAACCTGTTCAGATCCAACTGAAACCTGTTCCAATCCAACTGAAACCTGTTCAAATCCAACTGAAACCTGTTCAAATCCAACTGAAACATGTTCAAATCCAACTGAAACATGTTCAAATCCAACTGAACCCTGTTCAAATCCAACTTAACCCTGTTCAAAACCAACTAAACCCTGTTCAAGACCAACTAACTCCTGTTCAAATCCAACTAAACCTTGTTCAAGACCAACTAAAACCTGTCAAAACCAACTAAACCCTGTTCAAATCCAACTAAAACCTGTCCAAATATATATAAATAAAATTCAAATTAAAAATGTAATGGAGTGAAATCCTTTAAAGGGTTTGTACAAATAGATTAGAAAATATTATTTGGTTTAGTCAGAGTCATCATACATTTCAAATATGTCATGTTTGTATATTTTCTCTGTCCAGATGTCCCTGACCACCCTGCTCCTCTGAAGCCACTCATCGCTAAAGTCTCCTCGAGGACTGTCTCCCACGTTTCGAGCGGCCCACAGCAGCACCAGCCCGTCCTGCAGCCGCCTCAGACCCTGCCCAAACCCTTCATACAGCATCCTCCTCCGACTCCACCCAAACCTGCCTCGTATCTCCCCCCGCAGCCCCATCAGCCTCCGCCCACGTACCCCAAACCCTTCACCCACTCCCCTCAGACCGCCCCAAAACCTCAGGGATTCATCCAGCCTCTGCCTAAGCCCTACCCCCAGACGCCTCTTCAGCCTCAGTCCAAACCCCCGGGAACTCTGCAGACCCCACCCAAACCTCAGTCCTTTCCTCAGCCTCTGGTCAAGTCCCAGTCCCTGCCTCTGGACCGGCTCGAGGACCAGCACAGTGTTCACTCCGAAGACCTGCTGTCCCCCACCGAGTCTGGAGACCGACTGTCCGACGGGATGTCCTCCAAACAGATGTCCATCAAAGAGAGGTGAGGGTCACATCACATTGTTTCTGGGTGTGGGCAACACAATATCATTTCCACAACATTGGCAAAACGTGTTCTGTTTATTTGAAGCACATGGATAATAAACCAACCAAACAATAAAGCATCATGCCGACACAACACTGCTTCTCTTTGTGTCAGTTTCCTCACACTAGAGTAAACCGAGGCGTCACAGAGTGTATGTAACTTCTTTCTCTGGTGATTACATGTGTTGTTAGCGTCTGCAGAGGGATATTGGACATTATTAGAGCTGCTCTGGAGCTTTCATACAGTGGTCCGCTCAGTCAGTGTTAGGAAACTGGGAAAGTGTTGAATTAGACTTAGTGTTATGACACATTTAGAGAAGGTTAATTAGAGTTTCATTCAGGTGTCTGTCAGTCTGTCGAAGCTTTAAATCAAACTGTGGTGCATTCAAATGAAAAAGTCCTGGTTTAGACCTGGTTTAGTCTTAGTTTAGACCAGGGTTGCCCAAACTGTTTCCATCAGAGGGCTAAAAAATTGCATGTAATTGAAAGAAATACTCTATTTTGTTCTGACAAGATAGCGCCTTATTGGAACCCTGCAAACCTGACCCAGACTTTTAAAAAATCAGAAGTGTGGAAATATCCACACATGCACAAACCTACTTGAATTGTCTTACCTGTGTTTTATTTTTCAAGACCCTTTAATCTTTAAAGTTAATGTGAGCACCTTGAGTGAGGGCATATACTGTATAAACCTAATGGCTCCTCCTTTGCTCGACCGTCAATGCATTTTAAATCAGCTACAAAACATGACAATCGGTTAAATCAAAAAATCAAAAAAAGTCTTTTTGGCAAAATCTTTATACATTTAAACAGATATTGTAAATGTGTTCTTAGGTGGGGTTTTTTTACACAATTTAAAATAAATATTTAAAGAGTCAATTTTCATCTATGTAACAGAAATAACATAATAAAATCCCACTGTCATTAATAAAATATGCCTAAATATTCTACCAAATAATAACAAATAAATCATGTTTTCTAGAATCATTCACACAATCATTCAGTCTAAACTAACATCTTGATATATGAGAGCTCCATGTTTGGCTCGAGCGTCCTCAGAGGGAGTCCACTAGAGTTAAGACCAAAGCAGTAATGAAGAGTCAGAAACTTTTCAGACGATGGTTACTTTAAGCTCTAAATTCTTGTCTTAAATTATAAAGAAAAAGTTCTGGAAAACGCTCTCCTAAAAGTGTGAATATTACACCAACTGCTCCTGACACTTACTCCCACTGTGTTCTATTTTAACGACGAGTGGGAGACATTTTTAGCAACACACTGGCTCTCCTTTTTTCTCGCCGAGTGGACTGAGAAATCCTTTAGAGACCTTCTTCATGATGGCCTCATTTCTGCCCTGTCCACAACAGTAAAGACGATGACACACTTTAGTTTAGCCCTCAGCCGTTGTTCTGTAGAGATCTTTTAGGATGTGTGCTGCCTGGAGAGCACTAATGTCTGACCTGCTTTTCACCCATGAAGAGTTCAGTTACTGATGAAGTCAATAGAAAATGGTGGTTATTGAATCTTTTTTTTTTTTTTTTTTTCCCCAGGGTGGCGCTGCTGAAGAAGAGCGGCGAGGAAGACTGGAAGAACAGAATCAACAAGAAACAGGAAGTTGTGAAAGTGGCATCAGCAGAAGAACAAAGTCAGCTTCAAGAGAAAGAGCAGAATAATGAGACAAAGGTCAGTATCTACAGATCAATATTAAATAAAAATGTTTGTTTACATTCATAAACCACGCTCTTTTTGTTATGACCCTTTGAGGCTTCTGTAGTCTGTGGAGGAGCAGAACCTTTTAGGATGTATTGTCACTAATAAACCTCATCCACTGGACCGATACCTATTTATTAATATCTTATTATGCTGTTATATATTTAGGGTGTAATTATCTGGTGAGTGTTTAGATGGAAATATGCCCAAAATCTGTTAGACCTTAATTAATTTCAGGCTATTATTTTACCATTTTCAGACTCCATTTTTTTATATACCTACACATAATATACAGCACAAGAAATGAACTCTGTCAGATTAAAAATGAAAAACTGTGAATGACTGTGTTCTGTAATGTTTTTTTTATGGTATTTACATGCAATGCAACATAAACTTCATGAACATCATCTTTGCCAAATACTAAAATAAATCTAAAATGCATTACTCTGGTTTGGATTTACTTATTTTGTTTTAACCAAATGTCAAAATTCATTTCCTCCTAAAACAAAAGTACAGCTGCCTCTGGATCTTCCCTTACTTTTTTAAATAAATGTAAACTGAAAAGGCTGGACATTTGACAAGTTTAGCCTTGCTTTTCCCCATGTGGAACACTTCCTGTTTGCTCAGACTGTAATCTGTCTTGGCAAGAGCTGCAGTGGCTTTATTAATCCTCTCAAAGGCATCTTGAAATTACAACACCTCCTCTGGGCTTTTTCAACTGTTTTCCACTTTTATGTTATTGTTTTATGTTATATATTTTACCTAACTTTGAGAAAATGTAAACGTATTTGATTTTTACAGTCATAATAGTTATCCCTTTATTGGTTTATATTGAGCTTTTTGACTCAGATGTTCGTTTGTTTTGCATGATTTAGCCTGACTTTGTCACTTTGAAACCTCATTAGTATTCTGATGAGTTTGGCTCGATGGTAATCCTCGAGGCAGTCTCATTAGGACACAACAATGGCCGCCCCCTCCTCCTCCTTTCTCTCTTTAAATGAGCACTTCCCTGTGTTTAACCCTTTAGGAGGAAGGGCCGCTCGCTCAGGAACAGCCTGCGGTGTCTGTGTCCGAACAGCTGTGGGTAAGACCCCCCCCCCTCCTTCCATTGGCCGTCGCAAACCGAGCCTCGGTCAATCAATGTGGGACAGTCACAGTTCAGTGTTGGACGCTGTATGACGTTCACTTCTGGGGCTTTTTCTGCTGTTTTCTGCTTTTCTCTAACGTTTCCTTTTTCCTTTTATTAACCCCTTTCCTTAAATACTGCAGGTCATAATTTATTCTTTTGTAAAAGACAAAAGTGTTTTTCTTTTTTAAAACAAAAAAACTGTATAATCACACCAAAAACACTTTTATTCTGTCTGTGTTGAGGAAACTAAACATTTAAAGAACAGGGTGTAAAATGTTGTAGACTTTAGTCAATACCATGTTTTTAAAAGTATAGTCACAGCTACAGCTGGCCAGAGACAAACTGAGCACAGATGGAAGAAACAAATTCTTATTTTTTATTTTTTTTAACCAAACCCTAATTCCTCTGGGTTTGTATAAAGACTAAAGAATATGCCACATAAAGTGTTTGATTGTCTACTTTTTACCTTTGTGTGTTTTGGATGAAAAAATTAACTAAATCTATAAAAAGGCACACACTGCACCTTTAAAATAACATGCTTTTTGTGTTTGCTGATTAAATAATGAATACTAACTTCACAAATGGGTAATTATTTTACTGCTTTTGGATGTGCTGTTGAAATGAAGAGCTAACATGTTGCTCAAAGGCAAATCTTACTCCAACAAATAAACTCCAACCCAGTTTTTGAATGGGCTTTATTCAGTCGTAGATGATATTATACTTGGGCTATTGCGAGTGTAATAAAGAGGATTTCTACTGCATGTTTTGCCTTTAACAGTGAAGACATTTTATCGCTCTATGCTTCCTTCTTTTGCATCTCTCCTTTCCTCATCTGCACACATTTTATTTTCCGAACTATTTGTTTTCTACTTGTGTTACCTTTCCTCTCTTCATCTGTTCACCTTTCCTTTCCAATCCTTCAGGAGCCTGTCTTCTCCTCCACATTTTCTCCCACTGTCTCCCTCGGCCAAAAGTGTCTTTTTAATGATCAGGTAAGAACGCGGCCCGAGCTCCTGCTCTGATACAACGGCTCTGGATTTTGTTTCGACAGCATGACTTTGCACTTTTACCGACTGTGGAGACTAGTCCGAGGCATGGCTGACTTCATTTAATCTCTTTACCTCTGCTTGGGTTGGCTTCTACATAAATAATTGCTCTCAGGGGAACGGTGAAGTCACGTAGGGTTCAGGGTGACGGCTTCAGAGACTGAGATGTTGCAGTGAAGTGGAGGGAGTCTGTTCTGAAGGCTCCTTGTGGAGACTTTTGTGTTCAGAACGGTTAGTTTGTTTTTGTGTCTGGTGCAGAAAACGGGAGAAGAGATTGAAGCCCAGATGACTATTGAGGAGAGGAAGCAAATGATTTCGATTCGTGAAGACGCCTGGAAGACAACGGGCAAAGGAGCGGCTAATGACTCGACCCAGTACACGGTGGCCGCTCGGATGGTCAAGAAAGGTCAGTGCACAGATCGGACAAAATTAAACGTTCATAAGGTACATTTAATGATGGCGTCTGTGGAGGTTCTCAGTCTCCAGGACACATTCAAGAAAAGGTTTCAAAGAAGGCATCTGGACGTAGGTTTGAAGGAGAAGACCATTTGTCCATTATCCAAAGTCAATTCTGAGTTCAGCTGATAAGAGTTGAGTTTTGAACAGGCATCAACAGGACTTTAACGTGAATGTCGTTAACGGGACAGACTTTAACAGGACAGACTTTAACAGGACAGTTTTTAACGGGACAGTCTTAAACAGGACAGTTTTTAACGGGACAGGCATCAATGGGACAGTCTTTAGGTACGTTTTGCATAAGGACATCAGCACCTAAAGCCTTTATTATTTTTTCTAGAAGAGGAAAATGACAAACATGAAACACTATTTTTAATTAAGAACAGTTCAGTGGGCGGAGTCTAAAGAAGCACTAGTGGTGAGCGTTTTAATGTTTTAAACAAGCGTCACTCATGGAACCTCCTAAATGGTCCTCGAGTAAGGGCGCTACCATACGGCGAAATACAGCGATATACATCCGTCCACCAGAGGGCAGGCTCCAAAAGCGGAAATATAAGGAGAAACCCAATGGCAACTTTACAGGTGTAAAAATCATGTTTACAGCCTGGTACAAAAGATGGCTCTGGTCTCTAGAGCTAAGTTTTTACTACGTGACAACTCTGGGGCGGCTGAATTTTTGATTAATATGTCTGTTTATGCTATCTAAAAACTATAGTTTTACTATGGAGTAAAAGCCGAAAAGCCCGAATGACAATATTGGTGAATAGGTCATCCATTTTTTTTACAATCTATGGTTTTAAAGCAGATACAGACCACGGACCATTCAATCCTAAAATCCAGAAAAGACAGATTTCAGCCCACACCCAGTATGAGACTTTAAATAGAAGCTCTTCAAAGTGTTTCTTGGTGCAGGAGTAGCAGGTCCACTGGGACACACTGTTAAAATATGTAGAAACTGGCCGTTGTTAGTCACTGTAGAGTTCATCCTGCAAAACTAGCTCTTCTCTCACATTCACCATAACGTCCAAACCCCAGTTCTTCGCAGGCAGAAGCAGAAGCATAATGTAGGCCTCATTAAAGCAGTTAAACATGTGTGTATTGACTCTAGGTCTGGCTGCCTCCTCTTCAGTGATCGGTCCCATCCTGTCGCCTGTTTCCACCAAACTCAAGAGCAGCACCACCACTGTCACCAAACCACAGGAAGGTGAGCTCATCTGCAGAGTCTTACGATCCAAGCAGTATTTTCTTTCCTTTCCTTCAAAAGGATTAAATGTTGTATTAAATGTGTTTTTTTTTATTGGTAGAAATTGAAGCCAGACCAGACATGGAGTCAGATAAGAAACTGGACAAGTTGGAAAGTTTCTTGGGACGAATAAACAGTAAAGGTATAGTTTTAAGACCTGGTTAATAAATGGTCTGCAGAATATGTGACATTTGTATTGTTATTGTGATATGGTTCATTTCCAAAGATGGTACATAAAGGCCTTATTATTAATCACAGGGATGTTCCAAAAAAAGAAGGATGGTTATTTTAATCTCCATGTGTCCATACCTAATTATTTTTGCTGTACCCTAACATTTTACAGTCCTAGTTTTCTCTTTTGGGCCAATATAAAAAGTCCACATTTCATCAGTGCAAAGCGGAATAACACGTCTCTTTTTGTGTTTGTTCAGTGGCAGGTTTACAGGAGACAACGCTGACCGTGACAGAAAAAGCCGTGAAGGAAGTGATGAAGCTCGACGATGAGATCTTCTCCAAGTTCTATCGCCACGTTACTGAGTTCCCGCGGCTGCCCACCAGGATCGCGATCAGTGAGGACTTCGACTCTATCTTCGGTTCTCAAGGCCCAAAGTGAGAAGACCGTTTGTTACAGCACATAACTCATACGTGTCCTCTAACAGCACGGTCATATACGCAACGTTCCCTGTTCCCAGGCTGACGTCATCCATGGTGCAGCACAAAAGAGCGGTCCGTCCGTCCAGAAACGTCCAGGCGTCGAAAAACCCTCTGAAGATGCTGGCAGCCAGAGAGGACATCCGACAGGAGTACACCGAGCAGAGACTCAACGTGGCTCAGCTGGAGAGCAAGAGGATGAAGGCTGAGAAGAGTGAGTTAGCACCAGGCTCACTGTATTTCATTTACAGTTTCATTTTGCACACTTGGGTTCACACTTCTACTTGGGTATGAACACTTTTTCATGTTTTTGGTTCAAACGGACTCTGGTGCGGTTGTTCTCTTAGTGTGGTTCACTTGGATAAGTGTGAATGCTCCAGACACACGCTCCGAGACCCCTGCAAGCACTTCCGAATACACTCTGGTACGGTTCAGTTCAAGTGTGAACCTCACGAGGACCACAGACGAGTCAAAATAGGAAGTGTTTCCTAAAACGTTTGAGGAAAACATCACGTAATTCTTTGTTTCCTTGAGGCCAGAAAAAAAAAACAAATCAAAACAATAGAGTTAACAGCGCCATCTAGTGTGTTCCTTAAAAAATGCATGTTTTTTCCGTTTGGCCCGCAGTTTAAAATACAGCTGTGAACTATCAACAAACCAAACATAGTCGATCTTTTTTAGCACTAAATAATAATGTGGACTCCAAATGTGAACACACTCTTCAATACCCGTGCCTGATGTATTTTTCAGCTAATAAGACGTCAGAGTACTCGGATGCAGCCCTGGCAGGTCTGGCCAGTAAAGAAAACTTCAGCAGTGTGAGTCTGCGCAGCGTAAACATCTCCGAGCAGATGTCCAACAACAGCGCTGTGCCGTACAAGAACCTCATGCTCATGCAGGTCAAAGGTAAGAGACTATTTCACTGCACGTTAAAGAGATACTTACCTTTCCACAGGATATAGTCTATTTGGGCGGCAGTCTATTTGGGCGGCAGTGGCTCAGTGGTAGAGCGGCCGTCCTTCAACCGGAAGGTAGTAGGTTCGATTCCCGCTCGCCCCACAGTTCATACTGTCGTTGTGTCCTTGGGCAAGACACTTAACCCACCTTGCCTCCAGTGTCCGTAGCACTGGTGTGTGAATGTGTGTGACTGTAGAGGTGTGTTTGGTGGTGGTAGGAGAAGGTTGTGAGCGCCGGTTGTGTGGCTGCCCTCCTCTCTGTCTGCCCCAGGAGTGAATGTGTGTAAATGGGGTGAGTTGAAACTTCATGTAAAAACACTGTTGTAAAGCACTTTGTGATAATTATCTGAGAAAGGTGCTATATAAATAAATTACTTACTTAAAAATTACTTACTTATTTATGTTTATACGTGTTTATACGTGTGCTGTGCTGAGGCTTTGAGGGACACTTACTTTAGTCTCACAAATATACTGTTTATGTGCCAGCTAGCATTAATGATTCTTTCTTCTAAGCATCTTAAAGTTCAGAAAATGTTTTGTTGCACTCTCAGTTGCCCTGTGTTTTTCTTTAGTCTTTGTTGTCGGCACAGTTTAAAGACTGGAGCAATGACACAGGCCTGTTTTTGTTACTTCAGTGCAAGTATATGTTACATAGAAGGTCTTTATATGCATTTTGACTTATGACAATCTATTTTTCATTTATATAACCACTATTCATTTGTACAAACACTTCATTGTGGCTTGTGTCTGAACCAAAATATGGGCCAGAAAAGGTGTGAATGAGATTAAATGACCATGAGGATGATGATGATGATGATGATGATGATGATGATGATGATGCAGTAAGTGCACAAAGAGGTGTTTTACAAAGAAAGACTCCTAAAGGAAAGAGAAAGACTCGTCCGGGTCTGCATTCATGCGTTCCCTCAGGAGCCTGTCTGTGGTCTCTTCAGGTCGGCGTCACGTTCAGACCAGATTAGTGGAGCCCAGAGCTTCATCCTTAAACAGCGGGGACTGTTTCCTGTTGGTGACTCCAGAGCACTGCTTCGTCTGGATCGGAGAGTTTTCAAATGTGATCGAGAGAGCTAAGGTGAGTCCTACAGACGTCCTCTTTCTTTTACACCGACATGAATCCTCACAGACAACACATACTAATGAATCTCTGGCTCCGAACACCCACACACTGCAACACACAAACCCATCTGTGCTGCTCATCAATGAAACAAACCAAGTCTCCAGTTCTCCCTCAGGAGCTCTGTCTAGACACTTTCTAATAAACATTTGTTTGTGTTCCCCACCTTCTCATTTTCGGCTGTTTATTCATTTATTATTGTTATCTTCACTGGAACTACTGTAGGTCATGGATAAACAATCACTATGTTTTTTAATCAGAGGTTCTCATAAAAAACAGGAAGCTGTCTGTTATTTCTGTCTTTTTCATTTTTCAAGGCGATGGATCTGGCCACATTTATTCAGTCCAACAAGGACCTGGGCTGCAGAGCAAACCAAGTGCAGACCATCGAGGAGGGGGCCACCTCACCAGAGTCTCAGCAGTTTTGGGCCGTCCTCGGAGGACAGACAGCCTACCAATGTAAGAATAATGAATAATCTAATGATATTTAAAGCAAAGGGAAATGCCCAAGGAAACTTTAGTGAGTGTAACATGAAGCAGGAGCAGAGATGTCCTTAAAAGAAGTCCTGCTCAACAAACTGTGGAATGCTTTTTCAGTCTCAATCTATGTAAGCTTTTAAAATTATGTTTTGTGCAGAGATAACACAGTCTATTCAGAGTGCAGTACTTTAATATTCCAGCAGTTACATAAGTGTGACCAAAGCCAAACGCAGCCCGTGTGTCCAGTTAAATGCCTCCAACAGCCATCGACGAGAGGCTTGAGGCTGAAAGAACGGAATATTGAATGAAAACAATTCATTTATTTTACAAAGTCTAAGTTATGACCCCATTACAATTTTTTACGGCTGCTCCCTTCAGGGTTCACCACAGCCCATCCTCTGGTCGTTTCCTTTAGTTCGAACGTAAAGAAATGAAAGCATCTGAATGTTCAGCAGTCGGGGTTCTCTGTAACCAGAGTTAAATGAAACCGAGCAGAAAATTTAAAAGTTTCAAAGTTAATAACGGTCTGTTTTCCGTCCCTGGTTCTTCTGAAGGGAACATCTGAAAGAAGAAGAAACATGTAGCACACTTATTTAGTTTTTCAGCTCAGGTCAGTTTAGTGAGTTTAATTTCATTCTTTGCCTCTTCATATGAATTTGTGTCCTTATAAAACTGGAATATAACTGTCTTTAGTCGCTGAAGTTGTGGCTGTGGTGGTGATTGCTTTTTGGCATCAAAATGTATTTTTTAATTTGGCAGAAAACATGTGAAAAAGTTTTTATTATTCAAGATTTTTTTGTCAAAACCTGCTTTAATAATCTTTTTAATTGATCAAATATTTAATAAAGGAAGGTTGGAAAACTATACAATTCTTAAATAAATTTTTTTTTTTTAATTTAGTGAGACAATAAGTAACCTTAAATTCCATATCACATTTATAGAATAAAGGCTCAATAATGTATTTTCTGTGTGTGTTTCCCTCAGCGGCCGGTCCGCCGGAGGAGGATGAACACTTTGAGAACAACATTGTGGAGACTAACTGTATCTTCAGACTGGTGCAGGACAAACTGATGCCTGACGACGAAGAGTGGGGGAAGGTCCCACACTGCTCACTGCTGGTGCCCAAAGAGGTCGATTTTCATTATTTTATTAACTATTCATATAGATACAGCTCCTTTAAAGCTCTCGGTTCTGCCGGATGTGCGGCAGGTCTTGGTGTTTGACTTTGGCAGTGAGGTGTACGTGTGGCACGGGAAAGAGGTGACCCTGGCCCAGAGGAAGGTGGCGTTCCAGCTCGCCAAGCACCTCTGGAACGGGACGTTTGACTACACCTGCTGCGACGTCAACCCTCTGGACCCCGGGGGCTGTAACACACTCATCCCCAGGTCCTCAGTCCCAATCATTTACTATGACAGCCAGCAACAATCTGAAAATAACTCCTAGTGTCAAGTTATTACACTATTTTATACTGGTGTCTGAAAAGAAGTGATGGTCACTAGACACAAAAGTCCAATACACAGTGGCTTTAGAGACTGTGGAGTGGTTTCAGAAACAGCCCATGTCAGCTTTCTGTTTTCTAACAGGAAGGGCCAGGGCCGTCCTGATTGGGCCATATTCGGGAGGTTAACGGAGCACAATGAGACCATCCTGTTCAAAGAGAAGTTCATGGACTGGAATGAAGTCAAGTCTCCAACAACGAAGGAGGCCACTGAGCCTCTTCCTGAACTGAAGGTGTGTATCTGGAGCTCGTCTCAAAAGAAGATTTACATACACTTAAAAATTTTAATATATCTTTGTCCTTTGTTCACACGAGGGACACTTCTGGTTGTGTACCTTTCAGACAATCACAGAAAAGTAACTAAAACTATATGACAGCAGCTAGAGTGCAGTTTATTGTTAATGTGAAACATAAATTATCCTTTTGTTTGATTTGTCAGTAAAAATACACAAAATAAATATAAAAAATCTATACATTTCTGTATTAAATAAATACTTTAAAGTGAATTTTCACAGAATTTCATGAAAAAGAAATAGAGCAATGCCAATTAAATATATAACATTTTAGCGACGTCCTAACTTGTGACCATTTTGCAGTGTGACATATAAAGTCTCACAGAGTATACTTTTATCACTGTGTGTTTGTCTCAGTCTCCTACCGAGGCCCCGGGACGCGACTGCCGGCCGTACGATGCCGCTCTGATGCTGCCCGTGCTGCAGTCGTCCGTCAGTATTCTCCTGGACGGAGTGAACGTGGGGCGGGGCTACGGCTCGGTGGAGACTGAGGACCACATGAGGACTTTAGAGATCAGTACGGTATCTGTGGACGTGTGGCACATCCTGGAGTTCGACTACAGCCGTCTGCCGCGACAGAGCATCGGCCAGTTCCACGAGGGGGACGCCTACGTGGTCAAGTGGAAGTACATGGTCAGCGCCTCAGTCGGTCGAAGACAGAACCCAGAGGCCCGCAGCTCGGGACCTGGGAAAGAGAAATGCTGCTACTTCTTTTGGCAGGGCAGGCACTCGGCCGTGAGCGAGAAGGGCACGTCAGCGCTCATGACCGTGGAGCTGGACGAGGAGCGAGGGGGACAGGTACGGAAAAAACATTTACAAACCAACAGTGAGAGAAATGGTCTGAATTCATGCTGTTAATTTGTGTTTGTAGATCCAAGTGCAGCAGGGAAAAGAGCCGCCGTGTTTCCTGCAGTGCTTTAACGGAGGGATGATCGTTCACGCTGGAAAACGAGAGGAGGAAGAGGAGGACAGACAGAGTAATGGCTTTAACCTCATTAACAATAATAATAATGTATGTGCAGTAGCTTGTGGGTTTTGTATAGAACACATGCACCAATCTGAGGTCACTCACTGACCTTTGAAAAGTTCAACTGTATTCTGAGATGTCTAAGAAAAAGGGTTGAACCTTTAAGGACTTTAAGACATACAAACCATTATATTCCTAACTAATAATGAGGGATGCACATGATCAAAAATGTGTAGCCCCAGTCAAAGCCATTGACAGTTTTCAGTCTTCAACCAAAATATAGGTCCAGTAAACTGATCCATTCTGATTCTGATTGGTTCATCTGTTAAAACAGCTCCAAAGCAACACATGCAGCGAAAGAAATGCCTAATATCTTTCTCTAATTTTTTCTCAGTAGAGTTTAACATGTTTAAGGTCCACATACTGGTTTTCTGTGTAACATGTTGGCTTTACTAACACAAAAGATAAAGTCACATATAAGTTAAGTCTTGTGTCTCACCTGAGGAAATGTCCAAAGGATGAAGCAGTGTGAATGGCTTTTACATTATTAAGCCTTGTTTATTTTATTCTAGAGGTTAAATGTTTGTATAAATCCCTCCTTATACATTGTCTGAGACTCTTTGTGTTCTTCCAGGTGAGTGGCGTCTGTACTGCGTCAGGGGTGAGGTTCCTGTGGAGGGCCACCTGCTGGAGGTGCCATGTCACTGCAGCAGCCTCCGCTCCAGAGCCTCCATGATTCTGCTCAACATCAACAAAGCCGTCATGTTCCTGTGGCACGGCTGCAAGAGCCAGCTGCACACCCGCAGCGTGGGCAGCACCGCGGCGCAGCGCATCAAAGAGCAGTCAGTGTGACACACGTGTAAAGAGCGCCGGAACAGTGGTGAAGAGCTAAAGCTAAATGTGCGTTGTTTCCTCAGATGTCCACTAGAGGCCGGGCTCCACAGCAGCAGTAAAGTGACCATCCATGAGTGTGAAGAGGGGATGGAGCCGCCTGGTTTCTGGGAGGCTCTGGGGAGAAAAGACAGAAAGGCCTATGACTGTATGCTGCAAGGTAATCCCTCTGAGATAAAGAACTTCCTCTGGCCTCTTTCAGAGCTCGTATCTCAGTCTTCTTTGTGTCTAAACACATGATAGTAGCTCGACTTAAGTATTCACACCTGATATTCACATTAGATCAGTTATCACTTTCCTGCTTCGTATTGAAAACGTCTGTGATTGGTTTAAAAAAACGCACTTTACCAAAGGTTTATTATGTTGAGAGACAGTATTGTGGTACTGTAGACACACAGCAGGCACTTTACTGAGAAGAGGAAATCTGGACCTAGTGTCTGAGCCCTTGGGACCAGGTTTGACAAAGTCCCTTGGATCAGTGATGAAACTTTGTAAACCATGGCCAGATGGTCTGAAGGGTGGTTCCAATCCTTTCTGGCAGGTTCACACTTACAGATACAATTGACTTCTCTTCTCCTTTTTTCAGATCCCGGTAAATTTAACTTCACTCCGCGGCTCTTCCAGCTCGGCAGCTCGTCTGGGGAGTTTGTGGCCAAAGAGTTCTTCCACCCATCGCGAGCTCCAGACCTGATCAGCTCACTGCCTTTCCTCCAAGAAGACCTCTACAATGTACCTCAGCCTGGTGAGCGCTTACCTCAGAGTCTGCACACACTTACGAGACTTCACGTGGCATTAAAGCGTCACAAAGTGTACGATTGCTCCTCCGCAGCGCTGTTCCTGGTGGATAACTTCCATGAGGTGTACCTGTGGCAGGGCTGGTGGCCTTCTGACAGCGAGTGCACAGGCTCAGCTCGAATCCGCTGGGACGCAGACAGGAAGTGTGCCATGGAGACCGTCCTGGAGTACTGCAAACGTAAGGAACAACCTGGAAATGACCTTGAGAAAACATCAGAAACACTTGGACATCTCATTTTATTTATGTTTATAGCTACAGTGCAAACCCTGTTACTGATGTGCAGGATGTTTGTTTTACAGAGAAGAACGAGAAGAAGCCTCAGAAGTCGTACCTGATCCACGCCGGGCTGGAGCCGCTCACCTTCACCAACATGTTCCCCTGCTGGGAGCACCGAGAGGACGTGGCCGAGATCACAGAGAGGGTCAGCACCGACCAAACATTCTTGTACAACACGTGTCCAAACTGGATCCAGAAGACACTTTTAAAGTGGCTCTGCACATGGAGTTGTACACATTTCTGTTGTGTCCACAGGAGGCGGAGGTGTGTCACCAGATCATCCTGGTGGAGGACGTCCTGGCCCGTTTGTGTCAGAACACCTTCCCTCTGTCCCAGCTGCAGAACCGGCCTTTACCCGAAGGAGTCGACCCGCTGAGACTCGAGATCTACCTGTCGGACGAGGACTTCCAGGTCTGTACCGTCCACCTGTCACTGAATAATCAGAATAATTCTCTTTTTGAATCGGCACAACTGGATTTGTTCTTTACAGCCATAAAACTAAACGTAACTCATGCTTCTCTTCTTGTTCTGAACACACTCTGTCACACTTTTATTTTCTCATTGTCCTGTTACTTCATTGACACAGATGATTTTTTTCTCATGTTCTAACTCCGTGTAATTCTTCACAGAACAAGGCGTAGGTGGATTCAGGTAAGAGTCATGTGACCAGGATTCACCCTTGACCTTTTATTTTACAGCATGACACACTCTTCTTCTTCCTTCAGACTGTTCCTCTGTGTTTGAGACGTGGCACTGTTCAGAAGGAACACTTTGTGCATTATTATTGGGGAATATTATTTTCAACACTGCAGTTAATTCTTCTCTCACACTGGCCAGTTTAGGACAAAACAAAGCTGATTGAAGAGACCTAATAATAATATATATGACAGCAGACTTTCTTTGACAAAGTTATATTTTCTTTAATAAAACATAGGTTTTCAGATTCTCCAGCAGATGGCGTTAGTCTGCGGTTTTGTTTCTATAAAGGACTGTCTGCATGTTTCCACAGCACAGTTCTGTTCAGTGACTCCTGAAAAGGTGTTTCCCTGAGCTTCAGCCGGAGACTAAACACAACTCAAATAAAGGAGAGGGTAAATGATGACGAGGGCCTTGAGTAGAACATACAGAGGAAGAATTGCCCGGCCTAAACTCAATCACAGTTGAGCCTAATATCCTCTGTTAGGTCTGTGAGAATAAAAGCCCAGGTTATTGTGAAAAATGTAGTCTCATCATCATCACTCATCAAATACACGTCAATCCTTCTGTCTTCATGGAATATAAACAAAACAAGCTTCTTTTGAGATTTTGTTTCCTGTTTCGACTCTCATTCATCAGACGAGTGTTTAGCTTCACCTTTGACCTCAGTCTTTTACACCTCAGGCTCCTTTTGACGAATGGCTCTAAAAGTGTGTGACCCCGACCTGACCTGTTCCATATTCCTCCAAAAACACATCTTAGTGCCACACATTTGAACACAACATATCTCTTTACTCCACTCTCACTCTGGAGCATCTTTGTAGATCACAAAATAAAGGCATGCTGTAAAAACACTGACCTGCACTGAGCACAACTCTTTTAACTTTCATGTAACCGACTGAAAATCTGAAAATGAATGAAAGGTTTGTGTCTTCTTCTTTTTTTGCAGAAAGCTTTGGAAATGACGAGAGAGGAATACGAACGTCTGCCGGGATGGAAGCAAGTGAACTTAAAGAAGGCCAAGGGACTGTTTTGAGTGGGTTTTATTATTTATGAAGATGGCTTAAGGAACGTCGTCAGAAAGAACGGAACAGTGAGAAAAGGACCAGACATGAAGCTTCTGGAGGAAATAAACAGATGAGCGTCTAAACATGCCTCTGAATTGTTTTCACTCTTTAACAGGGGATAGTTACTGCCCCACACTGAGCAGGCGTCTGCATGTGCCCCCCGTGAGACTGTGGGCTCCCTCTCACCAAAGCCCAAAGACACGTGTGTTTAGGTGAACTGCTGAATTCACATTGGCCAAAGTGAAAGAACGTAAGAGTGAACGGTTTTATCAGTGTGTGGGCCTTTCCAGAATGACTCTTTCCACTTCCACGAGTTTTTAACGAATAGAGTCTGAACACACTTAAAATCAGTTACCATTTATAAAATTGCACTGAAGTGGGCAGTGATGAGTGAAAGAAAAGAGAGACTGCTCACGTTAGGAGCTGGTGGAGTGCCATGCTGTGGATTTCTTTTGCTGTATGTGCGTATGACTGTACATAATACTTGTATGTATGTTTGTAATCTTTAATTTAACGTGTGCAGGTAAGAGTTCATTCAGCTGAACGTGTGGTGGTGAATACTGCGTCTTCTCGTGTCTTTTCTAAAAGGTCAGTCCTGTTTGAAGCTGCTCCAGAGACAGAAGAGAACCTGAATGTATAGTGCCTTGCTTTTCGTGTACAGTTTATACAGATATTCTAGTCGGCATTTGTAAAGACTTTCTTCTAAGTCCATAGTGGATTAAATCTCACTGATGCTCAGACGGACTCCAGTCTTTCTTTGTCCTTGTTACAAATAAAAAGAGGAAATGATTAAGTCTCGTACTACAACACTACTCTTTACTGTAATTATTTTTAAAGAATAGGAGTCGATGGCTGCGCTCTCTTAAGTTTTTAGCTAATGACTTGTCTAAATTGTTCAGATCTGCTAAGATTTATTCATTTTAATAAGGAGAGGGTGTAATTCTCGGTAAATGTGTTGACGATTGGGTGTAGTTGTCCAAATGTCCGCCACTGCCTGCCCAAGGACACAACGGTAGTATGAACTGGACGCCCCTGTCCCTGAAGCGTCTCTGGAAATGTGCACAGATCAGTTTTAGGACCAAAGACAAAGTGGACTGACTGAGCTTTGGAGGAGTCTGTGGAGAGAGTTTAAGTGAACACTCTGACGGTAAAACTCTGTAGTGTTAGCTTAACTCTGAACCTTAACTCTGACTATAAGTTAAACTTCTTTACAGAATAAAACCTACATCCAACGTCAGGTTATTTACAGAATAAAACGTAATCAGACAGGACATGACACTGGTTAACCTAAAGTAAACAGGTTAGATCAGGGTTAAAGTTCAGGTAAAGGGACTGGAGACCACTGCTCTCCTCAAGAAAGTTCACAGAAGGTCAGATATATTGTTTTCTGGTCTTATCTTGTTCAAATGCAAAAGGAAGAATCTGTATTTAATATCCAGTACCTGTTGCTCCTGTCTGCTTCTCCAAACTGTGCTGACCGTTACCGACTGTAGGGAAAGAGTTACCTGTCTTTAAGTCTCTGATAGACGCTTTCACAAAACACTGCACTGTCGCTTTAAAAAGGGGGCTGGAAGTGTGTTTGTTAATCATTGCAGGTTAGGGTCACACAGTTTGACAACGAGACCCTGAGACTCCCAGGGTCCCCAGAGATGAGCTCCCAGGTCCGACTGAGGCTGCTGCCCAGCGCCCGCTGTTTGTTCGATGAGCCCCTTCAGGTGAAAGTGGCCGGGCTCAGGTCCCATCAGGTGGTCCGACTGAGAGCCAGAGCCACAGACGAGAGAGGAGTGGACTTCAGCTCGTGGGCCGTCTACAGAGCCGACCAGAACGGAGAGGTGGACCTGTGCACGGACCCCTCACTCAGCGGGACCTACACCGGCGTTCACCCCATGGGTCTGCTCTGGGCCTTAAAGCCACAAACACTGCACAGGGTCTTTTTCAAGAACAAGGTGACCCCACATGTGGTGAAGTTTTCTGTGCACGACGAAGAGGAGCGGCTGCTGGCAGAAGAGACAAACGAGAGGTGCCTGATGGGAAACGGAGTCAAAAGGCAGACGGTCACAGAGGGGAATGTCCGAGGAGCCCTGTTTACTCCTCCAGGTCAGTGGGCCTTAACGTAACATTACACAACTTTTTAACGAATAATATATTCTTTCAAAATATGTTGACTCAAAGTAATGTTTATGGTTTCTTGACAAACATTTATGAAATGGTGAAAGTATAAAACTATGTCACACAGACCTTAGAAAGCAGACATTAGCACAGGGCTCTATTACTTTACAGTTTTTTGTGGCTGTTACACAATCAGTGTTTTCTCTTCCAGAGGCAGGCTTACCGTTATAAGTTCATTATAAAGTGGTAAAAATATTATTTTTCATTATTGTGCTACTGATGCTTTCCGTGGCATTAAACCACGACCTGAGCCAAATCCGGCCTGAGAAATCTGATGAGGCCATGTCTCTGGAACAGCCCGTAAACATCTATTAAAGAACTGTTTCTTCCAGCAACATGTCTAAACTCAGACTGATGGTGTCAAAAGACGAGCTACAGATGATAATACATGCTTTTGTCTCCTCAAGACGACTTCTGTTACATATAGAATCATTTAGAGCCTTCCTTAGACAAGCTCCTGACTCTCTCTGACCTGATCTAACCCACTCTGCTCTCCGTCTGAGATCTCTGAGCCAGAAGCTGTTGATGGTCCTTCACACTTGATTCAAAACCCACAAGCTGTTGCTCCCAGACTCTGGAACAAAGGACATTCTTTTTTAAATGGGCCTAAATTAGCCCAGGGTCATTATAACTGACTTAACTTTGTGATTTGTCTTTTATAATGTTTCTGTGATTTGTTCCTGCTGCTTTGACGTCTGTTACAGTTCAACAGAGCAGGTACTGTTTGTGTATTACTTCCACAGGTCATGGTCCGTTTCCTGCTGTGCTGGATCTGTGCACCTTCATGTCTGAGAAAAGAGCCTCTCTTTTGGCCAACAGGGGCTTTGTGGTTCTGACTGTTCCAGTTTACACCGACAAACCTGACAACGTCAAACAACTGCACCTGGACCATTTTGAAGAAGCTGTGCAGTTTTTACAACGACAGCCAAAGGTTAGAGGAGTCTCTAAAACAAGTCAAGAGTTGTTCACTGGTGCTTTTCTGTTGTTTTAATCCGAGTTTCCTTTTTATATTTCAGGTGGGCAGTAAAGGTGTTGGGATCATATCTCGTTCCAAAGGTTCAGACCTGGCCCTGTCTCTGGCTGCGTTTGTCAAAGGCATTGAGGCAGTCGTTTGGATAAATGGCTGTTGTGCTAATGTTGATGTGCCTCTGTTTTACGAGAAACACCAGATTCTCCCTGCATTAATGGCAGATTACAGTAAGGCGATGCCTACTACCTCAAACACGTACATCCTTAAACACTGTCTTAATGATCCTCGAGCCGAAGAGAACAGGGACACTGTGGTTCCTATTGAACGAGCCACTGCTCAGTTCCTGTTTGTGGCGTCGGAGGACGACCTGAACTGGGACAGCAAGGCCTACATGGAGCAAATGGTGGAGAGACTGAAGCATCATGGGAAGGACAACTTTGAGACTGTGTGTTATCCTCTGGCGGGACATTTACTGGAGCCTCCTCACGGGCCGTTCTGTCCGTCTGCGACACATGGGATCTTTAACTACGCCGTGTTGTGGGGAGGTCAGCCTGAGGCACACACAGCTGCTGAGGTCCACCTGTGGAAGAAGACCCAGGACTTTCTCCGAACTCACCTGAGCTGTGACTCCACTGAGGCTAACGCTAAACTGTAGCTGAACATCAGAAAGTCTCACGGTTGTAACTGTATTTTTAGATGGTAATTACTTGCTCTGGAGTACCACAAGGGACCACTCCTGCTCCATTTCTGTTTCAACACAAGTCCTGCAAAAGTCAAACTTCTGTTAAGTCTTAAATATCAAAAGAAAATCTAAATGTGGTAAAGTCAAATTCATACACACTTGGATACATACATTTTTATTTTTGGAAACGTTTACTGTAACTAATTTAAATGACGTAACTCTGTAATTAAGTACTCTGTAAAAAGACACATTTCTTACCCTTTCACCAGAATTAATGATTGAATGAATTCAACATTTTGTGGGAATGGCGTAGTTTTATGTTTGTCAAATGTAAGTAAATCTATAAATGTTTTGAAGGAAACTGTGTCACTGTCTACTTCCTTCACTTCCTGTTATTCACTGAGGCCAAGGGGAAACCTGTGTGTTCGGTTTGTGTGCAGCACGCTTCAGTCCCAGGGAAGATAATATTCACTTGTGTAAGTTTTCTACGTTAATGCTCAGAAAATAGCATTAGCATCAAGACCGTATTGTGAGAGAGCGTTTGTGAAAACATACAGCTGAAGGCTTTTGACAACATTAGCCTCGTAATACAGTCTAGAACCAGGTTTAACTGTCCAATAGAAACCTTAAGTATGAAATGTATAAACAATACAAAATATAAAATAAAAATAGGGCAGCCTGTAAAAGGATTACAGTACAATAAAAACATAAATTATGCAGAAATATAAACTATACACAATATAAAAAATAACACAGGAGTATAACTATGTCCATTTAAAGTGGTGTCTAAATGTAGAAATACACAAATACACACACGTGCAGCGAGAATATGGAAACCATGAGTGGAAAATGTAAAGAGTGAACTGAACGAGTGAACAGTGGGGCTGCTCCATGATTCTAGACTCCTGAAAAAGAGGGAAGTTCTAAAATCTGTGAATAAACCAGAAACAACCTTCTTTCTCAGTTTACAGCTAATCCTCCAGCCTTCATTCATTCACGTTTATTACAACTACATTTAGAAGATTTGCTCCAAAGTTTGTTTCAAATTTTATTTATATTTTATGTATTTTGTATTTTTTACATTTTTTTTCAACTGTGCCATGTACTGTACCACTGTAAATGTGGCTCATGAAAAGTTTTGTGGCAAAGAAACGTTGTTTTTAAATGATTTATAATTCCCTACAGTTAATAATTAGTGGCTGCTCCTGTTCAGGTCAGGTCAGTCCTGATCGTGTCCTTCAGGCTAATACAAACACAAACATGAACATAACTTTACACTGACTGAAGGGGGGGGGTGATACGCCTCATACTCCATCGTCTCTGGTTATTCTGAACTAAAACTCCTCATAACAACAGTCTACATATCTGCTTAAATAAGAGACCATGACGTGAAAAATCAGAAAACCAGACAAGATTCTGAAGAAGTCCTTTTTCAAGTTAAAAATGATGATTAAAGAAAATCCAATGTTCCAGCCAGAGAAGTTTCTAGAGGTGGTACATGTGATGTTCTGCCAGGTCCCACTGTACTCTGCCAAGCACCGCCCGCCCTCCTGCAGGACTGTAGGAGGAGGAAGTGCTGCTTCTGATGTGTCTGATGTAGAGGCCTACGAGCAAAATATAATATTATGCACAATATAAACGAGGAAATAACAGATGAACTGAGTTTGGTTTAAGATGCTAATTTAGCTGCAGACGTGTTGAGAATTAGCGGTGTCTTCTTTTTTAAATAATAAAAACTGGACATGCTGCTTTTGAAACTGCACTTGTCACTTCTAAATCTGAGTGGGTCCTGTTTGGAGACATGGAAATACTGTCACCTCTTTAAGGTTTAAATTGTTACGGAGCAACGTGGGCAGTTTCCACAAAGCATTTTAGCGTGCGCCTCCATCAGTGCAAACTCCAAAGTAATGCAAACCCCAAAATCTATACATCAAATTAAAGCTTAAAGTCTCATCTTTCAGACTATATAAACCATTTTAAGACATTAAAACCACATATTTGACACCAAAGCCTGTTTTACAGACACGCACAAAGATGGAGATTGGATTTGGTCTTACCTTTGACGGGTCTATTGGACTGAACCGCTACAAAATCCCACAAACTGGGTCTCATTCTGCTCATAAAGGTCCAGGGAATAATATCCAGTAAAATAATTAGGTCCAAAAGATATGTTAGAGCCTCCAAGGCACAAAAACTGCCGAAAAGTATTCCCAACTTGAAGTCAGCTGCAACACTTTATGTCGTTTCTTTTGTAAATAAAAAACATCATTCCTTTTCTACCGCCCAAAAAAGCTAATCACACGCTAGCAGGAAGTGTTAGCATTCGATTGACACCTTGTTTGGCCAATTGAAAGGGGTTTTGGTCAGCCTTTGACCAATGAGAAGACTTGGAACTCCACAGATGGATGAACGACTACGCCCCCACTTCAACGGCTTTAGTTTGGGCTAGAAGCGTCACAGAACGTCCTCAATACGATAAACAGAGCCAATGAGCTACGGTTTACGGAGATACCAAACACGGTTTACGGAGATACCAAACACGGTTTACGGAGATACCAAACACGGTTTACGGAGATACCAAACACGGTTTACGGAGATACCAAACACGGTTTACGGAGATACCAAACACGGCAACTTTTTTTTCAAAATTCAGGGTCTGGGGTTCCTCGCGTCAGAGAAGAGGAGAGGAGAGAGAGGCAGCTGCGTCAACACGCACTTGCATCTTTTGAGTTTTTTATGAGTAAAAACTATACTCTTTTTATATTGGAAATATTATAAGTAATAAATATCACCTGTTTTAGTTGTTTTATGCATTTTAGACAGGCAGTTGAAGAAAAAAAAAAAAGAGAAGTAGAGAGAGCCAGCCGCAGCAGGAGGGGGGGTGGGGGTGGGGGGGTTTGACACCTCTCTATTCTCTCCTTGTCCCCTTTCTAATGCTGTTGGAGCCTTGAAAACACTAAATTGCAGTGCTATGACCAATGTATATAGTTTGCAGTGTGTTTTTATTTGTGGATATTATTCAAAAATATATATTTTGTCCCAAAACACTAATTTTGACTATTTTCATATGTAAACATGCCAATTATTATGGAATATTAATTTTAATAACTAATATAGTTACACTGTGTGTAAATTCAGATTCCTCTTGGTGTAAGCTTTCAGAAGAGCCCTCATTGAAGTCTTGGGTTGAAGCATTCAGAACTTATTGCACTTTTTCCAAATGTGTTAGTTTGATAAGATGAATAAATTATTTTAGTGGAATAAAGCGCCTAGATTAACCAACATTAAAACTGCTGTAAAATACTCATTTTTACAGATATTCTTTTCAAATTTGAAATGTGAGTAGTCATCCAGTAATTATTTTGGCCCACAGTGTGTTTTAGTCCTCAACTACCTGCTGAAGCTTCAGACACTTTTATTTTCACTAAATTTTTTAGGCGAGCACACAAAAAGTAATTTTTTTTGTGTGTTCCAAAGTGTTTAAAATTTTATCAGTAATACTTAGACAGATTCTGACTGCTCTGAGTGAAACTAGAGATTGTTACCTTTACAAAGAGCCCACACTTGTAATTAAATACCAGGGGGTTCAATAACAGCAATCATTTTAATTTGGAGAGGTCCCATTACACAAAATACAGCAAAAATGACCCGAAAGTATGAACTGATTAACAGACTCTGGGTTTGGACTAAACCTGCTTCTTTTTGATGTGAAGCAGTTAGAGTTTAGAGGAAACACAAAGAGGGAGCTGTGGCGCCCTCTTCTGGTCAAAGCGAGCTTTTACGAACGACTTTTGTTACCGACTTCAGCTTCTGCGTCTTTGGAAATGTGCAAAGATCAGTTATTGTACAAGGTTTAGGACCAAAGACAAAGTGGACTGACTGGTCTTTGGAGGAGTCTGTGGAGAGAGTCTAAGTGAACACTCTGAAGGTAAAACTCTGTTTGTAGTGTTAGCTTAACTCTGAAACACTCATTAGATGAACTTATGACATAACAAAACCTACATCCAATTTCAGGTTAGTTACATAATATGACTTAATCTGAGCCCATGGCATTGGTTAACCTAAAGTAAACAGGTTAAATCTGTGTTAAAGTTCAGATAAAGGGACTGGAGACCACTGCGCTCCTCAAGAAAGTTCAGATATATTTTTTTGTGGTCTTAACTGGTTCATATACTAAAGGGATATTTCAGTGTTGTGTAAAAGTGGTTCTGTTATAAACTTTTACCGCGGTGCGTCGTTTCAAAGTAACGTCAGCCTCGCCAAAACAATTTAAGTGCGCGTTTACGTTGCATTGTACGGTAACGCATGCGGCGCATTTAATTGCAGCTGTAAATCTGAAAACTTCCCAATGTAAAGGTATAATATCTTGTTTTTATTCAATAAACTGTTTGTCTAAGAGTAGTTTCGTCTTAATAAATCATAAAAGTGCTGATACTCTGCTCCTCACAGGCCTGTTTGTGCCCAGGAAATAACACAGTCTTGTTCAACGTGTCTCCGGCTGTAAGTGCAAGACGTTTTCTCAAGATTTACAGCAGAATGTTGTCACTCCTGTAAGAAGAAGAGTGTGGTTTTACTCATGTATTTAGCTTTTTCAGCACATTCTGGGAAACCCTGAGACTCAGAGATGAGCTCCCAGGTCCGACTGAGGCTGCTGCCCAGCGCCCGCTGTTTGTTCGATGAGCCCCTTCAGGTGAAAGTGGCCGGGCTCAGGTCCCATCAGGTGGTCCGACTGAGAGCCAGAGCCACAGACGAGAGAGGAGTGGACTTCAGCTCGTGGGCCGTCTACAGAGCCGACCAGAACGGAGAGGTGGACCTGTGCACGGACCCCTCACTCAGCGGGACCTACACCGGCGTTCACCCCATGGGTCTGCTCTGGGCCTTAAAGCCTCAAACACTGCACAATTACTTTTTCAAGAACAAGGTGAGCCCACATGTGGTGAAGTTTTCTGTGCACGACGAAGAGGAGCGGCTGCTGGCAGAAGAGACAAACGAGAGGTGCCTGATGGGAAACGGAGTCAAAAGGCAGACGGTCACAGAGGGGAATGTCCGAGGAGCCCTGTTTACTCCTCCAGGTCAGTGGGCCCTGTTGTTTAAAGTACATTATCATCATCAAAATAAAAAAGTTTGTTTATTGAGGTAAGGCCCAAAGTTGCTGGGATAGGCTCTAGTAACCTGCGACCCCTAACGAGACCAAGCAGCAGAGAATGAATGAATGTAAATTACTAGTGAAGAAAGGTCAGAGCCTTGACTTAAGGGACTGCAGTCATTTATCAAAAGTGATGTATTTGATTGAATTTTTGTGTATGACATAAACAACACACACGAGAAACTCAGGTACGGCTGACAAGAGGCTTTAATGGACGCTGCAGCAATAAACAGACTTACTTCCACAGGTCATGGTCCGTTTCCTGCTGTGCTGGATCTGTGCACCTTCATGTCTGAGAAAAGAGCCTCTCTTTTGGCCAACAGGGGCTTTGTGGTTCTGACTGTTCCAGTTTACACCGACAAACCTGACAACGTCAAACAACTGCACCTGGACCATTTTGAAGAAGCTGTGCAGTTTTTACAACGACAGCCAAAGGTTAGAGGAGTCTCTAAAACAAGTCAAGAGTTGTTCACTGGTGCTTTTCTGTTGTTTTAATCCGAGTTTCCTTTTTATATTTCAGGTGGGCAGTAAAGGTGTTGGGATCATATCTCGTTCCAAAGGTTCAGACCTGGCCCTGTCTCTGGCTGCGTTTGTCAAAGGCATTGAGGCAGTCGTTTGGATAAATGGCTGTTGTGCTAATGTTGCTGTGCCTCTGTTTTACGAGAAACACCAGATTCTCTCTCCATTACTGTGTGATTTGAGAAAGTTCATACCCACTACGTCAGGGGCAACCATTATTAAATACGGGGTTAATGATCCTCGAGTCGAAGAGAACAGGGACACTGTGGTTCCTATTGAACGAGCCACTGCTCAGTTCCTGTTTGTGGCGTCGGAGGACGACCTGAACTGGGACAGCAAGGCCTACATGGAGCAGATGGTGGAGAGACTGAAGCATCATGGGAAGGACAACTTTGAGACTGTGTGTTATCCTCTGGCGGGACATTTACTGGAGCCTCCTCACGGGCCGTTCTGTCCGTCTGCGACACATGGGATCTTTAACTACGCCGTGTTGTGGGGAGGTCAGCCTGAGGCACACACAGCTGCTGAGGTCCACCTGTGGAAGAAGACCCAGGACTTTCTCCGAACTCACCTGAGCTGTGACTCCACTGAGGCTAACGCTAAACTGTAGCTGAACATCAGAAAGTCTCACAGTTGTAACTGTATCTATAACTAGATTCACTAAATCTTTAACTGTGCAGGTACACTGTAAAAAGTGTATTGGTGTTTAATAATAAATAAAAAAACGGATAAGTGGAAGATATTAAGTCATTAAGGTTTATTTGAGTTTCAGTGCTTCCCCCTTTTGTACATTTCAGGTTAGCTTCTGTCTTTTTAAACCCTCCTTTGTTTATTTTCTGGTTAGGTCAGTTTTGTTTCGTTCAGTCATAATTTATTTGACCTCATTTATGGGTCCAAATTTCTAAAGATTAGATTTTTGAGTACATTTTTGTTTTTTGTTAACATCTTTTCTATTTTTATTTTTTTCTTTGTCCTTGTGCTTTACTGCTTGGTCCCCAACACTTCTAAAAGTCATAAAGGATTTTCTTCTTGTTGCAGACAAAAGTTCTAAAGTTTTAATATTGTTAGATTTAAGCTCTGCTTCTAGAAGACTGGGTTGGTTTTACAAGAACAGCACACTCCTTGTTTTCCTTAAATGTGTCAGACAGATCTTTCTCTCTCCTGTGGTGTTCTCCAGGGATCTATTCTCGGGCTAATTTTATTTACTATTTACATGCTTAAATCTGAGAGTAATTTTGATTTTTTCAAACCTGTTTTTAAGAATACTGCAGAAAAAAAGAAAAAAAGCATTTAATCGTTTATGCCAACCTTTAAAACGTTATTCATGCTCTTGTCTCCTCACGACTTGGCCTTTACTCTGGCGTCAGTCAGAAATCCATGAACCGTCCCCAGACTTTCAACCAACTCAAAGAGACAAGAGCATACCCATTTAGGTTTTAGAATTAAGTTTAAAATTTACCTGGAACCTCCCTGTTAGTGCCCCTAAACAGGAGCTCAGGTCAGGGAACCAAGTGCTTCCATTTAAATCTAAATTTAAAATGTATTTTCTTTTTTTATATTAAGACTGTTTTATAGAAAATGCTAGTATCTGGTCATTTCAGGACAATATTCAATAAAGGTTGAATCAATACAATCAATACAACTGTATTTCTTGTTTTTACCAGGAGAGGGCAGTGCAGCTTAAGGATCCTTAAGATGGAGCAACATCTATTATGTAATCATTTTGGAGTAAACAAAACTTTACTTCAACACGTTGTTTAATCACTGGGTTTGAGGAATACAAGTATTTAAAACAGAGTACTCACTGATACAAAGTACAGATATGAGTACTTCATATTTATAAACCACACACAGGCTTTTCAGATGTCTTATCCGTGACTTGTTCTGAAAGACAGTTTGTGCGCCTCTTAACTTTGAAATAGCTTTTTCCACTCGGGAATAAAGTACTCATGTCAGTATCGGAGGAATGAGTACAAGAACTAGACCAGCCTTGTAAACAGATTAAACTGTCTAAACAAAGTCATATATCACCAATATCAGCGCCCTTAGAGTAGACCTGTATACGTTTTGGCACTAGACTAGGTTCGTGAGAGGAGGAAATGGGTTATGTTATCTGAAAACTATTGTTTTACTGCAGTTAAAGCCAAAAAACCCGAATGTAACAGACATTTTATTGCCCTGTAGTAAGGACAATATCGGTGAATAGGGGACCAGGTTGTCCATATTTATTCAGTCATTGGACCAGAGACACTATGCTCTAATAAATTGCAGCATTACAGCGCACTCTACTGGTCAACACAGGACATAGCAACTTAAATGACATACAGAGTCTTAGTTGCCCAATATTTCATATGGGTTACACCAACTTTACATTAAATAAGGGCTTAGCTACAGTAAGAGGCCAATGAAACAACAACACTGTACTGTTTCCAAGTAAACATGATTAAAACCATGGTTTACTTAGAAACTCAAACAGCTTTGTCATAACGAGAATGCTTACAGAAATGGGGGTAAGAGCCCAGACTCACTCCTGCTCTGATCGGCACTTCCCACATTCATCATCACCTCCTGCGCCCCCTCTCCTCCCCCCTCCTGCCATCCAAGCTTAAGGTCTGTGTGGAGGACGTGAGCCCAGTCTTTTAAAAACAGAAGACTAGGAAAGCTCCAGGCCCATCTCATCTGCTTGATTAAAAACTTGCACTGACCAACTGGCCCCAGTCTTTACACGGTCTTCAACAGAAGTTCCCTGCTACTTTAAACACTCCACTATTATCCCAATCCCCGCCAGAAAGACAAATCCCTGGACTAATCTTAAGGACTACTTACTGTCACATTTGTTACTTCTGTGGTCATGAAGTCAGGAAGACCGGTGTTGGCCTAGCTGAAGAACACCACTGGACCCTTGCTTCGTCCTCTTCCCACAGAGCTAACAGGTCTGTGGATGATGCAGTCAACATCTCGACAGACCTGGGACTTATACAAGGAACTTATTTGTGCTCTTCGGTTTGGCCTTCAATACCATCATGCCTGATCTTCTCACAGCCAAACAGCCCTCTACGCTCCCCTCAATCTGGGAGTGGCTCACCAGTTTCCTGACAGACCGGCAGCAGCTAGTGAGACTGTGGAAACTCACATCGAGGACTCTCACTACCAGCAGTGGCTTCTGAACATCCCTCCGTCAAGCTCCTGAAATTTGCAGACAACACCACTGTCATTGGGATTATCCTAAAGGACTCCAAAAGAGGAGTCTGCGTACAGACCTGAGGCTGAGCAGCTGACTGGGGCAGTCAGAACAACATTGAGCTGAACATTAGTGGAGATGATAGTGGACTTTTGGAGGAACAGTCCAGCACTCCCTCCACTCACCATGGTGTCATTCAGGTTCCTGGGCCCTATCATCTTTTAGGACCTGAAGTGACATTGTGAAAAAAGCCCAGCAGAGACATAATACTGTAAATATGTTTATAGCCTACAAATGTTTGTTCCAATTAAATTTATCTGCAACCTAATATTTGTAAAATTTCATATTTCTATTCTTAGATTTTTATTAGCATGTTTCTTGTTCACTGGAAGATTCAGCACCAAGAAAAACTAAGGTTCTTTCTGATTCTGATTTGAATTTCTTCTAGAACTCATTAGTGCGCTTCACAAACTGGTGCTTTATTATTTATTCATTTGCCAGCACCACATTTTTCATCATGTTTTTGATAAGCAAATGAGTTATTTTCTAAAATGTGCTTCTCAAAAAGCAGCGAATGAACTGATGAAATATTAATGGCTGCGCATTAGAACAAGACTTTAATAATAAACGTGCGACAAGAGCTCGTCTAACATCTTTGTAACGTGTGGATCAAGCCTCCATTTTGTATTTTCCTGCTGAGACGGTTTTCCTCTGAGTCTGAGCTCATTACAGCCTCGTCTCATGTTATTGCCCAAACTGCAGGTCTCTTATAATGATGAGGGCGATATTCACATGAATCTCACAAATCGTCAGGTGAAGTGTGAAAATGTGAAGACACAATTACAAACAAGTGCTTTCCAGAGACTATGGGCAGCTGCAGTGAGACTGTCTCTGTTAAAGGCCAGGTTTCTACAACTATTTCAGGATATTTCATTGGTGCATTACAGATTACTATCAAGCCTGTCACATGATCTAAACGTTTTAGTCTTGGCCCTTTTATGGCCTTAATAGAAAGTGGAACTGGAGACAGAAAAGAGTGACATAGTACGGTACCAAGAACAAGACAAGACCAGTGTATGATACATTGGAGTCCTGGGTGGTCTTGACGCTAACCAAGACAAATAAAACCTGTTCAAATCCAACTAAAACATCGTGGGTTAGCAGTCTAAGTAGAAACTTCCCTCTCCCCAGACACTTCCTCCAGCTCTTCCGGGGGATACCGAGGCGTTCCCAGGCCAGCCGAGAGACATTGTCCCTCCAGCGTGTCCTAGGTCTTCCTCGGGGTCTCCTCCCGGTGGGATGCACCTGGAATACCTCAGGGAGGCATCAAAGAGGCATCTAAAACGGATGCCTAAGCCACCTCAGCTGCCTCCTCTCGATGTGGAGGAGCAGCGGCTCTACTTTGAGCTCCTCCCAAGTGACTTAGCTCCTCACCCTATCTCTAAGGCCAGAGGAAACTCCTTTCAGCCGCCTGGATCTAGGAACTTGTTCCTTCGGTCATGACCCACAACTCAGGACCATAGGTGAGAGAAGGAACGTAGATCGACCGGTAAATCGAGCGCTTCGCCTTGGAGCTCAGCTCCTTCTTGAAGAGATCCTTAAATAATTCCGTCCACTGCCCGACAATGTCCCCAGTTGAAGTCAACAGATTCCCACCTCGACTGTGTTGGAAGGGCACTGCTCGCCCTCGTAAGGCGCCGGACGCAGAACTGGCTTGCCCTTTAGGCAATATAAGCAAATGCTAAAGGAACCTTGGCCTCCAGGGGGCGCCACAAAACTGGATAAAAAATCACCTTCAATATAATGAATGACTTGATCAGGGCTCCAAACTCAGCCTCCATCTTCTTCGTTTTGTTCCTGTTTTAACCAAACAACAGCGCCATGATACATCTTTTACCGCATTCCTCACATAGTCCTCATTTATCTTTTTAAACATAACTAAATGTACTGCTGCACGACATCAGGCTGAATTATGTTACAATCTTGGTACAGATTAGTTTCATGTGACATTTAAGGGCTTGCTATATTTTTATGCATCTTGTTATTTTTTATGTTAGTTATGCAGCATCTCTGAGTGTCTTGAAAAGCGTTCTATAAAAAAATGTATTACAATTATTAAAAATAAACAAGAATTTCCCACTTCAAACATCCGGTGAACAGGAGTATAATGTCACTGCATTGACATTTAAGTAAGATCTCATCTGAGCTCCATTTTCTAGTTCTCCAGGAGCCCAGTTTTTATCTGAAGTGGGTTGGACCAGTAAAATAACAGCCTAATAACCTATAAATAACATCAACAACACTTTATTCCCTTTGTTTAAGAGCAAAGAAGTACAATTCCAACTGAAAAAGACAAATGCTGGCAAAAGCCTTGAGCTGTATGTTCAGCTCACACTTACAACATGTCTTTGATGCTAATGTAGCCAACAGACAGACTGCCTCATTTATCTTCTCTCTTCTCTATTGTCCTCACAGGTTGTTGTATTTCTTGCCTAAATATGTGTCATAATGGCACCAAATATTATATTTCTGAGACTGAAACCTGCTGCATACAAACCAAAAACACAGGTTTACCATTCTCTTCAGTAAACAAACAGGAAGTGGTCCAGTTTTCTTAGAAAACTTTACACCCTGCGTCAGTTTGACAGAGACATTTTGGGTAATGATGGTGCCACAGAGGGTTATTTCAACAGCAGAAGAGAAATTCCATCACTGCCATCTGCTGTTCAGTTCTGGGCCTCTGTGTTCTGTCCCACTCTGACTACACCCCCAGTGAACAAAATAGGAACAGCTGTTACTTTTACATAAAAAACAATCTTCTTTGTGATTTTCTCTAACCCCTCCTCCTCTCCTCTGACCAGAGCTCACGTTCTTCAGAGTTGTGTGAGACTGTAAACACCAGGCCTGTCCTTTCTGTCGGTGCTGTGTCTGTGCTCATGTTTGTGACTCTGGAAATAATCAAGATAAGGACCAGAGGGCGGTCGGAGGAAGGTGAGGGCCGATGGGCGTGTGTCTCAGGTTATTTTTAGCTCGAGACATTGGAGAGAAGTGTTCAGAGCCGAGCAGGTCAGTTCTTCTGTGTTGAACTCTTCCTGTAGCACATTGAGGCCTCACTCTGGTCTCTTCAAATGTAATCCACAATAACCAAGACATGACCGAACAGTAGAAAAAAAAACGAACCAAACCTGTGTCATGTGCTGTGGTCGTGATGTGAGAGGTAACTTATAGGTAAATAATGTATACCAGGTTTTACACAAGTGTTATTTGGATTTGAACAGGTTTAAGATGGACCTAAACAGGTTTAAGATGAATCTGAACAGGTTTAAAATGGATCGGAACAGGTTTAAGATGGATTTGAACAGGTTTTAGTTGGATTTGAACAAGTTTAAGATAGATCTGAACAAGTTTTAGATTGATTTAAACAAGTCTAATATGGATTTGAACAGGTTTTAGTTGGATTTGGACATGTTTTATTTATATTTGTAGCAAAACTAAAACCAGTTCAAATCCATAAAAAACCTGTGTGCGTCGTAAAGACAGATGGATGTAGTTTGGGCTGCTTTTGGAGAAAACGGACTCAAAGAAATGGAGAGAAGAGAGGGAGGTAAGTATGAGCTGTGGCTCCAGGGCTTGACCTAAAAACTTTGAGAGAAATGGATTTTGTGTTAAGTGCCTGTACATTCGAGATAGAAACGGGGGTTTGTGTGTTTACCTTTTTAGATATTTAGTTCTAGTGCAGTTTTTTATTCTGTGAACAGTTTGTCCCTGAATGAAAAAGTCTTAAAGGATATGTAATAACAAGACAACAGCCTACATCTGAACCAGCTTTATGTGCCATGTCTAATGTTATTTATCTTATTCTCTCTGAATACTAAATTAATTAATAAATAAATGAATAAAACAATGAATGCATAAATGAATGTATTTGTGAATAAATTATTGACTAAATAAATCAGTCAATGAATGAATGAATGAATTAATGAATGAATGAATGAATGAATGAATGAACGAATGAATGAATGAATGAATGAATGAACGAACGAATGAATGAATGAATGAACGAATGAATGAATGAATGAACGAATGAATGAATGAACGAACGAACGAATGAATGAATGAATGAATGAATGAACGAACGAACGAACGAACGAATGAATGAATGAATGAATGAACGAACGAACGAACGAACGAACGAACGAATGAATGAACGAACGAATGAATGAATGAATGAATGAATGAATGAACGAATGAATGGATATTTTTTTGTTTCATCCATGTAACATAAGACATCAGTTTATCCAATCTGTTTTATACAGATTTATCTAAATCAGCCATTCCCAAAGTCAAGAGAGCTGTGACCCCCCAAAAATCTGACCCCCCCACTTTCACTCTGATATAAAGTGATGACAAAGTGATGTATTACTCTCAGAATGTTACTCAAAAACATAGACAACATGTCATGCAGTACTTTTGTGTGGTTTCTTCCAGGCTACAGACAAATGTCTCATTTATATGAATTTATAAGAATTTTTCACAAACTACCCCAAGGTTCCATGAAAGTTGTAGCTTCCTTTTTGTCTGATTGTCTCAACTTCACAACAACTATCTTTCTGAAACCAGAAGTTAAAAAGTGATTAAATAAACCCTCCAACCCTAAGAGCCTAAAACCTTTAAAAAGAGCCACACTTTAACCTGCTTCAGATGAAAGGCTCCAGGGAAAAGAGCAGAGGAAGAACAAAACCCAAGCCCTTCTTCCTGTTCACCACCTTTGAGTGTTCATCCCAGTAACGTGTGTGTGAGAGGGTTTAGGGTTTATCAGTTCATATCATCATATTTCACATAAATGTCAGAAAATGTGTCATTATGCTTTTTAATTTTTATTCATCTGCCGTCGTCTACTGGTGCTTAAGGCAAAGTCCCCTGCTGCCGACACAACCCACAGTCTGTAAAAGAAAATAGGTCCACATGGTATAATTGATGTCTATGAAGGTTGGCTTCAAGAAGTCAAGCTTCCATTGACTCCACTTCAAAGTTTGGCTGAATGATTTTCCTTCTGACACAACCACAATCTCAACCAAAACCTTTGCTGCTGCAAGAAAGAACACCCAAAACTCACATTCAGTCATTTCTGTAGCGCTTGTTGCCCACATGTTTTGTCCAAATTTATGGTTTACATTATTATTTTTAAGACATTGCTCATAAAAAAAGCCCACAAACATTTCTAAAAGCAGCTCAAAGGAGTGACTCTCCTGTTGTGTGTGGAGTGAGGGCCGACCTGAGGCGGCAGGTATTATGTGGTTGTAGGAAAGAAAAACACTCACATGTGGCTTTAATGTGGAGCAGCAGAGACCTCCGCGCTGCAACGAGGCCTCGGGACGGAAAGCATTCCTCACAGATCTCCCAAATATGCATCGTGCCCCGACTCACCTGCAAGTGTTACCAGGAGACTCCTGCTTTTGAGAGTTTACTGTTCGACAAAAGACAGGACTTCATTCAAAGATCCAAGAAGCATAAATCCAGTGCCACGGTAAACAAATCTACATCAGTTACACAAGCTTTTTTTAATTGTGTTTAAAGAAAAATGTTTAGCAACATATTGTAATAACATTCATCTGTGGAACAATAAAGTCCAGAAGACATCATCTAGGCTTTATTATCAATAAATGAGAATGTTCAGCACAAACTAGAAGCCTTGGCCAAGCACAGCTCCCTCCTTAGGTGCTGAACTGTCATGAAAAAGAAGTGGAAATTCCTTCTAAACAGTTGGAACACTGATTGTTACTTTTGGAGCCAGAAACTATTACTAATGAGGAATTTAAAAAAGAGCTGTGTCCAATAACTGTTGATGAGAATATACTGTCCTGAAACCGTCAAGAGTCCTGGAGGAGGATTTCTGAAAAGGTAGGGAGCTAGAAATTTACTGCATTTTGACTTCTCCACATTCAAGCATGTAAAGTGTTCCAGTTGTCTTTTTAAACCCCCACCAAAGAGAAGAGTTGATCCAAAAAACATAACTTGGATGGGAGTGATCGCATACCTTTGTTGGTCCAGCCCAGTTCTGTTCTGGGAAAGTACCTCCGCAGGTGAAGAGAGGCCTCCACATCTGCTCAGATCATCACACATAGGTGTAAAGTTTCCTCCTCAGATCCACGTCCATCTGGAGAGCATTAGCCTTAGCCCACAGGAAGTCGGCCATCATTTCAGTTTGACAGGTACATGGACCGTCCACTTCTGCTCTGTTCAGACACCACTGAGCTAATACAGAACATCCTCCTGGCTCTGATCGTCTCGAGATACTTTATGAGATACTTTGGATGATATGAGTCAGAATCCAACACGTAGTTACTGTCAGGTTTCATCCATAAAAGTAGGACAGGGAAGAGGTTTTGCAGCTGACTTCGTCTCTAGGCTTTATTAGGGACTTGATGGATTTGTCAGTCTGTTCCAATCACATGTTTACTTGTTGACCTGACATTCTTACTGTCTTAAAACCTTAAATAAAACTATCTTGTTATTGAGGCAACAGCTGTATATTTATTCATTTCTGGTTAAATGGGACACAATACTTACAATAGGTTGTGAGTTCATTGCCCAGCGGGCGAACCGAGTGTTATTGTGTGTTCTCTCCTGGTACTCCGGTTCCTCCCACCGAACAAACACATGTACAGGTCATTTGGCAACTCTAGAGCGTCCAATGGCGAATGAATGTGAGAGTAATCTTTTGTCTGTCAGTGTCTGTCTCTAAATGTTAGCCCTGCGACTAACTGGGGAGTGTCCTGGGTGAACTCCTCCTCAGGGCCAAAGCTGCTGGGATAGGCTCCAGTTACCCTTTTAGACTTATGGACCTTTCAGGATTCGCACTTTTCCACAAGTCAGAAAGCTCCAGTTGACCATGGTTTGAACCGAACAACTTTAGTCTTTGTAACCTGAGTCGCAAGAATTCAGCTGTTGTGCAAGTTTAAGCCTTTGGTCTCCACAATAAGATGTGTTCTTGGTCCAGACTTGTGTTTATGTTGCTGGAAACCTTTCACAAAAAAGTGTTTTTTTATGTATTTTTTCAGCAAAATAGGAAAATTTGAAGGTACCTTCTGTCTCCGAGTCTTCTCTTATCAAGAGTATGAAGCTAATTTAGACTGAAATATAAAGCTTTTCACAGTAACCTACATATAACACACAGCGCTCATCAGGCAGTGACAGCCTCTTTCCACAGACTCAAGTGAAAAAAGGGGGATATGAATAATAACTGGCTGACTTTTATCACTTCATTCCCGTCTGACGTGCAGAGAAGTGCTTTTGAGTGAGTTTCACGCGTCAGAGAGAATTTAAGAAACAGTTTGATCCAATGAAAGCTCAATTAGTGTCAGAACAGTGGAGCAGCGCGAGGAGACGCTCTGAGCTGATCTGAGGCTGACGCCAAGTTCAGTGTTGTTAGTGGAAATATTCAGTAATAAACGCCTTCCTCTGAGCCGTAGGTAACATCTGAGCAGCCTTCAGACCTGTTCTGACAAACACAAGATTACAGTGTTGTAGTTAAGTTCTGACACGAGCCTAACAAACTCGACAGACACAACGGAAACTATAATAAAGGAACAAAACGCACTGGAAATCAAAACAAATCAGTCTTTTAACAGTTTTATAAGCCAGTAATAATGAAGAAGAAGAAGAAGAAGTTTGTTAATATAGAGCACATTTTAAAAAGTTATAAAAAAAACAAACGAAACAAACGTAAAAAATATATATATGTAACATACGTACAACATGAACAGATGTATTACAGTTGTTGTCAATAAACAAGTGAGAAAAATATTTGACATTTGGAAATAACACCTATTATAGCTTTTTATTATAGTTACTTAGAAAATTATGTAGGTTATGTTTGATTATTTTAGTTTTTCTGCTTTTTAAATTAGATTAGGCACACAAGAAGAAAGTCCTAAAATGCACGACTCAAAGTAAGTCAAGGTTTAATAAACCAGGAAAGGAATGCAAATATTCAGCAGGAAATCTCAAAGTAAATAAAGCAGGCACTAGTCGACAGACCTCTGAAACCAGACGATCTGTCAGGGAACAGCGGGACACAGGTGGGTTTAAATACACTCGGGAGGGACACAGGTGAAACACCAGGAAGTGAAATGACCTGAAACAAGACACAAGGTTAGTTTCAAAATAAAACAGGAAATGAGAAAAGTGAGAACAGAAAAACAATTACCTTAGGAGCTGACACTTTTTGTTAGATATTTGATTTTTTTTGGCTTTGAGATCAGGAAAACTGGAAACCAAGGAATTATCAAAAACCATCAAAACGGTATTATTTTGGGGCGTGACGTCTAAAGACTTTTAGCTGTTTTCCTTTTCAGCCTCTGTCAAAGGGTCGTAGAAATGAAGGCTGCAAATATTTAATGAAAATAATGTGAAACAACATCCTGGTGATGAACAGAACAGAACTAAAGGAGGCAGACTTTTAATGAAACATACTGTGTGCAGCGTGTACCAAATGTTTAATGCAGTAGTGATAAATACATTCTAAACAAACCTCTGACCTTTCTATTAACATCTTTTCCACTGATCTCTTTCTCATCTTTAATGAAATCAGATGGAATGAGTCACAGGGATGTCTCAGCAGTGACTCCCATCATGCACCAGGGCTGAGGCTGAGGCTGGGTGAGGTCACTGTTGACACCATGTGAGGTGTGGGGGAAGGGTTTTAATAAAGTCATGTGATGAATCCTGCAGAAACACAGGTGATAGTACAGCTCTGTGACCATCTGAAAGGAAATGTGAGTGATTGTGGCTTCGTCCAACAAACCTAACCTACTGAGCTAACAAACACTTTAAGTCCTATTCAGCTCTGTATCTGCTGCTGTAGTTTTCTCCTGCTCCTGTTTGAACTCACACAGACTCTTCTGATTGGATAAAAACAGACAGAATTATAACAGTCTGTTTGCAGTATAAGTCCCTCCCCCATCTTAGACTTTATTCGGTTAAATGACAGTGAAAGTGCTTGATTTCGGGCAGGGCGGTAGGACAGCTGGTGGATGTTATTCAAAACATCACAAACATTCCTCTGTGGGAAATTGAGCTTCCGACTGAAAACTGAAAATGGCCTGTGTGAGAATAAGGTCAGAAGGGAGACGGGCAGAAGGCTGTCTCTCTCTCCAGATGGTGCTGCGGGCCTTGGTCATGTGACTTCCTTGTGTCCAGAGCGAAACAAATGAGGTCAGCCTCCAGGTATGGACCAGAGCAGCAGACAGAGACTGTTACACACACAAAGACAGAAACAACACAACATTCACATGAACACACCGTAAACTGTTCTAATGACTCGATATGTTTCTGAAAAGAGAAAGAGGCATGTCTGTTGGAATAAAATGAAACAAGCAGAGGCCAAATATTTGATGATGTTAACAGAAAAGCAAGAATTATTTAAATAAATGGATTCAAAACCCTAACCTTAACCCTGTCTAATCCCAGGTGGACTTCAACTGCAGCTAGTTTTGAAGTCAAGACCACATCGACCCGGGACCAGAGGGTATCAGGACAAGACCAAGACTTTTGGGGATTGAGACCGAGTCCAGACAAAGAAGACAACGTTAGGTCAAGAGTAAAAACTGAGACCTGTGGATGTCACATTGGAATACATACCATAAACAGTGTTTGTGAAGGAGACAGAGTTAGTCCAGTCTTAGACCAGGTCCAGACTCATGGAGGTCAGTGTTTGTGAAGGAGACAGAGTTAGTCCAGACTTAGACCAGGTCCAGACTCATGGAGGTCAGTGTTTGTGAAGGAGACAGAGTTAGTCCAGTCTTAGACCAGGTCCAGACTCATGGAGGTCAGTGTTTGAAGGAGACAGAGTTAGTCCAGACTTAGACCAAGTCCAGACTCATGGAGGTCAGTGTTTGAAGGAGACAGAGTTAGTCCAGACTTAGACCAGGTCCAGACTCAGAGGTCAGTGTTTGAAGGAGACAGACTTAGTCCAGTCTTAGACCAGGTCCAGACTCATTGAGGTCAGTGTCTGAAGGAGACAGAGTTAGTCCAGTCTTAGACCAGGTCCAGACTCACGGAGGTCAGTGTTTGAAGGAGACAGAGTTAGTCCGGTCTTAGACCAGGTCCAGACTCGCGGAGGTCAGTGTCTGAAGGAGACAGAGTTAGTCCAGTCTTAGACCAGGTCCAGACTCATGGAGGTCAGTGTTTGAAGGAGACAGAGTTAGTCCAGACTTAGACCAGGTCCAGACTCATGGAGGTCAGTGTTTGAAGGAGACAGAGTTAGTCCGGTCTTAGACCAGGTCCAGACTCATGGAGGTCAGTGTTTGAAGGAGACAGAGTTAGTCCAGACTTAGACCAGGTCCAGACTCATGGAGGTCAGTGTTTGGTGAAGGACAGAGTTAGAGCAAGATTTTTAATGAAAAATAAAATGATCAGGGTTTTCATTAAATTTCAAGAAAAGACAATCTTCCATTTCCGGTCTTTGTTGTTTTGACGTCTGAGATCAAACCTTTAAGGATTGTTAGCTTTGTTTAAAAAAATGTTTTAATGTTTTTACTTTTGCTTCTGGAAAGTGGACCAGTCAGTTTGGTTCAAAGGCCTAAAAAAAGTACGGAATGCTTTTTATCCCACTTTTCCTGAGGTACTTCATGTGAAAACCCCACGTGATAGAACTATTCACCGGTCAATCATGCTCTGTTTGAAATCCACGAGACACACTTGAACAAATGTAACTCAGTGCTTGCTCTGGTAATCTCAGATATGACATCATCCTCTATTGGTCTGTGCAGGTGTCATGTGACTCCTTACATCATCCTCAGACGAAGACGAGGAGGTTATCAGTTTACCATCACCTGGACTGAACAGGGCCTTATTGATCTCACTCTCAGGAAATGAAGCTTGTGCAACAAAGAACCAACCACATTCAGAGTTTTCCACTGTTTTATTACAAGATGGAAGCGTGTGTGTGGATTCAGCCACTAGGGAGCGCTACTGCGTTCCACTACCACCACGGCTATGAGACAGGATAAGAGCTAATGAGATCATTTTGGTTTCTGATTAAATAAGCACAACAATTAGCAGCTAGCCAATAATATTAGCTTCACAATGACTTCCCAATTATTGTTTATGGGATAAGAGTCGAATAAAACACGCTACGCTTTTGGATACATTTGGGGAACAGCACAACCAGCTATCAGATCCATGAAGAAGAAACAAAAGCTCCAAATAAGAGGCTGAACATAGCATGAGACAAGTCTTTTGAACGTTGCTATTAAATTAAAGTTAATTTCATTGGAGCTTTTAGAAATAAAGTTGAGCTAAGAGTATCTTTACATGATGTTAACTATAAATCTGATAATTATGGGTTATTTAGCTAAAGACAGATTTTTAATATGCAACACATTTTAATATGCAACACAAACACAATATGACTTTCTCATTTGCTCTTCGACATGTTAGTGCTTCACCATCATGGGTCATGTGACTGAGAGCAGCCAGTCACATGACCCTTTACCTGTGTTTGCAGACTTTGTCCTTCAAACACAAGCCCTTATCTCAGTAATGTCCTGGAAAACCTGGAAATGCAGTCGAAAGTGTCTAAATGTCCTGGAGATGTTATGTTATTCCCACAAGACAGAGACTTGCTCACTGCTGCCAAGATGATCCAAGATAGTTTAAAATACACACTTTAGACAAACATTAGAATATCACATTTGTGCTTTTGGAATGTATTGACCCTCTGATGTTGCCGTAGTTTGTGGAGCAGTGTTTAAAACACAGCAGAAAGGAATTGGAATGATTATAAAAAAACCTAGAAGCAGCCTGTGTTTAGTTTTAATGTCGTCAGATTCAGTCTTATTCTACAGTAAATGATTAAAGGAGAATGTGAGAGAAAAGCCATCAGAAGCACTCTTTATCAGCTGCTCTGTGATTGGACTCGTCTTGACAACAATGAAATTCCATTATTCAGATCTGGATTCCCTGTGCCCCTCTTTGTGGAATTCATTTATAAATATTTCATCCAAATGTCTCTGAGAGGTCTGGATACATTATGTTTCTTCACTTAATTCATAATAAAGCACAACATTTGTCAAATATATGTGTTCTTCTTTTACAGAGAACCGACCGGTTAAGGTGGTGGATGGGTTATAAAACTAGGACTTGTAAATGAACAAACTGTAATATATTTATAATGAAAGAAAAAGCTTTATGGCAACCGACTGACATGGCCGATATTTGTGCTCCATTTATACGAGCATTTAGGCACAGATGGTTTAAGGACCTGTGCTTCTCCATCAAAGACTGTTAAACTAAGATGGATGTGTTATAATGTACTTCTCTTGGTCAGGCAAGAAAGAGAGTCACCAAATCAAGTCACAGCGGGACAACGTGCCTGATATAGTATTATGTTCATATTCATATTGTACCATAGGTACCATTTTCAAAAGCCTTATCAGTGGAATCATTTATATCAGCGTCACATGATTCTACAGTATGTATATAATTAAGGCGTTTAATAGATAAACCTGGACACAATATCAGTTGTACAGCTGGAGGGCAGGTAAAAGAAGGATGATGGTTGTTCTGGAAGTAGGCAAATGAAAAAAAAACCTGTTGCATAGTTTCTAAAACTGTTCATAAGATTTAACTGAGGCTTTTGTCAATAGTAAGAACACAGTTAACGTCTAAACCCACATCCAGATGTCTTTATAAAAACTACTGCCAAATAAATTCAGACTGTGAACTAATAGCTCCTTAATTCTGCACCAAGTCTACAGACATCTCACACTTACTATAATGTTTTTTTTCTTCCATAAATCTCCTTTAAATGAACTCTGTCCTGTGTCTTTAAGTCAAGTAAAACCTCAACCTGATGCATGACAAAGGTGTGCTGAGAAAAGGACAACAGGGCATTAGCCTGAGGGTCCAACTCTTCAAAGGCACACAGTCTATTGTCTGTGGGATTTACAAAAGAAATACAATCTGACAAAAAGGGGAAAAGGCATTGTAGACCCAATATTCGTTTCAATACCAAATTAGCATCGCATAATAGCCTCCATTTCCCCTTTTCTGCCGGACAGTGATAGACTTACAGCCGCTCATATCCTGCCAGTGGGAGATTCAGTGATTTAATTAAGTCGTAGCTGGGGCACAGTGAGAAGACAGCTTATTTAAGGGTTCGAACCGGTGAGAAATTCAATGTATTAGCAAAATGTCTGCACGGGTGTGGCAGAAAACTGATGTATTTGTAATCAGAGTGCATTTATCAGAGCTTTCAGGTGTAGAGAGTATTGTTAGAGCTCACACTGTGCTCCAGGTGAGAATAATATTGCTCACTTTGTAGAATGTTTTAGAGCGTGTTAATCTGTAAGATATCAACATGAATAAAAGGTTTGAGTGTGTGGCTGCTTGGTTAAAGATACAAGAGAAGCTCATAAACTAAATATATATATATAAAAAAAACAATTGGCAAAGAAGTGGACATTGCATTGACCCATTAACCCTGTTTTCCATTCCACCAACAGACAATTATTAAACAACATGTTAAATATAAAAACATTTAAATTGACCATTGACCATAATCAGTTAACCCTTGAACTCTATGGCTGCAGTAGCCACCATCAGCTCTTCCCAATGAGATGAGCAAAAACTGAAACTGGGACCTCTCCTGTTTTTCTTTTATTAAAAAATAAAATGGGAGCGCTCTTTTTTCAAACATGTGATTTCTTTCTGAGCTGTGAGTGACCAGGGCCCTCAATTAAAACCAGTGCTTGATTTATGGGAAACACGGGAAACATGTTCCCCTCCTAAAACAGGACCGGGACCTATTTGACTGCACCTTTTTTTTCTTTTTTCAGGAGAGCTTTCTTAAAGTAAAAGTTAATGTGGGCTGTTTTTTTTAACTCTGATTTATAACTCAGCCTGTAGAAAATGTCCATTAGTTTGTTAATAGGCATCACTTAGACACAATAATCTATAGTCTTTATAATAACAAATGTTCCTTTACCTTTTTTATTTCTCGATGCTGAGTAAAAATACTTCTCCTAAATATTCTCTCTGTGTTCCCTCACCTCCAGCTTTACAAATAAAACACTGATTACAATCCTCTATAATAAACAGTAGATGGCATTATAAAGCCTGTTTTTTCACTAATGATTGCTTTTACAGTATACTATTCGGGGTTTAAACCTTTTTCCCTCAACTAAAAGAAAAATAAATCAAGTACAGTCTGTTTAATTAGCCAATGGTGGCCCCTTGCAAGGGACTAGGATTACTTACATTTCTGCTTCACAGAACTGACCCAGGGAGGACCATGTAAAATAAAAAAGCCGTCCAGTCTGATTGTATTCATCCTGAGTTGAGCTACAATTCAACATTCCTGCAGTTTTGTAGGTTTTCCACAATAAACTGTCTCACGTCATTTTCCTCACGTGATGCTGCCGTGTCTGACTTTGGCAAACCGTTTAAAGAGCTCAGATGTTTTGCTGCCTTTTTCTTTCCCCAGCTCAGATCTGGACATACCTGTGATGTGATATATGGACAAAAAGAAAACTCCCTTTTGTTTAATATATTGTTTATTATAAAATAACAACATAACACACACATAAAAGACAGCACAAGTCTAAGGATAAAAAGACAAGAGAAAAAGAAAATTAAGATTTATATGGCATACCCACACATTTACGCTCTTCTTTATTCTATTTAATTGCACTGTATTTAAGTTTTGTTTCTTTTTCCATTAATATTTCATTTCTTCTTCTGTGCTAACAAAAGCAAAAAAATATATACTATTTTGTTATTTTTTTCTAAATTTGCAGACCTAAGCTGCTGTCTCCAAATATGTAGATATTTAAATATGTATGTATTTTGGCTGTAATGAATGTTTTATCTTTAATAATATGTGTAATCAAGCCCCCGCCGCTCTAATCCTGATCAGTCTAATGTCACCCTGGCCGTCCCGACGCAGTGATCTCTGTGAAGGCCACATAGTAATCAGCAGCACCTGGTGTGTCCCGCACCGTCTGCAACCTGATCATTGGCAGGTACAAGAATAGCTCATGGGGAATGTGAAGGCAACTCCCCTGCAGTGAACCAACGTTGAACGTACAGGTCCCTGCGAAGGACAAAAACCCCTCTGTGGACAGGCTGAGGGCATGTGCAGATGGATCTTTAATACCTGTTAATATCAGCAGTACTTATCCAGGGTGTGGCACAGTGTTTTTTGTCTCTGTGGTTAACTCAATCTTAACTCTGGAACATGCTTTTGGTCAGTGGGCCTTTTGTTTCTGACCACTTTTATCACTTTTTCTGTCCCTAATACTTACATATTTTATTCAGTGCTGCACTGACGTTTCTGTCTGAGTCATGGGAAATAGAAAAGAACTGCCAAAGGATCGGTGGGAAAAGGTAATTGAAATGAAAAAAATAGGAAAGTGATATAAAAAGATATACAAGGAATTGAGATATGTCAATCAGTAGAGTTCAAAATGAGGGATTCTGTTGAAACCAAATAAGGTCAGGTAGACCAATGGAAATGTCAGCCACAACTGCAGGAAAATTTTTCGGGATGCAATGATAAACCCACAAAAACTTCAGCTGAAATACAGTACTCTCTGAAAAAAGTGGTGTGGTGGATTCAAGATGCATAATAAGAAGGCAATACGGCACAGAGACAAGCCTCAAAACTTATGGAACAAAGGGATGAGACCAAAACTGAACTTTTTGACCACAATCATATACGTAACATTTGGAGAGGAGTCAATGATGAACAATACACAGTCCTGCTGTGAAACATGGAGCTGATGAAAATCTGCACTCAGCCCAGAAGCTGCAGCCCAGAAGCTGCACACGACAACGATCCAAAGCACAAGGTTAAGTCGACCTGTCATTGGCTACAGCAGCAGAAAGAGAAGGTTCTGGACTGACCTCAGTCTGACCTCAGTGTCATTGAACCACTCTGAGATCTCAAACGTGCAGTTCATGCAAGAGCCCAAGAATTTACAGGAACTGGAGGCTTTTTCACAAAAAGAATGGGCAGCTTTACATCTGAGGAAATAAAGAGCCTCGTCCACAACTACAACAAAAGACTTCAGGCTGTCATTGATGTTAAAGGTGGAATTACAAAGTATTAAGAACTGGGGTATGTAAACTTTTTATTAGGGTCATTTGGGTAGTTTCTGTTGTCATTATTATTTTAAAAAAGTAAACACAGATGTTTGAAAATAAATGGCTTCACCAAACCATTAACTATGAGTGAAAGAAAGGTTTTTGTGTTCTCATTATTATATTATATTATATTCTTTGAAAAATTGCCCAAATAAAATCACAAAATCTGGCAGGGTACCTTATGAGCACAACTGTATATATGAATGGGAGATATTTTTTATATTTTCTGCTTTTCTGTTATTGTATTGTAATCATTTCATTTCCATTTTTAAATTCAACTCTGTTTCTATCACTGTTTAAAAAGGCACTGCGTAACTTTAAGCCAGTTGGCGATGATAATAATATTGTTTACAAGTGGAGACTATCCAAGGGCAAGTTTCTCAGAAAGAACCTGTCCCTGAAACAGTGGGTCATTTAAGTGTATTTAGTCCAAACGGGACTCTGTAGGGTCCAGTGTATCAGCCTGTTTTCTTTATTATATGCGTCGTGTGTTAGAGCTTCACTCACTCATCTCTGGAGTTAAGTCCTCGTCCCGGGACAGAACAGTTACAGGAGGTTTGTGTCCAGCTGAGGGCGCTTTGTCAGAGAGACAGCCCTGATTTTACTGATCTGCATTAAGCTAGAGTAGTCTGCACCTCCAAAATAAAACACTTTTATTATTTTTAATAAAGGTATGAGACTTGATTGTTAGTACAGGCTGAACCTGAACGGAAGAATAGCTTATTTAACCCTTTTGTGGTTTTAACTTTCTGTTTATTGTTTTCTTGTTAACTGCTAATGACATGTCATTTCAATTTAATTACTCAGAAGAAAAAAAAATATATAAAAAGAAACATATATTCATATATATATATATGAATATATATATATATATATACATATATATATGAATATATATATATATATATATATATATATATATATATATATATATATATATATATATATATATATATATATATATGAATATATATATATATATATATATATATATATACATATATATATATATATATATATATATATATATATATAAACATAACCACAGGTGACTATGTTTTTGTTGAAACAGCCTGTCCTAGTGTTATTCCATTATTCCTTTATTCCATTATGAGTTGAAGCTCTCAGCAGACTCAAGAGCATGCTGGACGTGCACGTGGTCTGTTTCCTTTGCTCCTGTCTAATTTTAGGCCACTATTATAACTTATAGCTTTAATATTTTGTCTCTAAACGGGCGAAGGAGCAGGAAAGTGTTCCTCTTTACCACAGACGTGTTATTACTGAATATTTAATAACAGTCTGTCCGAGAGCGGAGAGAAACACGCCCACGTGCGGCCAGTAGGAGGGGCCACGTGCTGAGGTGCTCGCATAAGGTGTTGCCGTAAAAGCGTAGAGCGTTGTCGCAAACCAGGTGTTCCTGCGGTAATGGGTGGGGGGAAGGTGATGTCGTAAAGCGGATACCAGAGCAGGGGAGGGAGGGGTGAGGAACCGAAGGGGTGAGGCAGGCAGGCGGAGGGACGGCAGGAGGAGGAGGAGGAGGAGGTGACTGTTCGAGCGTTTCAGACTCAGCGCGAGGATCATGGCGGATGGCCCCAGGTGTAAGCGCAGAAAACAGGCGAACCCGAAGAGGAGCAGCGGTGAGTACCAGACCCCGCCGTCTCCGCCGCTGAACGGGCAGCCGGGGGGAGGGGGGCTTCCCTCTCGGTTAACCCGCTTTGGAGACTTGTTGTGAGTGAGTTGGAGCAGGTTTGGTGGAGTTTGGTGGAGTATTGCGGTGTGGTGCGGCTGTACCGTTATACCTGGCCGTTGGTCTCTCTTCGCCTGAACCGTTATCTCAGCGCCACAATAACCCAGCCTCCACTTCGGACTTTCTCAACTTTAAAACTCTTCCCCGCCGCGGTTTTTCCTCACTTTTCACCACTTTTACCCAACTTTGCAGCGGGTTACGGTGCTTTCTGTTGGTATAACAGCGTGGCTGGCGGTTTTGGTGGAGTTGGAGGCTGTATTTCAGGGCGAGGTTGCGGGGAGCTAACTCGCCGCTGTCGGGGCTAAGGCACGGGGCAGGTTCACGCTCGCTGCCCCGGCGGTTGTGGTTCTGTGTTAGCCGCCCTCTGGTTACTTTGACACGGGCTTTTTTTGGCGTGGTTCTCCCTCGGTTTGTTCTGTCTTTGCTCCGGGGATGGCAGAGAAAGATGGGATGTTTATTTTACCCCTCCCTGCTACAACTGCAGTACCACATGTTTCATTTCTAAAGGGAGCGACTGGACATAGCATTTATAGCCTATTTACCCAGGTTTCTATGCTTTTATGCTAATTTTAGACTGTTAGCTGGTTGTTTTTCATGTTAAATTCCACTTTTAGCTTTTATGTTGTTGCCTTTTTTCTTTTCTCCATACCGTTATAAAGTCGTTATACTATATTCAAACCATTTATTACGTTGTTATCTATTTTAATATAACTTCAGAATGAAACTAAACCTGTTTTTTAACGTAACTGGAGCTATTTTTTGCCTAAGACGTCACCTGTCGTAAAGCATGCTATGATGTTTTGACGTTGTTTCTTTTTCCCTAACGTCATAATACTATATACAACCCACTTATTACGTTGTTATCTATGTTAGTTAAATCTCAAAGTGTAACTAAAGTAGATTTTAAGTTGGTAGAAGTCATTTTACAGCGATTAAGAAGCCACCTGTGGTTTGCTGCTTTTCTTGTCTTGATAGGACCTACAAATACATTATTATGCTGTTATCTAGTTTAATATCACCTTAAAGTTTAAATAACTGCATTATAATGTGACTGAACACGTTTTAAAGTATTTTTCTGCTATTAAGAAGTCACCTGTCGTAAACTATTCTTCATGAATCATGTTTTGCTTTTTAACCACGTCGTTATTGATTTAGAAATAGGCTGTAAGAGGCACTATAATTGCTTAAAGTGATTACTTTCATCTTTTATCGGTGAATAAGAAGCTTTATTTGGTGCTTAATCTTTCTCATTACCTCTGAATGCAACATACAAACTAGTTAATACGTTGTGCTCTTAAATATAAGCTTTAAGTGCGACTTTAATCGTTTATAAGGTGAAAAAATACCATTTTATTTTTTTTATTAATGTGTAATAAGTCACCTGTCGTAAACTGCAGTATTAATATATTACTTTTAATAACGTGTTTCTCATTGGTCGGTTCCTACCTGTCTATTTCCACTCGTGGATTTCATCAGCCAATCAAAAAGTGAGCCTATAATAAATAGACGTCGAGTGTGAGCCCAGGGGCAGGAAAGCACCTCGTTTTTGTTTTTTTTTTTACTTTTCCTGTTGCTGACGACACGACGGTGACTCGGAGCGTCGGCACAGGAGCCATCAGCATCACCCTCCCTCATCATCATGTTTACCTGAGCTCGGATAACGGACACACAGAAGGAATAACGAACACCTGCCGCGCGCTCTGAAGCTAACGGGACGGGATCTGCTCGCTGTTTTACCCACAGAAGCATATCGAGAGGGGAGAGTCTGGAAAAAGAGCTTCAAATGTCAACTTGTGCAGGTACATGAGGAGAATGATGATGGTGTAGTTTTTAGCGTTTAGCACGGATGCTCGCCTCCGTCACTCTCGCGGGATTTGTCCCATCTTCGCGCTTATCTGGCAGCGTGGAGCATGCTTTTATCCCCTTTTCTTTCATGTGTGTTTTGGAGATGGTTGGCTCGTTCAGTCGAGTGCAGCTGTGTGTGTGTGTGTCTGGAAAATAAGCGGGGCATGAGGTTGTTCCTGCTTTTCCTCTCCAGCCTGTGCAGCGGGAGTGTTTAATGCCCACCGTCTAACCTCTCCTTTCCATCTATTGTGTTGCGCTAATTCGTTATACAGTTTTCTGAGCCGTGAGCGGAAGGGAATGGCGGTCGGTACCATTACTGCAGTGAAGGCGGGGTTGATGCCTCTGCCTGGACCAGACAGCCAGGTACGCAAGGTGATGCAACACCTATAAAGGTGTATTTTAACCCAAATCACCTTGATATCGTTACAGTGCACGAAGCAAAAGGCTGACAGGTGTATTCACGGTGCCTCTTTGGGTTTAATGCTGGAGTATGTAGCGGCAAAAGGGATTCTAAAGCGTGGATGAGCATCCTGATCCGTGCAGTGGGGCGTGCAATCAAGATGGCACAAGGTGTTGTGATTCATACGCACTGCTTTCATCTTGTTACACGTGAAACTCCCCCTCAGTGGTTTCATTTTCTCTTCCATAACCCTCACTGAAGGGTTATTTTGAGTTTTAACCACTGTACTTCCTCTACATTTCTTTAAAATAGAAAAAGAAAAAAAAATATCAGCCTATTTTATTATATATTATAATTATATTGCAAGGAGCTGTTAATAATCTGTTATGAAAATGCATTATAAAGGATTTTTTTATTATAAAAAATGATGCAGAATTGAATTGAATTTATTTATTTATTTCCTGTCCATGTGTGGAATCGGACAATGAAAAAATATTTGGTTTAATAAAATTGATGCATATTTCTAAAGACAGCTTTCACATAACTCAGCAAAATGATTAAACTGTGTCTTCATTATCTAATGTCAGAGTGTTCTTGTATCAGTACCAGATAAATGTATAAAGAAAGCTTCATAAACAGATGGGACAAAACCATTAAACTGCTTTTTAAACTGACGTCTATTGTCTGGCACTCATCAATTATTAAAAACAAGGGAGAATGCCTTTTTATACATATTTATTTCTGTCCTTTTGTTTTTATTTAATAGAGTAGCTGCACAGGAAACACAGAGTGGATAGCTTAAGTCATTATTAAGAGTAGAGCCTAGAATACTTTTATTATTAAGTGTTAATCTTATATACATCTCATAATATTTACGCACTGCAAATATCACAATGAAAACAGTGCAACTTAAACTTGTGTAAACTGATAATTGTGAAGGCAATGCAACACAAAACTGACAGTACTGAGGAAAAACATCACAGTGTATGACGATATTAATGCTTTTATTTCAAAGTAAAGGGGAAATTGGCAAACACTGTGGTTATGCTAAGAGTCAAATACAAACAACGTCCTTTGAAATAAATGACTGCAGTTCTTTTCTACTCTGTGCACTGCTGTGACTGCTCTAGTCATTCGGAAAAAACAAGTGATTGATGTTTTCAGAAAGAGCTTTGAGCCAGTTTGATTAAATATTTTGATAGCATTGTTAATTAAAGATGACACTTTCTGCTCCTGTTTCTTCAGCTAATATCATCCAAAAATGGAATTTCACAATTATTAGTGGTGGCTTTAATATCACTTCAACAGGTGGTGTATCTTAAAAGTGGCAATACTTTATCCTTCGTTTGTTTTCTTGGCTGCTATCCTACATACTGTTATATTGCAGCATCATGTACTGTAGGTTTAGTCTGTTGATACTGATGCTGTTGTTTCTTTCAGGTCTCACAGGTTGTTTTTTATAGCACCTGTCACTTTTGTTTTAAGGCATTTAAAGTGATTAATTTAAAGTCCTGGGGGTGAGCAGCAGTTCACTTTGCCCTTGCTTAAGTTCTTAATCACTTTATTTGCTGTTCTGTAAATGTTGCTAGTGTTTTGGGTAGATATGACCACCACATCAGAAATCTGACTAATTCTTTGTGCTGGATCACTCTACTCTCTGAAACCACAGTGTTGTGTTTACATTTACATTTACATTTATTCATTTAGCAGACGCTTTTATCCAAAGCGACTTACATTGTTCTACAGTAATTACCAGTGTTACAGTCACTGGAGGCAAGGTGGGTTAAGTGTCTTGCCCAAGGACACAACGACAGTATGAACTGTGGGGAGAGCGGGAATCGAACCCCCTACCTTCCGGTTGAAAGACAACTGCTCTACCCACTGAGCTACTGCCGCCCCAGTGTTGAGCCCAGAGCTAAGAGGTTAAGAGAACATTGCATTGACTGGTCTGTGTCTGCCTGCTTTAATGAGAGCCGACAGACACTTGGCCTCGCTCTTCTTCTCTTCAGGACTGGAGCCACTGTAAACATGCTGAGACAGTCATACGTCACTCCTCCACTGTATCTGAAGGTGACGTCGCCACAGCCACACTGTAAAAGATTTTTCAACTGTACATTTTATAATAAGTAATTTTTTATGGGCCAACATTACATACTGTAAATTTTTGTTGCATTATTTAGCTCAGATTTGGACATGAAACTGATAACTTCTGTCTCACATTCATCCGTTTTTAAACTAGAAGTGGAACCTGAAATCATTTTATTATTAGGCGATTACTGATCTGTGATTTCATGGTCATTGCGTTGTAAATGTTGGAGAAAAAGGCATATTTACTGATATTTACTGTGGCTGTTTAATAGCAGCTGAGAGAAATGGCTTGTGTTGTTGTTTCATAGTATTTAACTGTGAATATTACAGACCTGAAGACTGCAGCATGATGTCATTCGTTGGCTTTCTCTCTTAAAGTTCTTGAGGTTTTCCATCACTGCTTAATATCTGTCCATTAATTTGTTAAATAGGTGCAGTCTTTAAAGTGTTGTCTACTGTCGCTATTTCACAGTATTTTACCCTAAATGTCATCCATGGGTTTAACTCTTGATTTCTTTACTCATTAAAAATATCTGTCATTGCATTAGAGAAATCTCTGCAGGGTATTTGAGGCATATACTGTTGTTTGTTGTACTGCTGTGTTTTTTAACTGTAATGTACTGTAAATATTGCTGACTTTTGGGGTTTTCAGTTTTTATTTATATTCTATTCCTGGAAATTCAACATTTTTCACCAGTTCTTAAAAACATGTCAATTAATTGGAAGACTAGTTGCAGATTTGCCGTTTCATATTACACTGTAAAAAATAGTGTGTGCATGTACTTTTTGTACTGCTGCTATTTTTATATGTTTTCCAGTAAGTACTCAAGTGTTTAGGTCATCTTTTGGTATTATTCACTCCTAAATTCTCAAATTTCAACAGTTTTCTTTCATTGCTAAAAATAAAATTAAAGCCAACTTCTACATTTTTATGTTATTTTTTTTTAAAGAGAAGTGTAATTATTTAATGCTCTTGACTCTTGGCTCTAAGTGGGCAGTAACGGTCTAAATGGCAGGTGTTGGAGATCTTTTTTGGTAACACCTCCATTTTGGTCACGCCTCTCCTTGACTTTACAGTACTTTGTGTTTGTCTGTGTACAAGAGCAGCACTGTAATTTAACACTGCAATTTAGGGACTACAGGAATGTGGCCTGGTGTTAACATACCTTAGAACAAAATAAACACGACGGGCCAGCCTCTCGGGCCTGGACCAGACCGTCGGGCAACAGACAGGGGGTCTGGCCTTCACCTCTGCTGTACTCTCCAGAGGCATTTTTGGAAAAACTCTATCAAGGCTAAGACTCAAGTAACGTCTGATGTAAGGGACAGAGTTGTTTTTTAAGTATTGGCTCTTGGGTCTGAAAAAAAACAATAAAATAGTCAAAATCAAGGCTTATTTTTTTACAGTGCGTGCCATAATGTTGAAACCCTTATCTTAAAAAACTTGAGCTGGTCATTAAATGTGTAAATGTTACCAAAGACACTTAAAAACGCATCTTGTTTCTGTCCAGCAATGTGGCTAAACGTTCACATAAATAATATTATAATAATAAGATGTCATAATATTCATATTGGAATAAACGTATGCTGTGTAAACTAAATCCACCTGTACTGCTGTATTTTACTCAAGACGGTACAAGACGAGCACCAAATCTTTTCTGAGGTGGTACTTGATATAAAATGTTGGAGAAGCAGGTTTTAGACTTTTCTTGCAGAATGATGCAAAAGTGAGAGTTGGACTGCATCGTATCGGGAAAACATGTGATATGCAATAACTCGTTTGAATATTATTATAACGTTATATACTTGAATATACACAGTGTATCTAGAATGTTGCAGTGAAAGCCGAAGACACATTTTAACAGGATGTTTTAGTGTTATGGGCTTTAATACTCACTATGAACCTATCATTCTCAGTTCACTTTGAGCAATTAAGATACCCTATAACTTCTATTTATGCATCGCTTTGTTTGGTGAAAGAAAGTCTGGAAATCTGAAGAGAACCCACAGTAACACAGGCTGCTTTAGTCTGAGTTCCCACCCTCTACAACTGTTGTAGTTTGAGTTTTGACCCTCTAAAGCAGGGGTCCTCAATTAAAATCAGCCGAGGTCCATTTAGTTAACTTTCCTCAAGTGAGGGGTCCGGAAAATTTAAATAAAAGGATATGTGTTTGAATATAATTCTTTAAAGTAAAGTCTCATTTATTCCACACCTACAGCTTCTTAAACAATATGGAGATGAATGTAGATAATCCACTGTTTTCTGTATTTCATCCTTTGTTTCCATTTTTGAGTGTTTAGCTTTTCCACAACACATCTCACAGACAACAGGTAAAAAAAACAAATCAAAAGAGGCTAAAGCTCAGGATCTGGTGGTTAGCCTGGAATCCTGCAGATAAGTCCTAATACTCCTTTTATACATGTGTGAGAACATTTTAAATACAAAATAATCAAATCAAACCAAAACATATTTGTTAAATAAATATGACAAGGATGCAGTCATAATTGATCTCTTTCTATTGTCATTCCTCTGAAAACAACACGAACAAGGGAAAAATGCACTGAGCATTTCTTTAGCATTAGCTGTTGCTAAAAATAACTGTTACTGTTAATTATTAGCAACAGCTAATGCTAATGCAACTTAAGGAAGACTTAACCTGTGTCACTCATCTCCAAACCCTCCTCTCACACCTTTTCTGTTTTTAATCTCTCAAATGAACATGTGTTAGGTTCAAATGAACATGTGTTGGGTTCAAATGAACATGTTTTGGGTTCAAATGAACGCGAATAGCGTGAGTTAATTCCTCACGTTGTTTGTAAATGAGGTCAAATATGCGACAAACGAGTCAAGTCCCTAAATTACAACACAATAAAGAAGTTGACAGACAAATGTACAACTCACCACATTATTAGACGTCCTCACTTCCCTCTGAGTCTTTTTAATCCTGACATGAAAACTGTCCAGTCCTGGTTCAGTTCTGGATTGATTCTCTGATTATCACAGCAGCCGGGACAAGAGGAAAAGGAGCTGTAGGAGCTGTATTTTCTGATTGAAACAAACGATCCCTCTCCGTCCATAACGTCAGTGAATCTTTATTATTTTTTGTCAAGGCTCAACTTTTAGATTTTAGTCGTTTCTAACGCATTATCGGGCTACGCTAAACATGTTGAAATTTCCCGCCGCTCTATCCGTAACCATAGTAACCTGAGGACCCGCGCGACATAGCTGTCCTAGGAGTGCCGGTTCAAGAAAAGGTTTTACTTGTAATTATGAATTCTGTCTTGCAGTCCAGATCAAAGCCTCTCGGGGTCCGGATCCGGACCGCGGTCCACCTATTAGTGACCTCTGCTCTAATGCTACTGTAGATGGCTTCTGACCATCTAAAACTTCTGTAGTTTGAGTTCTGACCTTCTGAAGCTGCTGTAGTTTGTAGTTTTGACCCCTTGGTTGCCATAGTTTGAGTCACTAAATATTAAGTTTATGTATTACATTCATATGGAGTGATTAAGAAACAAGGAATTAAACGGTGTCTGACTTAAATGACTTCACTATCAATAAAAAAGTGCTGTACCGAAATGTCCTGGAGAATAATTTCTTAGAGTGGTGTTTGCCTTGGAGCAGGCCTGTTAGCGTCATTAGCGTTTGTGGTCGACAGTAGCTGTTACTGATCAGCGAACAGCGGTCATTCATGTTACTTTCTCCCTGTGTTCACCCCCGGGCTGTGTGTGTGATTGTTCCCACTTTAGCACAAATGGCCTGTGGAATGACAAAGCACTACAGGATGTCTTCTCCTAGTAGGCTCCTCCCACCTCTTTTTATGGTCCGGTGGGGGGAGGGGACACTTCTGCTGCTACCTCTGCTGTGACTAATTGACTAATGCATTTGTGTGTGTGTGTGTGTGTTAGCATTAAAGGTGGGAAACAGGCACTTTGCTCCGGGCTTTGCATAACAACAGTGGCCTGCTTGTTTTGGATTTACATGCATTAACACAAAGCTCCCGCTGATTTTGTTGCCTCTTTTTCAGATACACATGCGATAGAGGCACCTTGACAGATCAGGCCGTGAAAACTCGAGGCTGATGACTCAATACAAACAAACGCACACTTTGACTTGCACGGCTTTCAAATCCTGTAAAACACCAAGCTTCAGGCTCATTTTTATTACATTGCAAACCCAAAAGAAGTGATGCTGTTTGGCTCTTATGACTGAATGTTTATGGATTTTACAGGCTACACTTTGCACCAGATGTTCGGAGCTAGATGACTTCATGAGCTTAGGTTTGTTTTTCAGAACTTAGCCTCAAACCAAAAGCACATGACTGTCAACTGACTACGAACATGCGACAGAGCAGTGCTGCCTAATGGTGTCTACAGGTGGAACGTGCCCACGCAACTCATGAACATAAAATACAAGACTAATGCTGCATTCAGGGACAGTTACAGTTTCCAAGTTAGGAAGTGTTTTATTGTGTTCACACTGGAGACTGTTAGTGAACACATCAATGTAAAGTATTATCCTTTTATTCATTTATTTTCTTACTGTTTATATCCTGTTACAAGTTGGAAAAAGATGGAGACTATTCCAGTGGCTTTTTAGGTTCACCGAAACAATCTCTGGACAAATATTCAAACTTTAATTCACTGTGGGCAATTAAGAAAAGATATTAAAAAAACATGTACAACAAGAGATCAGTTTTTGTTCTATATTTTTAAAGCTTACTTATTCCCAACAATAGATAGCACCTTCTCTGTTTGGAGAAGCAGATGGGAGCAACACAGCAGAGACTAAACCATGTTGTGCTGTATGTAATATTTAAAACACTGAACTAATTCAATGTCTGCATAAATGTGTGGTCCATATATAGAAGCTATTTTCACAATATATGCTTCGGAGAAATGAGCCATATTTTAAGAGACTGCATGTCACATTCTGGGGCTTGTTCTGGGGCTTTATGAATGAGAAACATAATAAAAAGCAGTCATATGTCAAATGAAATGCATGTAAATATATTTTATGTAACACACATAAAGAACAATAATCCTCTGTCATTGCTCCTGTCTGCTTCTCCAAACTGTGCTAGGGAATAACCTACCTATCACTAAGTATCTCTTAGACCCCCTTTAACAAAACACTGGACTATTTATTTTGAACAATAAAGTATTTTTTGTACAGATTTGTCACAGTCAATTTAAATACTTAGGCTCAAAACACAACCAAAGCTAAGCAGAAGTGAGTTCCCCTCTGGCTCCACTGGTGCATGAACTCACAGGAAAAAGAACGCTTTTCTCTGAGGTGGACTAACCCATTTTCACCAGTCACCTGCTTTTCTTTCTGCTTTCATCATTTTCTCTCTCAACAGTAGCAGCCGCCTGAATATTCATGTGTTCAGAGCTGCTAAAACTTTAATCTGCACTATTCTGTTCCTGAGGCTCACCACAGAAACATGAGGCTGCTATAGTTTGACTTTTGGCCCTCTAATGCTGCTGTAGTTGTAGTTTTGACCCTTTGGGGTTGCAGTAGTTTCAGTTCTGACTCTCTAAATCTGCTGTAGTTTCAGTTCTGACTCTTTAAATCTGCTGTAGTTTGAGTTTTGACCCACTATTTTTGCTGTAGTTTGAGTTCTGTACCTCTATTGCTGCTGTAGTTTGAAATTTGACCCACTATATTTTCTGTAGTTTGAGTTCTGTACCTCTATTGCAGCTTCAGTTTGAGTTCTGTACCTCTATTGCTGCAGTAGTTTGAGTTCTCTACCTTTATTGCTGCTGTAGTTTGAGTTTTGACCCTCTGAGGCTGCTGTAGTTTTAGTTTTGACCCTCTATTGCTGCTGTAGTTTGAGTTCTGTACCTTTATTGCTGCTGTAGTTTTAGTTTTGACCCTCTATTGCTGCTGTAGTTTGAGTTCTGTACCTTTATTGCTGCTGTAGTTTGAGGTTTGACCCTCTATTGCTGCTGTAGTTTGAGTTTTGACCCTCTATTGCTGCTGTAGTTTGAGTTTTGACCCTCTGAGGCTGCTGTAGTTTGAGTTCTGACTCTCTAAATCTGCTGTAGTTTCAGTTCTGACTCTTTAAATCTGCTGTAGTTTGAGTTTTGACCCACTATTTTTGCTGTAGTTTGAGTTCTGTACCTCTATTGCTGCTGTAGTTTGAAATTTGACCCACTATATTTTCTGTAGTTTGAGTTCTGTACCTCTATTCCTGCTGTAGTTTGAGTTCTGTACCTCTATTGCAGCTTCAGTTTGAGTTCTGTACCTCTATTGCTGCAGTAGTTTGAGTTCTCTACCTTTATTGCTGCTGTAGTTTGAGTTTTGACCCTCTGAGGCTGCTGTAGTTTTAGTTTTGACCCTCTATTGCTGCTGTAGTTTGAGTTCTGTACCTTTATTGCTGCTGTAGTTTTAGTTTTGACCCTCTATTGCTGCTGTAGTTTGAGTTCTGTACCTTTATTGCTGCTGTAGTTTGAGGTTTGACCCTCTATTGCTGCTGTAGTTTGAGTTTTGACCCTCTGAGGCTGCTGTAGTTTGGGTTTTGACTTTCTGAGGCTAGTTTGTGGAGTAAAGTTTAGAAAGAAAATGGGAAGAATTTTAGATAAAAAATTAAAAAACAAAAAAACATAAAGAATAAAAATCAAGCAGGAAAACTCATTGAGTTGTGTGACTGTAAATGAAGTCCTGAATTGTCAAAAAAGTCCTCTGAATGTGCTTGAAAATGATAAAACGAGTGTGAACCCTCTCTAGTCTGTGTTTTTCTGCTGAACATGGGGCTATGGTGGATGTGGGCTCACTGTGTGATTGAAAAGAAAGACTCCCATTGAGCATCTTTGCTGAGTGTGGGAGAGGGGAGCGCTCTTTCACTCTCAGCTGCCGGGACCCTCCTCTGCGTCTCAACATTTGCATTTCCATCAGCCTCTTTTCTCTTGTTCAGAGCAAAGGCCTTTCTATTGGAGCTAAAACCTGCTAAACTGAAGTTGCTGCAGTATATGCCTATGTCTCGACATTATACACATATACATTTTCATTCTTAGAGCTCATATTATCTTACTTGTCAAACAATTTTAGAAGTGGTAATACAATAGAACCAGCTGCATTTGGTGCACAATTTTCCTTTGGTTCTCTCCAGCTCGACTGATATTCAACCAGACTCAAGAAAATGGTAACGATGAGAGTGAGCTCCCAGCAGCCTCAGCGCTCTCAGAAGACATAAATCATGAGCCGTGGACAGGTGCGTTAGGAGGGGCTTGGACCTCCTAAAGACTCCCCTGAGGCCTCAGTGGGACGGGACAGGTGGGGGGCAGCACAGGATTAGATTAAGACTCACTTCAGACTGTTTGACCACTCTGTCCTGTTCTTACTGTCACTGTTAATACTACAATAGTTCAATAATAAGTGGTGCTGCTTTTAATCAAACTGTTGCCTCTGATTTGTCTGATGTTGCTTTGTGGCTCTTGGACGGTTTGTATTTAAATTTTAGGGTAAATTGTGTGCAACTAAAACACACTGTTACATCTTTAACCTTCCACTAGGGGCATTGCAATGAGTCAGACCAGGCAGTTACCCAGGGCCCAAAGGTGGCTGAGGTGTTTTTGAGATTATTTATTCCTGGGGCCAGCGATATTGGCTCCTAAAATGGTGTAAATCTAAACGTAATTTTTTATGGATCGTTGATAATTATATTATTATTATTATTATTATTTGCTGCTCCAACTATATGCACTGTGCCTTGTCTCTGTCAAATAAATAAATAATAAATAAATACATTTAGATTACAATAAATACATTGAAAATTCATTTGGGACACTGCATGTTGATGAACATACATGAGACACAGCCACATGAATGGAAACTTGCTAAATTTCCATCCATTGTCCCAAATTTATAGACCATGACTGGGGAGAAGGGGAATCGAACTACCAACCTTCCAGTTATAGGTCGACTGCTCTACCACCTGAGAAACCTGCATCATTGCTCAATCACACGTCAGACATACATTCTGGTTGTTTATTGATCATTATATCCAGGCCAAATAAAATTTCATGTAAAAAAATAAAATAAAAACATTTGATTTATAGTTTGTGATTTTTGTCCAATATGCTTAGTTAAATGAAAATTAGTACTGTGAATTGATTTAAAAATAATTATTAAACACAGATAAACAAATACCTACCTTTCTTTTTAACCATTTAACTTTGCCATACTTATTTTTTGTATAGCATGTAAAATGTGATGGTGGTTTTACATGGACAATATACTTTTAATTAGATTGTTCAGACAGACTTCAAAACTAAGCCTTGTCTATGAATGCAAAAATAATTTTACAAACAACTTAAATAATAAATGGTGTGCATTTAAATAGTGCTTTTTTGTACCTGGCTGTACTTTATACACACACACACACACCTGGGGCAGGTAGGCAAACATAAGGCCTTCTCTGACCAACACCAAACTCACCTCACAGTCGTACACAAGAGCTGTGGTGAAATAAATGAGGAACCTTTATAAAATACAATAACTTAAAGTGCATTACCAATACATTCATCTTTTTGTTTACTTGACTCTCCAGGTTCAGATTGGAAGCGATGATGGAAAAACCACTATGATTCAGTAACTTAAGTTCAGTATAGTTTAATAACTGAGCACATGTAGAGTACATGGCTTTGGACTGACAACAGAACATTCACCAGAGTGCTTCTCCTGCCATCAGCCCCGAAAATCATCCGTGCACTAGGTTTTATATCACTCTCTGCAACACTCCCAGCCCCTCCCTTCTCTGCTCTCTCTCAGGAGATGTGCTTCTTTTCTTTTTTTATCAGTGCAACAAGTTTTTCCACCATTTTGTGTAAAAAAATACGGTTTTTACCACTCCTCATCAGTAGCTTTGCTTCTGCTCCTCCCTGTTGTTTGGCTGGACAGTCTTTTTCACTCCTTGGTGCGATACATGCCTATCTACCTAGCCTTCTAAGTGAAACTTATTTAGAGAAAACATGTGCTCTTATTTGACAGCTGTAAGCAGGTCCAAGCACACATATTTCCAGGAAACCATTCAGTAATAATAATAATTCTCTTAAAGCAGAACTGTCCATTTAGCAGCGTGTCTTTTTTTGTTTTCCATTGCTAGCTCGAGTGTGCAGCTGTGTTAGCCACGGGCTCCTTCTTTAAATGAATACCTGGAGCTGATTGGATTTATCAACCACAGTTTTATCCAATCAGAACAGCTCCATGTTGTTTACATTCTGAACGGTTTAACGGTCTCTACATCTTCAGACCTAAAACCCAGCCAGACCTGTCAGAACTCATCATTTGACACGAGTCGGTGAAGCCAGGGATCGAAGGGGAATACTTTGCTTAGAGCAGTACAAGATGTATTTTCACAAGTTTGTAAACTCACAAATCTCACTAGAATCCAGCTGCAGCTCAACGTTACTAGTTTCCTATCTAATCAAAAAATACTGTCTTTAAGGTTAGTCCATTTAGGCCAAAAGAAGAGATGGAGTTTAAGTAAATGTCTTTCACATTAAAGACCATAAGATTACTGAGATACAAGCAGCACTGACCCTGATACAGCTTCATGAATGAGTCTCATGCAGCAGAGGCCCTCGCTCCGGCCGCTGCTCCTATTGTGAGTGAAAGTGAGTGAACACAGAATGTGATTAGAGGCCGAGCAGGTCTGTGCAGCGTGGCTCCTCTCTTTTCTCTTTTCCAGACCTTAGTCTCGTGGGTTTGATTTACAGCGCATTTAGCCGTGAGATGATATATGGCGTATGTGGACTGAACACTGTAAAGAAAGAGTAGGAAGTGGAGGACGCCTCTCGATCCTGAATACTCCTCTAATCAGATTTGTTAATAAAGCAGAACTGTGGATTGTCATTGTACAGACATATACAACAAAAATGACTGTTTGTATTGTATTTGAGAGTTGCTTTGAATCTAGCTCAAAGATTGACTAATCGAGCAGCAGAGGCGAGGTTGTAGCGTTATTGAATTTCAGGTGATGGCTGCTAATTGGTCCCTTCAGAGCCTGTGCATGTGTCTGGCCGTGGGGAGCAGGGCTGATAAAGGCTGTTAGGGCAGAGTGATCATATGACCGTGTATTTCCTGCTCTTTGTCCCAAATCCAGACAAATAATTGTATAAAAAACAAAGCAAAAACCTATAATAATTTCCAGTTGTGAGTGATTCTTGTCACAACTGTCTTCATTTTAAACAACAAAATCTTAAAATTGTTTACACTTTTGCACATTTTTCTGAGACATTTGTGACTTAATACAATTAATTCAATGTATCATTGAGACACTTAATTCCAAGCTCTGATAAATAATCTCTGGGAAATGGACAGATGCAAATCATGAATTTCAAAATAAATTATTTTCTTACAAATATAGATGCGGTTTAATTAATGTTTATATTCTCCATTGAAGTTATTGAGCCAAAGTTTAAAGCAGTGTGTCACTTACTGCTGCTAAAACCCATCTATTCTTCATTGATAAATTGTTTTAAATTAGCTAGAGGGATTTGTTGACAACATAAGCATACATTTTCAGTACTTGATGAACAAGATTGTGCAAACGGTGGCTGACTACATGTGTGTTGTCATTGAGTGGATTAATATTCAGCTGCTCTATCCGAGTATTAAGACTTCAGCAGCTACAGGGAACAAGCTACAAGTCACTGAAGGATTAGGACTTTAACTTGTGGACTTCTATAGAACGCCAAATAACACGTCAAAAAACAATAATTATACGTGGATGGTTTTAAGAGCTGTGCTTCTTCATCAAACATACACATAACTTAAACCACAAAAATATGGCTTGAGGGTAAAACAGTGGAATAACAAATCTATTAAAGTATTATTTTGTGTGTTTTTGCACAATCATATAAATTAATTACAAATATGAACAAATTGAAAAATATGGTAAATGTTTTGTATTTTTTGTTTATATTTTAGATTGTATCACTTTTAGAATGCTCTATACATTTCCGGAAATAATTAAATGTCCCAATTTGAACGTTTGGAGACATGGTCATGCTACGTTAGGCTAAAGTGCTGGCCCCTGGTGTGTTCTCTGAGGATGTACGGTCCCTGCAGGTTTAGTGCTAATGCAGTCCTCCGGCTCTAATGAGTTACTCCCAGACTCGATGACTAGATAAATGTAGGAGCAGTGTTACTGAGATGAGCTGCTGAGTAAGTATCGAGACCGGCCTCTGATGAGCTGGAGGCATGAAGCAACACGTTATGCCCCGGAGCCGTGACAATAAGAACATTACCACCAAACCGTAGGTCACCACAGGGAGTCAGGATTCAAATACTCAGCCTTATGGACTGATGGCAGGCCCTGTTCAGACTTTGCATTAAGATATGTTTCATATGATTTGATCTGAAGTGTCCAGACCTTTAACATTAAACAGAGGACAAAGAAAGCCCTGTTTGTGCCACTTTTTGTTGCAGGATAGTTCTTTCTTCTCTTCTCCTAAAAAGTGCAGTGGAACACGGGAGATGCAATGTTGTCCTATATCTTTATCCTTCAACACGAGAGACAAACGGAGAAGAACATGTTTGTGTTTATGAAAATGTTGATTTGTATGTTTCATTATTAAACATACTACAGCTTTTATATCCAAGGCTCATTCTGATGCTGGTCCCTAGAAGGGCATTTACAAACAAACAACAGACATTATACTGACAAATCACAGTTTACAAAACATTAAAGACAATAAAACAATGGAGGGAGAGTTATTGTCACAGAACTGATCATGTAACACTCTTACGTTTGTATTTAGTCCTGTTTTATAGAGTTATATAGTTCCACAGCGTAGTGCCATGAACCGGAAAAGCCGGCTGTTCAAAAGAAGTTTTTCTTAGAGGCACTTTATCTCCTTTTATGAAATGTCGTTTTTACAAAAAACACCAGGTGGGAACTGATGTAAAAATAGCTTAAAAATACTTTATTCATTCATTCTTTTTCTTATGCTTAGTCGTGTTAGGGGTCACAGGTGACTGGAGCCTATCCCAGCAGCTTTGTGCCTGGACACCCTGGACAGTGGCCAGTTAATTGAAGGATGGACAGTTTTTTTTAATTTTTTTTTTTTATTTGGTTTATTTCTTTAGGAAAGCGCACAATGTACATTAAGCTGGAGCAGAGATGCTTGTACCAGATTATAGTTTAACAGCTAATTTCCATCTGTAGTTCTATTTTGTACATGTTTTTGGTGGTGGGGGAAACCGGAGTACCCGGAGGAAACCTATGCAGAAACAGGGAGAACATGTAAACTCCACACAGAAAGGACCTGTCCTGGATGGGAATGGAACCCAGGACCTTCTTGCTGTGAGGCCAGGGTGCTAACCACTTTGACTTAATTTGTTACAGAACTGTTCAGACTCAGTACAGGAAGATAATAATGAAATCATAATATGACAGAGTCCACACCTCTGATGACATGTCTGGTCTGGTCTAAACTGTGAATAGACCTGTTTGCACTGGGGCAGTTTGGTTTGGGTCAGGTCAGTACAAGTCAGTTTTCATTGTCAAATAAGTACCTCAACACTTTGGTAACAGCTCGGCTGTGGCCCGAACACTCAGATAATGTTACTTTGGCTAAACACTGCAAGGAAAAAGGAAAAGAAAAACAAAACTGCAATGCTTTCTCAATCAAAGCTTTTATTGTTCTTGAAAGAATAATATATATTGAACTAATTGAAGAGCTAAATAATTTCTTTGTCTAATACTGTATTGCCTTCTGCACAGGGACAGATCCTATAAAAGGGTAATTGTTTTCCTTTTTCCTGCTGAGTTGTAGGATAAGTGCCATCTCCTCCAGTGAGAACAGAAGCACGGTTATCCACTTTAGCAGATTTGTGTTGATCAAAGCACCTTTTGGCACCGGCGTTTCCTCTGCAGCGGGTTTGTTGAGGCGTCAGCTGTTCAGTCTGAGAGATGTGGAGCAGCCACAGTCCAACCGAGCTGATGACGCTCGCTGTGAGCCTCACAAGGATCCCACACGTCCTGGAAATCCTGGAAATGCAGAGAGTGTCATAGATATAACATTTAATATATTTAATTTACAAGTTTTAAGGTTGAAATCCTATAAAATATACTCTATTTCTATTGTGTTTCTTCTACAAACAACAGTTTGAATTCAGTTACATTAATCAGAACTTTCTTTAAATGGTTTCAATGTTTAAATAAATGGATACTGTCCTGGATGTCTTTGATTTGCTCATTAGCCCTAGATTTATTGAAATGTTTAGTGCACATCTTACTCGAAACTCAAATATTAATTAAAAAAATATTAATGACAAAATGCTGTCCTGAATTAGCAACGAACCTGGAAATATCCTGTAAAAACTTTTCTTAAAAAGAGTCCTTTACATTCTGTTTGTGAGTGTCTGTGCTGTTGGTGCCATCTGGAAATCCACTTCCATCTCTGAACAGAAGTGGATTGTGTTAGACTTCACAGTTTCAAGGCTGGACGACTAAAGTTTTAGACCACGAGCAGCTGTGTGTGTAATTGTCTGTCTTTTGTTTGTTTCAGGAGGAAGTCCTGTTCTATCCACCAAATCAGACTAACACCTCAAATGCGTCAAAACATAAGAAAAGAGTGGACCCACTGGCTGCTCTTTAATTATAAACTCATATTTAATCTTTACGTTTGCGTTTTCGCTCTGCACTTAAGCAGCTCATCGAAGCATTTACCAAAACTGAATTGAAAAAGGGGTTTTGGTCACAGTTCTCTGATCTTACACTTGAATTTTCAAGACAGACTTTGAGAAATCTAATTACCGTAAAGCATTTTAAGAGTAAGATATTACACATCTTTGTCTACCCCTCTGCATTAGTGGCTTGTTTTAGCCTGGTTTGTTGTGTTGTACCAGGTGTGTCTCGGTCAGCGCTGGAGCCTGAGTCTTGTTACGAGGCTCATAAATACCACCTGACACAACTGCAGCAGCCCTGATATAAAACTGTCCTGGGGTTGCACGCAGCACTACAGCACTCCTCCATTAACCGCTTGGCTCCACCCACAAATACTGAGGCAGGGATTTCATACACATCCTGGAAAACCTGGAAAACTCATGGAAGTTCCATTTTTTACATGGAACAAATGAGCTCTAACTCATTCATAGTCACTCAAATGTGACAATTTAACAAAATTGTTAAATTGTCACATTTTCAAGATTGCTTCTGTAAACTGTAATCTGAGTGTATTCTGTTTTTTGAGTTTAGACCTCTAAGGCTGCTGTAGTTTGAGTTTTTACCATAATAGTGTTATCTGCGTTTTGATTTATAGTAATACTACAATTTATGAATTGGTTACAATACTCTTATTTTAACGTGACCCCAGTGCAGCTTGCTTCCTTGTAAATAGTGTTGGTTTTGGAAAGATGGCAAAAAGCAGAGCAGTAGTGCTATCTGAAACGATTTCAGATTTGAGGCAGAAAAACGTAGCACGTCAAAAGTTAGGGACACGTTTAAGACGGTGTGTGAGCGTTGCTACAAAGTGGTGCTAACAAAAGGAGCCTCACATTTTGTTTTCACTTTCATTTTCAGTGATTTTAATGATGTTTGTGCCTTGTGTTGTGTTTACAGTTTTCAAGGTCTCAAATGAAAGTATAAAATTAAAATATTGTAACAACACTATACCATTAAAAGAAAGCAGTCCTAATTTAGAAAAAAAAGTCCTGGAAAGTGGCTCAGTTTGGCTTCACTTGGATGACATTTCTCTTGACTGATGATCTAAAAACGTTTGACGTTTGAATGCTCTCGGAAGGTCCTTTCCGTCCTGTGTTTTTCTTCTCCTGCTCTCTCATTGTGAGGCCGAGTAAACAATCTTACAGAATGCCTCAGCATCTGGGCCCTTGCTCTGTGTACGCCTGAAGGCTTAGGATTATTACGCTTTTGTCTTTAATACTCGAGCTGCACCAAACAGGATTGAGCTGTTTATTTTGGATGTTTTTCCCGTTCCACACCTGTAAATGAAATAGAGGTTTGGATCTCATTATACTCTCAAAGCAGGGCAGGGTATTATAGTTTGGACAAGAATGTGTTAGCTACAGTTGAGTTAAAGGTGCATTGTGTAAAAGGTTGCTGTAAACATATTTGTGAATACTGTTTATATTGTTATAATGAGTAATGAGCAGACCTGGCTGGGAGTATGGCGTAAATAAGCATATTGTCTATACTAAAACTCAAAGCATTAATGTTGTAAGCCTTCCTAAAAATGCAGGTAAAATATTCATCCATCTGGAGTAAAAATGTAAAAAATAATATAAAATCAATGATTGTGGCTGTATTTATTGTTGGAAGCATCAAATATTTGTGAAACGTTTTAATTCAAATACATTAAAATTTTTAAAGCTCCATTAAACCCAGTGGAAGCTCTATTACTTTCTTTTCCTGTTTCTACTGAGGCCTACAGAGGAGTCTCTGAGCACTGATGGAGAAGAAGCACACTCAAGTTTATTTGTGTTTTTTTGGCACATATTGTTGTTATAAATTTACTTTATGTTTATTGAAACCATCGTCAGACCTATTTCCACCTGGTTTCTTCATAGACAGCAGCATGTCCCTGCAGGGCTACCGTATCTGTTCATGTGCTCTTTAAAGGTGAATTAGATGTTGAAAAGAAACAATTTGACTTTTGACACCAGACGTCACCAAACAAACACACCTCACCTTTAATTTGTTGTGTGGTAGACGTCACACCAGTAATGTTTAATTATTTATAGACACATTGTTTGTCAGTACCCAAATTTATTCAGAAAACCATGAAATTTTAAAAGGTTCACAAACTTTTTCTCACCACTGTACATCATATGACTTCATCAGGGCACAGTATTTCTAGTCACAGTACACCAGGAGCTGGCAGCAGTCAGGGGGAACTCAACAGGCCACTCTCTGGTGTGTGGTACTGTGTCAGGGCCTGTTGCTCAGGGGAAGGCTGTACACTGACGTTGGAGGCGGGAGGGGAGAGGTAGAGTACTTTAAATAGTTGTCGTCGAGTGATTAATCATGCTGTTTGGGGGTGGTACCAGAAGGATGGCAAGGCTGGGGTCTGCGAGATACATGTCCCCCTGAAGGCCTCAGATAAAAAGTTAGACTGCTTTCACACTACGTAGTGTCCTTCGTCCTTTTACTGATACTGGTACTTTATTACGAGATGCATTTATAAAATGAATGTGAATGTTAAGCAGAGCATTTGAAGTGGAGATTTTAAGACATATAACAGTAACGAGTTTAAAGTGTAAAGTCAAGAACCTACTCATCAAAATAATAATGTCACACCCCTTTCCTGCTGCCTGTTGACTTTGTGGGAGAAAACCCTCAATGAAAATGTGCTTTTAGCGTCCTGGGAGGCTGTTACAGAATGTTTAAGTGTGAGAGAAACTCTAAGCATCGCTGACCTCAGTGTGCCTGCAACAGAGTCAGGAGCCCGGAGGTTAAAAGTGTCCCGTCATATTTACTCATGGTTGACCTGAACGAGCCTTACCTTGTCCAGTGCTTACTCAGCATTTACTCCAGCGTAGCCTCGTAGCATCGCGCTGATGCAGACACTGCTCTGGGCATTTACTTTCAGGCCGACTACTGCAGAGGTAAAAACTCACAGTTTTGTCTTCTACAGTAGGTTCTGTTGCAGTTTTTAGCCTCAGAGCGTGAGTGTGAGATGAATACTGAACATTAGAGAGCTGCTGGGGAGTGTCGACTGCAGCACTACCTGCTGGGCCATAAATCAACCCCACATGTTATTATTGATAAGAGGTTTCTGGTTTTAAAAAGCTTTGGCAGAGGAATGAGACGCAGTGAAACAAGCCACATTCTGTGTGTAAACTCTCCTAGGGCCTACAGAAACGCTCAGGGCCAGACTCACATTGCACAGCTGTGTTGTCTTCATTTATTCAGAACCTGTTCAAGAACTTGAGGTGTAATGTTATTAAATGGGTATAATAATATTTTATATGCTGTGACAAAAATAAAAATAAGCCGAGCCATGTAAATCCATTATTTCACAATTATGCCTTTGGCCAGGTCAATAATTATTTAATATAGACTGAGCAGAAACTAAAGAAACACAAAATAATTTTTTGTCAAACTAAGGCTCTCTACATTTTCACAGATATAAATATTTATTGTATGTTAATATTTGCAGAATCGTTGTATTGGGACATCATCATTATCATGCACAGTGTATCAAAAATCATATTGTATGTTTTAGAATTATTTGAAAGGGCAATAGACAGGAAACAGGGGAACGACATTTGGAAAAGGACTCGAGCTGACTGGTATGAGCTCTAACAGGCGCACCCCCCAAAAACACAAAAAAAACAACAAACCCATAAATCTTATGTTAATGTTGATGCAGCATTGAATGCTTCTGGTTTTGGAGAAGGATGTTTGGGACAAGACAGTGCTATTAGATATTATCTGATTTAAAGCTACTAAACCTAAATGTAAAGTGAAATTGAAGCTGTATGATTCAGAGTCACTCCTGTAGAGTCCGCAGCTGTATGTTGTATTTGATTAATCCCAAAACCTTCTTATCACGAAGCATGCACCACCCTTTTTTTGCCATTTTTTTGCTGCAGTTTATTGTTCATATGAAATAGATTTTATTTTATTTTTATTATTTATTTGGCTTGTGTTAGAACTCTTTGGGAATGACAAATCTTTACATTGCACCGCTCAGAATATTTCCTATATTACTAATACTTTGTGAGCTTAAGTGAGGCTCCTGCTCCAGTGAAAGTCCTGGCGGAGGTTTTCCCACTGAGCACCAAACCCAGAGCTGACCTAGATTTTCCTGTGCAGTTGTTGTCGGCAGCAGAACTTCACAGAGAGAGCGTTTGAAGCCTCGTAATGACGTCTCATCACTTGCGTGTCTTTGTCTGTTTGTTTGTTTCATTAGAGCGTGTCAGGGAAGTGTGGTTTAGGCACATTTCTCAGGGATCTGGGTCTAGATAATAAATAAGATGGATGCAAAGAAAGGGGTTCCTGCAGCTGACAGACTACAACATAAAATAATGTCACGTACTGATAGATTTGAGGTTAAGATAAAAAGGTAAAAGAATAGGCTTTTATTGGATCAGAAACAATCTCCTGTGGTATCAAACAGCGAGTGGTTACTAAACACTTAATAACTCTTTCAGTATGCAGGTGGATGACAGTTTAATGTTGAGAAAACTGACTTTACCCATTTTAAAATTGTATTAACTGTAACTAGTCAGGTTTTAAGTGGACTTTATGTGGTTTTGGAATGATTATAACTGATTCATAACCAGATTTGAAAGCGTTGTTAGGGGTTAAACTCAAACATTAACTGGTTACAGACTGTTTTAACATGCTAAAACTACATTTGGACAGGTTCAAAGTGATTAAAGGACCTTTACATGAGACTGGTGTGGATTTCTCTTTTCAGTATCTGTCAGTGTCTCTGTCAGCCTTGTGCCCCATTTATGCTCAGCCAGAGAAACAGCAAAAAGAAAAGCGACTGCCTTCTTTTATGCTGTGTCCTAGCACATGGCTAATTTGTATAAATAAATGAAGGGCTGCAGAAATATATTGTCGTGATGTTACGTGGCGCAGTGGTTAGCACGCCTCTTAGCAAGGTTCAGGGTTCGACTCGGATCAGGTTCGGGTCAGGCGGGACCTTTCTGGGTGGAGCCTGCATGTTCTCCCTGATTCCCCCATCAACATAAAAAACATGCTGGCAGGGCTGCCGACTACAAATTTAGCCACAGGGATAATAATAACAAAATATAATTGATCACAAATAAATTTTATATATTTTATAGCTTTTATTTTCCTTTTTTTTGTCAAAATTATTCAAAATAGTTTGAATCAAACTTTGGTGCATCTGAATGAAAAAGTCCTGGTTTAGACTTGGTTTGTTCCTACATTTAGTCCCAGTTCAGTCCTTTTTAGTCCTTGTATAATCATTGAAACGGATTTAGCTCCTTTTTTGATGAGTGTAAATTCAGAACACTGTAAAAGATTAAAATATTGCAGGTAATATCCCAATATAGTAGTTATTGTATATTGTATATTTTTTAGATTTCCTTTAGCCCTAAATAAATGCATTGTATACATCGCATGCCATTTATTTTTGTGCATTTACAGCTGTATATAATACTTCATACATTTCCCATTACACTGAGATGTTCTATTTATGCTTATGCTCTCAATCTGTGACACTTCTTCTCACCTTTGTTACTTACTACGTCCTTGTACGGGTCAAAACTACTTCACACTCTGCAACTTTCACACCAACGAGAGACATAAGAAAAACTAGAATATCCCGTGTTTAGTTAGAACAGTTTCTAATGCTGTGTTGGCTCTACTTTACATTTTAAAAAATGAAAGTGGGTGGTTGTGGTTGTTTGTGAGGAGAGCAATCCCAGTATGAACACTTTCAGATATTAAACATTTCTTGTGTTTCTATTTAAATGTCTTGGTCAATCACTCTGAGGTTTATATTTCACTGAATGAAGTGAGCATCAGACTCTCTATGTATTGTCCCATGCTTCAGTCTGTGTCATGTGACCACAACCTATGTGCACACAGCACCCCACCCCCCTCCTTTTTGCTGTCTCTGCTCTGGCCCCGCCCCCAAACAGAAAGCCCCCTTCTCACTGTTGTCGTTCACGGTGAGTGGCCAGCCTCTGACCTTTGTGACCTGTGCAGCTTTGATTGAAGCTGCACGGCTCTAAAGATGGCTGCTTCGACGCCTCCAGAGCCTCTGGTCTTACTCTGACACACGGCTGGGTGTGTTTGATGCCTTCAGCTCAGTGGCTGGTTGAGTTTGTGTTTGTGGCGGTTTAATGTTTTTATTGGTGAATGTAATCTCTGAAGGAATACAGTGAAGAACATACTCTTCTTTATAGTCTGAAGGAATATTGTATTTAAAACATCTTTACAGAGTAATGCTGGAGTAAATTAGGATCAAGAAATTATTTAATCTGACACCCTAAACCTAAGAGGACGGCAGTAGCTCGGTGGGTAGAGCGGTCGTCATTGTGTCCTTGGGCAAGACACTTAACCCACCTTGCCTCCAGTGGCTGTAACACTGGTAATTACTGTAGAACAATGTAAGTCACTTTGGATAAAAGCATCAGCTAAATGAATAAATGTAAGAGTTATCCCTTGACCAAGCATGGGACCGAGCAATAGGGGCAAAGTGCCACCTAAAGGTTTTAGGAGAATTTTGGTGACAAAAACTTACCCGTACTAACCAGACCTGCACCGGTTCAGTGGAAGATTAATGCTGGACTAAAACACATACAATCAGGACAAAACCAGGACTTACCTTATACTAAAGCAGTCCAGGACTTATTAACTTATTACAGATGGATGAAATTTTGAATAAAGCTTGAACTAAACCCAGGAATGACTCATGAACTCATCCTATAACTAAACCAAGATCAAACAAAGAAACCAAGACTTTGCCTTACCCCACAAACACAGCCTTGACATATTCCTGCTCATGTAAGTCATTTGTTTTGGCCGTAGCAGTCTGCACCAGCTGAAACATTCAGGGAATAGGAGAATGACATCAGAGTTCTGTAAAGGAAGTACAGCTCACCATCCGCATGAGTCTGTTTATGCTCATAATGAAATCAGAGAGTCCTGCAGGTGATGTATGGAAAATATAAAGCCTGTTAGATGCCAAAGCGCTCACACTGAAGCTTACTGTGCCAACTAGAGTTAACATCTGGGCCAGGCTTATCACAAATGCACAGAGTTAGAATAAAAACTCATTCACCAAAAATGGAGAAAAGAGTGCTAGAGTGGCATTTTTCCTTGGCACACTCATAAACTGAACTTCCATCTTTACTTAATGCTGTGTTGAAGTACTTTAGTCAGCATTTAATATAGAAATCCAGAAATTATACACAGACTAAGCCTATGACATAAACCTGACTAAAACAGAATCAAATTAAAGTTAAGTTTGGTCAAAACCAATATTAAATGTGGTTAAATTTTGGACTAATTCCAGTAATTATACAAAAATCTACACTATAACTAATTCTGGACTAAAAATAATAATAATAATGCACTTCATTTGCAACAAACTTTATATAGTTAAAAGCTCAGCATTTTTTTTTAAAGATCTTAAAGATTAAGTGTATTTTTAAAAAGTTCAAGTGACTGAGGTGCCCCGATGTCTTGAGGCGCAGCACTTTCAAAAGTCCCTCATTGTCCTGAGTTCTGTCCTGGGCTGTGGAAAACGATTATTGTGGCTCAAGCGGAGCCACTTTGATGATGATGTTCGTGGAGTGAATAGTTCACTGAATTTACATTTACATTTATTCATTTAGCTGACGCTTTTATCCAAAGCGACTTACATTAAGCTTCAGTTCTCCAGTCTTAAAGCTGGAACAAACTAACTCTTTTACTAAATTGTGTAATATCATTGTAAACAGTGTGTCTTCTTCACCAAATGCTAACACCTCCACCTCCAGTTTTGACTTGGTCTAAAATTGGACTTAGAGTTTGGATTTTAGAACTGTTTACTTGTCTTGGTCTTAATCTCTTAAAGTCTTTGTACCAGTTGGTGTGGTCTTGACTCAAACACATACCCGAGTTTCTGAGGTAAATGGATTCAGCTGCTCTCAGCTCGGTCGATCTTTGTGTCGAGCCTCGAGATAGATTTTTACTCAGACTCAGTGGGTTTTCTCACTTCCACAGTGTTTAGTTTCAGATGTAGCTCTGAGGTTGACTAGATCCAGCAGAGAAGAACCAACAGGACTCTCTGAACTGACCGACCTCCTGCTGGACTCCACTGACCACCTGCTTTATACCACCTCCGTCAGTGTGTGTCAGTGTGTTTCTGTATAATATTAAGCAGTGGTTCTAACTGGGTTTGACTAGACTCACCTCACAATTTGGACAACTGTCTTGAAATGAGGTAGCCACTATAAATAAGAGCCAACTATTTTCTAAAGTTTGTACTTTTGAGACCCACAGTTATAAAGCAAACCTGTGCTTGACTGTCAAAAAGTGAATGTATTCTGTGTGAGGTTTCAGGATCATCATAAGATACATACTGTAGATATATATTTTCTGAGATTTTATTGGCAGTTACTTTTAGGTAAATACTTGGTAGGTGATATAGAGGGAAACCTATGAGTGACATTTTATTTTGCTTCATCATCAAACCCAAAACATTCTCAAAACTGCCACTATTGCCTCACTTTTGGTCTGACATACTTTTAAAAGCTGCTGTACAAGTTAATATGTATAGTTGCAAACATGAATGATATAATGATATTCATTTGAGTTTCTACTAAGCAGGTTAATAGTTTTGTCTTATCTTCCCAGCCATCTTTTTCCAAAACAGCTGATGACATGTTTAGATGAATTGGTGACTGAGAATGAATGGTTGTAAGTGTCTATCTCTAAGTCCACATGATGTTCAAAGCAGCTTCTATTAAACGGGAAATTCACTGTGACTTTAGAGTGTCAAATAGAACCTCTAGGAAAGCCGTAGCTCATGATTTATATGCTCACCCAGTGTCCAGCTTTAGCTTAAACACCCAATGACCAATAAAGGATAAGCAAAAGAAAAAGAACTGAAAACTATTGTAGTGACTTTCATATTGATGCATATTGACAATTTATAATGCAATAAATAGTTGTGATGCAGACACGTTCATTCCTTCATTCATTCATTCTCTACCGCTTTGTCCCGTTAGGGGTCGCGGGTGACTGGAGTCTATCCCAGTAGCTTTGGGCCTGAGGCGGGGTACACCCTGGACAGTGGCCAGTTAGTCGCAGGGCTAACATATAGAGACAAACATTGACAGACAACCATTCACTCTCACTTTCAGTCACTAGGAACACTTTAGAGTTGCCAATTAACCTGTACATGCATGTCTTTGAACGGTGGGAGGAAGCCGGAGTACCCGGAGAGAACCCACGGTAACACGTGGAGGACATGCAGACTCCTCACAGAAAGACCGGAGTAGGCCGAGAATGTTTGAGCCGGCCGGGTTTTGAACTCACGACCTTCTTGCTGTAAGGCACGTGTGTATATATATATAAAGACTATTCCCTTTGTAAATTGTGGCTCTTGTGATATGATTGATTGTAGAATTGCTGTGTTGGGAGGTTTTCCTATTCTCACTCCTAATGAAAAACACACCAGAGTGAGTCTTATGTAAGCTCCTGGGCCTTTTATTCAGAGATTGACTTCAGAGACTAGCACCAAACGAAGTCAGACAGCTCTTCTTAATGTCTTATTCCTGGAGAGGCAGCATTGAGACATCACACATGCTCTACACACATATCACCTCGGGCTATTTTCAGACCGACTTCAGGTTCTGCCTTCACACAGACAAAGATATCAGACCTAAACCCAGCTCCGTGGTCCCCAGACTGAGCACATCACAGTGATTAGCCTCTTACTTAAGACAGACTGATGGTCTAACTGAATTTTCACACCAAGATTCACCTCGGAAAACCGTCGGCTCTTACAGTACCATTTTAATTGCAGAAGAATTTTTGAACTGTCTAAGAGTAAAAAACCTTCTCTTGCCAGCCATCGTAATTCCAAGTCTAGTCTCTCTCGATCCGAGTTTGATTTCCAGAGAAATCAATCAGAGAAATGAACGACCTGATGTAAGAGTCAACTTCAGTCATTGCATAAAGCCAGCCCTGTTTGAGATAAACCATTATGATTGGTTGATGTTGGTGTTGGGCTTGGCTGGAAGATGGGCCCAATGGGTTGGATTTCAGATCCACTAGACTTTGTTGAGAAAGTGGGGGGATCTGGCTAAAACCAACATGCCTACATTGTGTAATTATATTTTAATGGTTATTTTATCCTTTAGTGAGGGGCATTGAGTGATAAACCTACTCCCACTGTCCATCTACATCGCAGGTAATGCATTTAATTTATGTGATGAATTGTAGCTGGGTTGCATTAATACCTAAGGCTAAAACTTTTTTTTCACATTGCTTTTGTGATTAATCAGTTATTACTCTTTACTTTATTTTAGATAATTTTTTTCCCTTAATTTATCACTAAATTCAAAAGTAAACAGCCACCGATCTGGACCATGGCTCACAGTTGACATTAGCTGTTACCCTTTCTGTGATGAACCGGATATTTTTCCTGAAATGCTGTGGGAATGACAGAGAAACTGTGAATGTAAAGGGAAGTTAGCATCAACATGTCAACAACAGATGCAACTAATATTGCAATCACTGCTAACCCCAGATGCTTACATCTTAGATTCACAACAGAAACGTTTTTTTTTTTTATATCTGTGAATATTTGTGGATTTATTGATTACGTTGATGGCCCTTGGTCACGACTTGTATATTAGCAAGAATTTAATGACGCATAATTAACAATGGGCTGGTTACAATTTTTATCCAGTTCTCAATGAGGTCTCACTCTTGTGTACAAACAGCTGCCTTACAGAATAACGCATGCATGAGTGAATAACTGTATAAAAGCTTGTAATCCAGGTGTCGAGTGTGGACGGCCTCTCGGAGACAAGATTAGTGTGTGCTAGCGGCAGATTAATACATGTAATGTAGTATTAAATTCAATTGAAGCCGTGTGCAGGAGTTTTGCAGAGGTGAAAGCTCAGTTACACCCTGATAAAGTGCTGGAATGGGTGTGTTTTTGGAAAGAGGAGATAGAGGAGAAGTGTAGGAGTATGCAGGGTATGGGGAGAACAAGCCACTGTGTTTCTAAGTGAGTACTTTACATCGGTGATTCCCAAACCTCGGGTGACACACTTTTCAAAACACTATATCAGTCATGACCCTTTATGCTTCATGTGTGCATACACCTTTACCTGCCTAATCTTTGCCTAAACTATAGACGTTCAGTATTAACCAATATATAAACATACTACAGTGTACACTGTACAGGGAGTATGAGTGTCTATGCTGTTTGATTGTTTTTTTACATTTCTAAGGTCCTGAAGAAATGCTTAATTGAGATATTTCTGAACAAACAGATGTTGTAGCCTGTCTAGTAAAACCTGTTTTTCTTAATGTCAAGCCCTGCTTCAGAAATTAGGTGTCAGGCAGAAGGCAACCTTTAGTGACTATTGTAAACAGGAAGTATCCACTGACCACCTCTCACCTCCTTATATGTCACTTCCTGTCCTTTACTCTGCTCTGTGTGCATCACAGAGCTATGTTTATCACAGCCTCTACTCTGAAGCAGAGGTAAGCGTCGGTGAAAGGGACAATGACAGGTTTTATTATTATGGGATGGATGTGTTATATATAGGTCACAGTCTGTTTAAACTTTGACTAAGGCTGTTCATGATCAGGACTGACAGACTGTCCACAGTGTTCCCACTCTCCCTGAAAAACCTGGGGAATTAAGAGTACTTTTAAAGTCATGGAAATGTCCTGGAAATGTGTATAAATTGCACAAATATCCCGGAAATAATGTATATTATTCTTGAATTTTCAATTGTATTTTAGCTCAAAAATGTTCAAGACTGTGTTTGTAATTTATTTTTGTTTTTAACTCAAACATTGCATTCATGACCCTCTGAGGCTGTTGTAGTTTGAGTTTTGACCCTCTGAGGCTGATGTAGTTTGAGTCTCGACCCTTTGATGTTGTTGAAGTTTGAGTCTTGACCCTCTGATGCTGTTGTAGTTTGAGTTTTGACCCTCTGATGCTGTTGTAGTTTGAGTTTTGACCCTCTGAGGCTGATGTAGTTTGAGTCTTGAATCTTTGAGGCTGTTGTAGTTTGCGTCTCAACCCTCTGATGCTGTTGTAGTTTGAGTCTCGACCCTTTGATGCTGTTGTAGTTTGAGTCTCGACCCTCTGAGGCTGTTGTAGTTTGAGTCTCGACCCTCTGAGGCTGTTATAGTTTGAGTCTCGACCCTCTGAGGCTGTTATAGTTTGAGTCTCGACCCTCTGAGGCTGTTGTAGTTTGATTCTCAACCCTCTGAGGCTGTTGTAGTTTGAGATTTGACCCTCTAAAATTTAAGTTGTGAGGTTTACTTGAAGGTTAGAATATTTCAAGTTAATTACAACATATGGACCAAATCTAATAAATACACTGAGGAAAAAAACCTAGAATTGCCCTGGAAAATAATTTATCCGCTTGCAACATGCGACCGTCCTTATGTCACTAAAATGAAGTGCTGTCTGAAATTCAGTGATTGGGTAACTGCCATTCAACTATTGTTTTTTATTTCTTTTGTCATTTGGAGTAGACTACCAGGTTGCCGTAGAAACTCCTTTTACAAAAGCTGAGTTTTCTTTTGTTTTGAACACACAACCATCCCTCCTCCCACTTATGAGGTCAAAGGTCAAAGTGGAGGGTCACATGCAGAGAACTGGCCGGAGTTGGCACCAGTCAATCTTTGAGTCAATGGGTCACGAGAACTATTAAACAAAAAATGCATCATAACGAATGGCAGACTAGCTTTTTTCTTTTCAATTTTAGGTCATGACAGAGAAAAACAGCCGGCAAACAGAAGGCGGTGGCAGCGTGACCTACAATCCAGGGCATATTATCTTTTCTGCAAGTGGTTAGCTCATGAAAGCTAGTGGCGTTAGCTTTGACTCTTGTTGACATCACCCTGGTTAACCATAATTTCAGAAATCTCATATTTACTTTGACGTCATCTCCTAAGCTCTCTGGAAATATCTGGTGTTTAGCCGAAGGCTAACAGCTGCCCCCTGGAGTCCACAGTGAACCACAGTCCAGACCTGTGCCTGTTTATTTTACAGCTTTGTGATACAGTATACTCAACCAATAACAGCAAAAACCTCTACTATAAAGTATCCATAAAGTTTTAGGTCAACAGTAAAATATTAGTTTTTGACTTTTCTTTTCTTTTCTTTTCAGTTGGACATGATTACATAGGCTTTGATTATTGTTTTCCAACTGCCCGGCCCACATTAGCATCAGACACAGGTCACAGATGGTCTCTTTAAATATGCATGTTTTCCATTAACATAGTAACTTGATAGACCTTCAAGCATTGATTTTTTTTGTCTCTTGCTTGACATTTGGTGAAATCTCTACCTCTACAGAAGGAAATAAGAGCTGGGTGGTTCAATTTGACTCAAAGAGAGAGCAGAGCAGTGAACAGGAACTAAGCAGCTTGTTGGTTTCACTTTTGGCACATGTATGAGAGTGAGGGAGGATTAGTGAACACCAGTTTCCCACCTGTCCTTTTGTCTGCACCTGGTCTGTTACATTAAAGCAGTGTAGGTTTGGCTGGTAAAACAAACGGTCACCTATTGTGTTTTGTACTATGTTTTGATTATGCAATGCCTATATTTTTGTATGAATTTGAATGTTTTTTAAAAATTGGATTTTTAAAAAAAAATTTGAAATTTGCTTTGGAATTGCTTTTCCCGACTTAAAAATCAGTTACCTTCAGTTTCAGTTCTACAATTAAACTTTCTGATCCGAACGTCCAGGTCAAGAGATCTGTGAGCCCAGAGTTAGAAAACTGTGGTACTATGGTGTGTAGCTACCGTTAGGCTACATTAGGACTATATCAGGGCAGGTGAATGTGCACCACCCTTTGTCACTGGAAACAATATATTAGGCTCTCACCCGGATGTGCGGCTCAGAAAACTGAATTTTAGAACTGAAAATGAATTGTAGAACTGAAACTGAAGGTGCTATAGAACTGAATTTTTGACTCAAAAAAAGCCGTTCCAAAGCAAATTAATCTCATTTCATATAAATAATTTTTATTTACTGCAATTTATTTACAAACCTATGTTTTTTTAAATTCAGTTTTTAAAAAGCATCCATTCAATTTGAGCAATTCAGATTCAAATACAGCATTTTTAGTTCCAGTTTCTAGTGGCACAAGTATCAGCGCAATACAATGTGATTTCTGAAACACTACGAACTACTGGCAATAATGACGATATCACAATATACAGGGCATTTGACAGTTAAGTGGTAGTTACTTATTGAAACAAACATTTTTTTTTACAAATCCATGTAATTTAAATTCTTTAAACACACAAAAACTGATTTATCATAGGCTTAATGTTACACACAGGATAATAGTCAAGTTGGTGAGGGCTTATTATCAAGGTAGCCGCCTTAACTAAAGAGTGCTGTGGGAAACACTGGGAAACTAACATGGACATATTGCCCATGACTAACAAAAGTAGATTTTGTGTATTTATTCTTTGTATTGTGATGTCATATTAATGTTATTTGTATCACATGCTTATACATACAGTGGTTAGGTTTGGTCATATTTACCATAACAACATCCCTGTCCCTTCCAACGTTTTCTGATCATTTTGGGCTGTTGAAGGCTATCAGCTGCCACCTGGAGTCCATAGTGAGCCATGGTCCAGACCAGTGCCTGTTTATTTTGATACACCAGGCCAAAAACAGTGAAAGGCTTAACTGTAGAAAGTAGCATCCATTAAATATAGTTTCTTAGTTTGACAAAAACTGGATAATTTTTTTATATTGTAGTTTTTTTCTGTTACATACAGTAAATACAACTGTCACATGCATATCCACAAAATACCTTTACCAGAGGATTGTTCTCAATTTCCTAAACTTACACTGGTCACAGGAACTAATTAACCCAGATGATTTCTATAAAAAGCCTGTAATAGAGCAGTTGAGTCGAATCAGCTTTATTCCAGGCTACCATCACTAGATCAGAGTTAAACAGTTATGTAATGCCCTGATGTGCTGCCACCCCCTGTAGAGCCTGACTCACTGCACACAGCCAAACACAACAACACTGACACTTTACTGTAAGCTCTATATTTTTCTCCCCACAGCCTGTTGCAGTGAGGTCAGTGGTTTGTCAGGTGCGTGCTCCACTTCACTGTCATCGAATGAGTCACGGGTTTACACCTGCAGCAAAGTTTACAGGAATTACACTTACACTCGTCAACTCTACGGCTAAAAATAGACAGTCGAAATTCAGTTTATGGGCTTTTATAAATTGCAGTTTGGATTGTTCAGAAATGCTATTGGTTTATTAGTTGAGCTGAAAGAGTTAAAGGTAAGGGACAGTTTGATAACCTGTTTTGTGGTTCTAAAACTTTGTAATTTCCAGATAATGTGAACACAAGTAAATGTTTATAGTTGTAATAATAGAGCTCTAGGACTGTTTCATGCCCTTGGCTTATAATGTCTTTGTTACTTTTGAGTGTTTGTTTTATATATATTTACTGTCTTATATGTGTCTTATTGTTGTTGTTCAGAACTTTTGCTGATAATTATTGGGTTGGATTAGACTGAGACACTGTTTTGTAAATTATCAGATCATATTAGCAGGAATGTTATGAACAGTGGATTTCATATTGTCACATTTAAAAACTGCTGTATGTTTTGAACCCTATAATTGTCCCATGTCTACTTTAAACCCTCTGGTGCATCTAGTAGAGGAGTCTTGTTAAATGGGATTTTCACTGTCACTTTGTATGAAATTAATTCCCGTTATCACAATGTCTGTATTGCAAAGAATGACTTGTGTCACAAAAAATGTCTTGTCGTCTGCCTCAAAATCATCATCTAAAATCAAACTGTGGTTCAGTTAAATAAAAAACTGAAAAATCCTGGTATAGACCTGGTTCATTCCTACATTTAGTCTTGTTTTGTCCTGGTAAACGGGGGCATGTTCTCCACGTGTCTGCGTAGGTTTCCTCTGGTTTCCCCTCCCACCAAAAACATCTACAGTACTTTGTCAAATTGCATCCAAATATTGCTACCTATGTTGTTATCGCATTATTCAAGACAGTTATTGCATGTCGTTTGTTTTTCTTATATGTGTAGCATTATTTCTCGCGTAATTTCTGACCAATGCATCATAATGATATATCATTGCGTATATTTTTCCATCAAAACTATTGCTATCAAATCTTTAAAGGGGAAATAGATGCTGTGTCATTAAATATGTATGTCAGTTCTGTCCCTTGTGTTTCCAGAACAGAATAAAACTCTTAGGAAACTATTCAGACTTGGTGCCTGTGCTCCGACTGAAGAGGTGTACCTTGTACAAGAGGATCATTGATCTCTTTGGGACTAACCTAGATTCACTGTGAATCCCTCTCACACACAGAGAGTAAACCTGCCAAGGAGCTAACGCTGAATAATAGATGAAACGCTAAGAATATATCACACATCTTTATTACAGCTTTAATGTTCGTTTTTTATTTATATTTTTTACCATTTTAATCCCCCTGAATAAAGCAAAGTTTTAGATTTTGTGATGTAAAGACCATTCTGTGTCTGAGTATGACTGTAACTAAGACACAAAAGGCAGAAATCACAAATCTGTCCTCTCTTCACACTTACTGTATATGTTGAAACAAATAAATTATATGAGGCTAAATATATGCTATATGTGGCTGCTAGTTGTTGCAATGAAGGGCTAAACAGCTTAGATTATAATATCTCTACAATGTTAGAGTTGGGTTGGAGGGGAGTTTACAGTGTTTTGTCGAGTCTGGAGGAACAAATGGAAAATTCAACTTATCAACATAGTTGCTTTGGAGGGTCATAACTCAAACTACAGCAGTTTCAGAAGGTCAAAAACTCAAACTACATCAGATTTAGAGGGTCAAAACTCAAACTACAGCAGTTTCAGAAGGTCAAAAACTCAAACTACATCAGATTTAGAGGTGTCAAAACTCAAACAACAGCAGTTTCAGAAGGTCAAAATTCAAACTACAGATGTTTCAGAAGGTCAAAACTCAAACTACAGATGTTTTAGAGGGTCAAAACTCAAACTACAGATGCTTTAGAGGTGTCAAAACTCAAACTACAGATTCTTTAGAGGTGTCAAAACTCAAACTACAGATTCTTTAGAGGGTCAAAACTCAAACAACAGATGCTTTAGAGGGTCAAAACTCAAACTACAGATACTTTAGAGGGTCAAAACTCAAACTACCACAGTTTTAGTGGGTCAAAACTCAAACTACAGCAGTTTCAGAGGGTCAAAATTAAACTACAGATGCTTTAGAGGGTCAAAACTCAAACTACAGATACTTTAGATGGTCAAAACTCAAACAACAGCAGTTTCAGAGGGTCAAAATTAAACTACAGATGCTTTAGAGGGTCAAAACTCAAACTACAGATACTTTAGATGGTCAAAACTCAAACAACAGCAGTTTCAGAGGGTCAAAACTCAAACTACAGATGCTTTATAGGGTCAAAACTCAAACAACAGCAGTTTCAGAGGGTCAAAACTCAATCTTCAGCTGCTTTAGCGGGCTTTAGAGCGCTCCTCATTTATCTGAACTGCTGTGGTAGTGTCTGACCTTTAAGACTCATTCCTGGCCAAACCTAACGGGGCTTTCCTTGTTGATATGTTTATAGCTCTGCAGTGCATTCAGAGTTTTGTGTGCAGCAAAGGTATGGGTTTGTGAAGCTGGCGTTTTTTCAGTGAATAGTCCACCACACCCCTCTTCTGTCAGTTTATGACGCAGCCCATGTCTTACATCATCGTGTCAACGTCTCAAGAATATGTGCTGCATGTGACTCAACTCCTCATCATCAATAACTTCCAGTCGTTCAGCGAGCCCCAGGGGAGTTCATACAGCACCAAAACCCGAACTCTACCCAAGAATTTATTCCAAATTCTGTCAGTAGTGCTTAATATATAAGTGATAACGTTCATTTACCTTTAGTAAAACATTTAGCAAGTGTTTCCTCAGTGTCATTTATGCGAAATGCAGCTGCTCATGAGTATGTCTGACTAATATGTAGATGATGGACAGTGATTGTTTCCTCTGATCAGGGGCCGGATCGCGGGGGGTAGTAGTAAAGACTTGTCCTTTCGGTCATGACCCAGCTCATGACCACAAGTGAGAGTAGAAAGAAAGATTGACCGGTAAATCAAAAAAAAATTCAGTTAAAATATGCTTAAAGTTGCTTTGACAATAATCTCAATAAACTCCTATAAAATCAACAACCTGCTCAGCTTGTAGCAGAAAAATAAGACCTTTCTATTTATAATTTTTTTTTTTTTTTTTCTCTAATTGAAGATGAGGACCAGTGTGGGAAACAGATGTGGTGGGGAGGAGACACAGAGGGGAATAAGAGAGGGATGCTTGAGTCTTAAAATGACATTCTTGACACAAAATAAACTTCTTTAAATAACAAAAACTTTATTTTTGGCATGTTTTGTCTGGGACAGAAATCAAACGCAACATAATTGTGTTGTTTTTAGTGGGAAATGTTGCAATGAGTTTGTGATTTTCATGAAACAATATTGTTCCTGTTGTTTCACAATGTGACTGATGGTGTAGTGCTGTTGGTGCTGCCCTCTTGTGGCCGCAGGTTTGCAGTTCAAATAAGGTTATCAAAAGTAATAAAAAGGTAAAAAGCTTGTGTTTGCAACGGTTGTAAATGGACGCAATGTTGTTCAGTATTTTATTTCATGGTTTAATTACATTATCACACATTCTTTTGACTTATGATGTAATTATTAGCCTATTTCCGCAGCTCCCTGTGTTTTACTTATGTCTGACCCCGTGTTCAGACCTCGTCACTGATGCTCTCTGTGTATTGGGTCTCTTCTGGGTCTCTCTCTCACACTGGGACTAATTGTCTGTTAGAGGCTTTGGCAGACGTCCCGCTCTGCACAGCTGTGCCGGGACAGTACACACACCACTCGCTTGTCCACACTGCTCACTAAGGTTTTGTCATGACGCAGTGTTTCGCTCAGACATTGTCGAGATTCTTAATGTGTGAAGGAAATGATTCACATTCATTCATCTTCAGTGAAACGTTTAGGAAGTGTTTGGTTTAAGAGTTGATTATGAGACTGAAGGACAGCTGCTCGTGACTCGTTTAAATTCCATTAGAAATATTTCACGCTTTAGTCTTGGGACGGTAAAGTACCTGCTCGTCTGCTGCTTTTTTAACTCTAGAGACTTGGACTGACAGGACAGTCTGGGTCAGTTCTGTCATTCATTGTCAAAAGCGGTTCAAAGTCTCCAAAGTAACTGTCCTTTGCTCACTCATCGGCTTTTGCTTCAACCGTGTGGTTTGCCGACGATGAGTCGTATTCCAAAAAGAAGAAAGCTGTACTCTTTTTGGGTGAATGTAATTAAAATGTATTAACAACAGCTGTTTCCAGTTCTCGATTCACTCTGTCCGACTCTGCATTAATAAAAACTCACGAGTTCTCACAAGAGCTCGTGCTACAAGATCTTGTGAGGTCAAAATGTGACAAGATTTCTCAACATGGTGAAACTAATTTGGCTTTTGGTGAAAATAAGAAATGGCGAGTGATAGACAAGAAACAAACAATATGTAAGAAAACAATGGCGTCTGTGCGACTAGCACCAGCTCTATGTAAAGACACAGAACAACCACAGCTTTGACCAGCCACAACTGGAAATAGTAACGAAATCGTATCTTGTCTCTCCCCCTAATAAAGAGTATGTTAATTTAAATAAAGTAACTTAAAAATCCGTAACTCTGAAAATCAACCAGAAACAAACCCTCTTCTTTTTCTACTGTTTATTGCAGCATTACAGCTATAAAGGAGGATTTACTGTCTTCTATATTTTTATTTTAAAAATCACCTCATTTAGGAGCTTCTGGTTACTGTTGACATTTAATTTAATGTATTTATTTTTTAGACAGTGTATAATGTACATTAAACCGAAACAGAGATGCTTGCACGAGATTATAACTTAATTGCATTGTGTACATGTCTTTAGTGGTGGAGAAACCGGAGTACCCGGTGGAAACTTGTGCAGACACAGGGAGAACGTGCAAACTCAACACAGAAAGGCCCTGCCCTGGATGGGAATTGAACCCAGGACCTTTATCAAAGGAAACAATTTCAAAAATTAACTTTTCATCAGTTCATTTTTGAAGAACGGATACAGATATTTAGTATCTTTAAATCATGCATCATACAGATTTCAGGGCCTTGTTTAATTTGAAATATTTTATCAGTTTAGTTTTTTTGTACCTATTAACTTTAACAAAGCTGTTGACGTTCATTATCTTCATTTAACATAAACGGTTTCCAAACATTGATGAGCAGAGAAAACTAGAAACTTCAGACTTCTGAGAATATTAGTCTATTACTTTCTCCTTTGAACAGCCTTTGACCTAGATTACAGGGATTTGGTCCAGTTTGGGTCGTACAGGGCAGACTATGGGTTGGAGGAATACCAGCTCTTTATATCTCTTTTAAACAAGCTTTTATTTGTAGTGTAAGTGTACATTATCTGGTTTACCCTCTGGTGTCTGTAAACATAGAGTTTCAGGTGTAGGCATCTGACTTTGTGCATATTAAATAAAAATAATAAAAGAATGATGCATTGTTGTGGCTTGTCCTACAGTGATTTTAATGAGAGCTTGACAACAGGAAGTGAGGAATGCCCTTGTCTAGACTTTTCTCTTCCTTTCCCAGTAACAACCCAGTAAGTAATCCCTCGACAAAACACTTCTATCATACAGTAACGTAATAATGGTCCGCACTGCAATCAACTGTCGCTCTCGTTTTAGGGATATATACATGTAAAAAATGATGTTGAATAATTCAATAACAATGTGGCCTACAATATTTAGATTCAAACACAAAAAGAAACACAAGGCTCCACACTTGTTCTCTGTTATGGGTTGGTGTATATGTGCGCACCTGTCACCTGTGAACAAACGACCGGAGTTTAGCTGCTCATTAGGCGCCTTCAGCTCCTCCGTCAGACGAGCGGCTTCCCTGTGGAGACATGGGCTGCTCACAGCTGACAAGGAAAACAGAAACAATTACTGCACAAGACCCATCATCGCTCTGACTGCTGTACAGCCTTATGTTTGTTCTTCCTTGACTTGCTCTCAGGTGCCTTCTCATTAAGAAGCTGCGTCCCACAGACAGAACAGTGTGTAAAGCAGACTGATGGACAGAGCTGTCAGTCTACACAGGGCTGTATCTCTGGTTTATGTTTGCTCTGTGAGGTTGGAAATGGGACACGCTAAAATTCATTCACTGATAATTATTGTCTTGGGCACTTTTTGTGACACTAGAGACGGATTACTCAAGTCACAGGCCTCATGTTAGGGACTCGTGACTCAACGTGGACTTTCACTTTGACGACGCAGACTCAATGACTTTGAGACTTTTGAGCGTTTAAAACGACTAGCCATTCATTCATTTCCAATGCACACTCGAGACAACCAATGGGAGCAATGCAAATCATGTGACCTTTAGCAGAGTTCAACTTTAAAGATTCAAGATCCAAGTAAAACTGTAAACGACTTGTTTGAGGGGCGACTGTTTGAAGCCAGTGACCTGAGTAATTTCTTTTGGTGTGAATCTATTGTAAGACTCCGACTGAATGCAGAACGAGGGGTCTACCATTGTAATTTATCAGTGTGTACTGCTTGTGATCAAGATAAAGAGGTCTATTGGGGAACTGTGCAGTTCATCGGGAGCCACTCAATATGTCAAAAGACTGTAACAAAGGCGAAGAGTAAAGACTCAGAAAGTGTAAAGATGCAAAACCTTTACAAAGTTGCTGTACTTTGTGAAGGTAATACTCCATCACTCCGACATACCTTATTAGCAAAACGGAAAGGATGCCACAGATGTTGTAGATTAAAAATGACAAGTCTTTAGAAATCAGTATTCTGGTCCGGTGTCATCATACGGCTTCACAGGTGTGCACTACCCACCTTCACCCCAGCTCCTCTTATATGTGTGATTGTGACTGTGGGGGTTTCTTTTCGAATGAAGAAACTAAAAACTAAAATAATCGTTATCGTCATTGTTGTCCTGACTGAATCACATATTAATAGTTGCTTAGGAGTTTTTTTAATATGTTTCTCTCTCTTCATCTTTCTTCCTGCAGTGACAAATTTCAACAATGGCTTGGAGGCCAGTTCAGACTCGGACGATGAAGATAAGCTACACATCGTGGAAGAGGACAGTCTGCAGGACACAGAGGCCACAGCCGCAGACAGGACCAAGCCGAAGAAGAGCCATAAAGTCACCACAACAGTATTACCACAGAACGGCTCCTTGAACGGAGGTTAGTCAAAAACCTCGTTTCCACTGTGGGTCAGTATGGGTTGGTTTGGTTCAGCTGAGTCCTGAAGAGACTCTGCTGGGTCCAGGAGAACGCCATCTGCTACCTGAACACTTATTTGACACTATTTAACACTTTATTTGAGAAATAAAACATATTTGAAGAAGGCTTTTTGAAATTTGGATGCATTGTTAATATTTAATATAAATTAGAGAGATTAAAGGCTGCGAGAGGCTGGAGGTACAGCTGCTGCGTTAAACCTTTAACTGTTTCTGAACATTACAGTCACAGAGCTGCAGCAGGTTCCTACCATTCAGGGACTCAATATTTAAGGCACAGGTTCTGCTCGTGTTTAATGCAGTGGAGACGATAAATACAATGTTTATATTCAAAAACATTCATTCAATTCTAGCTGCTAGGTAGCTTGGTTATTGGGAAAAAGTACAACTTTCTCATGTTTTCTGATAAAGTTTAATTTTGGTTCATTTTGCTTCTCGTTTTCGCTTCGTCCATCTATCTTCATTTATCAGCTGACTGCAGTGTTCAACTACGCTCCTCCCAAAGTGGACAACAAAGCCATATTCACTTTTCAATTTAATTTTAAGAGAAATGGTATAATCTGATGCAGAATCTTGAATTTAACATCCCAGTTTGTGTTTACTCCTCTTTTAATCCCCAATTCCTGACGAACAGCTCGGCCTACGCAAGCATGTTCCTTCATCTCGGCAGCGACGGCAGTGAGAGCCAAGCAGGAAGCACTAAAACCATGGAGACAGCGGGAATGTGACACTCAGAGAGATTATACTCTGCGCTGGTTTCATTGTAGTGAAGAAAGCCTTACATGGACTGATCCGAGCTGCAGACTGCTGCTGCTCACTCTGCAAGATTCTCTCTGCTCCGTATCAGCTTTACATACTTTTACTATTATTGTTTTGCATTTGTCTTTTTCTTGTAGTGATATAGAGCTTGTTGTCATTTTTTAAGTAAGAAGTGTTCTGCTGACAACACACTTTCACCCTGTCCACACCTGCAACCTTGCTTTTTCAGTGCATTTTAAAGTTTTAGATTAAGGCTGTTGATGTGTGTATTGAGTGTTTGCTTGACTCTATTACACTACAGTGAAGTTGCCGTTAAGACATCACGTTTCTTTGCTGCACCCATTACTACTCACTACATTATTAGATGAAAATCTTCTGCTTGATATGCAGAGAAAACCATTATAACCTCTTTTTCTGTCTCACATCACTTTTTATTTTTCCTCTTTCTGCAAAAACAAACACCACATAAAGCAGAGTTTCCACTGGGATGTTCTGGACAGTTCTGGTGTTTCCACCAAAAGGCTCTGAAGTGTCGCCAAAAAGCATTCCTTACTTCTTTAGGGACCCTTAGCCCTGGGGTCCCAAGCGGGAGGAGCGTCACCCCACTATCCACACCCCTCCTCTTACCCCTTTTTCTGAAAGAGTCACATACTCAAACCAAACATGATAAATGTACTTTTTACGGACGAGTTAGCGAGCAGACAGCTGGGAATAAACAGAACCAGTTTAATGTTTTCTGCAGCAGCTGTACCTCCAGCCTCTCACTGCTACAACAGCATTTATTCTTTTTTCATACTAATTATTAACAATGCATCCCAGTTTCAAAAGGTCTGTTTATATCTGGAGAAGAAGTCTCACGCTGGTAAATGGTGAAAAGTGGTGAAAAGTGTTGTTGAGCGTTTTTATAATATTATTTATGTCGCTCTATTACAGATGGTCTTGATATATCCTGATATAATTCTGAAGGTATATTGCCCAGCCTTAATCTCAAATAACACAACTCTAACTTAGAGCACGGCCTGGTTTAGAGAAATATTAACAAACCAGGAAGGGAAAAAAATGTTTTATAGCGAATGTGTTTATGTGGAAGCACTTAGCCTTTGTGGGAGCTCTCCAAAGTCCTTGTGATATTTTTGGATCGACTTTTTCCTGCTGTCTGTGGAGAAAACTGGAGGAGCATCCCAATTATAAATCCACCACAGACTCGGGGCAACAGTCTTTGGCAACAGGTACAGGAGTTTTTGTCATGAATATGTCTGCTGCTGTGCACATGTGAACCACATGACTTCCTGTTTTCATTCCTTCTCCATATTCCTTGTGTGTGTGTGTGTGTTGCTAGGTCTCGGTTGTTATTACTGCCCAGCTTTTTCTATAGACATTAAGTGTAATTGTAGAGTGGAGTGTGGTGAGGAAATATGCAGAGAGGTGTATGTGTGGGACGGGACGAGGCTCTGAAAAGGGAGTGATGCAAGAAATCGGGGCCAAGAAGCGAGTGAGAGGAAAGAGACGAGAAAGTGAGCCAGATAGAGGAACAGAAAGACTAGAAAAGCAGAAGTGGCACGTTATAAAATGAACAAGATGTTAAATGGGTCACAGTAACTTCTCTGACTTTAAAATTAACCTTTGCATAGGGTTGCACTTTGGGATTTTTGCCATTGCCATCAAATTCCACTTAAAGACTTTAAATAACTTTATCTGTTAGAAACTTCAGTTGTGGAGCAGCTTCACCGAAGAGATAAAGACACCAACAAAAACACAAAGACGTCAAATCCATTTAGAACAAAGCGGGACAGTGCTCTCTTGGTTCTGAGTGACCTGACGGTGGTGGTCTCTGACTGGAGTGTGTGACACCTGTCAGTGGCCTCTGTTGACCTTTGGACCTAACCATTTTATTATAGACGTCAATAAGTTATTCTTGTTCTTGTCCAATACTTTAGCTGCAGATTTTAGGACATTTCTCTTCTGAAAATCTGCACCAAGGTCCGCTCTAAGAACTCACAAATTGTTACGCCGTATTCATTCGGTCAGGTCAGTAACTTTTGGTTTCTCTACAGTTTTTAAAACTTCTGTAGACAGCTTTTACTGCAGAGGCTCATTTTACAATTAGAAAAATATCTTCTTTCCATGTTTCCCTCCTTTCTCTCTTCTTCATGAGTTTAATTGGCCGTGACTTTCTGCATTTGGTCTAAGAGTCAGAACTATCTCCAAACTCTCGTTCACAAATGAACCGGTTCAGTTTTGTCCAAACAAAGACCAAAGAGTTGGAATGTGAGGTCCCGAGGTTTTTGTATGATTCCACTTTTTCTTTATCAAACAAATAATTAGTGGACCAGAAAATGATACTGTCTTTGCTTCACAAAACATGACCAGTCTCCAGTCCTCTTTTGTTTTCTCTCTTTTCTCTGCACATGAACACCACTCGAGTTGTACACGGTGCATACATCAAGTCACACAACTTAAAGGAAAATCCCTTGTATCATTTTGTAACTGACAAGAAATGCATGGTTATAGATGAGAGAAGTGCTGTACAAGAGAACTGGAAAAAGGGGGTAAAAGTGTGTGCAAGATACTCCCAAAAACAGATGAAAAATGACTGAGGTGAAGAAAGAAACCTGGAGTATTTTTCAGCAGGGACCAGAGATTTGGAAAGCTCCTGGATGAGATCATGGGAAGCAGAGATGTGTGTTTAAAACTGTTTCATAGCATTCCAAGAAAACGCTCTTAAGCCCATGTTTTCACGGTCTCTGTCTCGTCTTGGACTCGTTTTTTTTGTCTTGGTCTTTGGTTTAACTCCTCCGTGAGTTTGAGTCCTGGTCTTGTCTCGGTCTTTGACACCCTCTGGTCTCAGTTAATGTGGTCTTGACTACAGCACTTCTCTCGAAAGGCCCCGAACACCTCCCTTTTCCGTCTGTTTGGCTGTGATTTCAGAGCCACAGCTGCACCATGGACGAAGAGGAGGAGGAGGAGGAGGAAGAGGAGGAGGGGGTGTGGCTATGGTCCCTGCTCTCACATTCATTTATAATGCCTCGTCGCCATGGCAACACTGGCTTCTTTCGTAATTGCTCTGATCAGTCTTTTGGCAGCCAGAAGTAAACGGTCTTTGGAGGGGGTTTAGTCTTGGGGCCTTTTTGGCAACATCTGGTGGTGAAAGTGCAGACCACACTCCTTCTCAATAGAGCAGCTACGGCAGCCCTGTAGGGACATGTCAGTATCTCTTAACAAAGTGTAATCATAACATTTTGTTACTTGCCCCTGTCAAATATAAATGTCCATAAACTTCAGCTAGAACGTGTCCTCCAAAAGAAACATGAGTAAGTGACATCCCTCATTGACTTGCCACTGGTCAAGATTTCATTTTCTAGCAGTTGTTGAAGTTGTTGAAAGCTTACAGCTGAAACATTACCTGTTCATGTCTGCTGTTTATTAAATCATTCAAATAAATGTATACGTGTTTGAATAAAAAAAAAATTGTCTGTAAGTGTACCAGAAAAAGCTGGCAACATAAAAAGGCCTCAGAAGTAAAAATGTTAACCATCAAAGACCTGGATTTATTTTGAATATGGCAGTAGGTTATGTGTGAAGACAATAATGTTTAAAACGTGTGTCTGTGGATAAGGACATGTTGTGGTAGTGTGTGGCGCTCTCTGGTGGAAATCTTTGGTACAACATAGTTCAGGTGCAGCAACACTTTATGTAAATTCTGTAATTGTATCAAATACAATAAAAATATGTTTTTTTTAATCCACTCTTAAGTGGAGTAAATGATCCTTAGTGTTGTGCATTCGTGTGTTTCAGTGAAGGAAGAGTGTGTTTCGGAGGAAGAGGAGGAGGAGGAGGATGAAGAGGAGGAAGAAGAGGAGGAGGCAGTAAAGGAGGCTCTGGTTGAGGAGATTCTCCAGCAGGAGGACACTGCCATCATTTACCCAGAAGCCCCTGAGGACGAGCAGAGTGCTGCCGAGACGGGAGGCGCGGATGAAAACGGTAACATTCACAGATTTAGTGTTATTAGTTTAGTAGAAGAGTATGTATGTAACACTGACATAACAACACTGACATTGGACAGAAATGTTTGCTGTGGAACCTTTACTTTAGAGACATGGCTGAAAAATGTGAAAGGGACTGGAATAACAGGAAATGTAGGTGAACCAGAAAACACAAGCTATGCATGTATGTGTGCATTAAACATATACTGTATGTGTGCATTAAACATATACTGTATGTGTGCATTAGACATATACTGTATGTGTGCATTAAACATATACTGTATGTGTGCATTAGACATATACTGTATGTGTGCATTAAACATATACTGTATGTGTGCATTAGACATATACTGTATATGTGCATTAAACATATACTGTATGTGTGCATTAGACATATACTGTATGTGTGCATTAAACATATACTGTATGTGTGCATTAGACATATACTGTATGTGTGCATTAAACATATACTGTATGTGTGCATTAGACATATACTGTATGTGTGCATTAAACATATACTGTATGTGTGCATTAAACATATACTGTATGTGTGCATTAAACATATACTGTATGTGTGCATTAGACATATACTGTATGTGTGCATTAGACATATACTGTATGTGTGCATTAGACATATACTGTATGTGTGCATTAAACATATACTGTATGTGTGCATTAGACATATACTGTATGTGTGCATTAGACATATACTGTATGTGTGCATTAAACATATACTGTATGTGTGCATTAGACATATACTGTATGTGTGCATTAAACATATACTGTATGTGTGCATTAAACATATACTGGGGGACGGCAGTGGCTCAGTGGTAGAGCGGCCGTCCTTCAACCGGAAGGTAGTAGGTTCGATTCCTGCTCTCCCCACAGTTCATACTGTCGTTGTGTCCTTGGGCAAGACACTTAACCCACCTTGCTCCCAGTGTCTGTAGCACTGGTGTATGAATGTGTGTGACTGTAGAGGTGTGTTTGGTGGTGGTAGGAGAAGGTTGAGCGCCGTTTGTGTGTGGCAGCCCCCCTCTCTGTCTGCCCCAGGAGTGGATGTGTGTGAATGGGGTGAGTGGAAGCACGATGTAAAGCGCTTTGGGTGCCCGAGAAGGGTGCAGGAAAGCGCTATATAAATGCATGCCATTTACCATTTACCATATACTGTATGTGTGCATTATGTGTCTATTAAACATATACTGTATGTGTGCATTAGACATATACTGTATGTGTCTATTAAACATATACTGTATGTGTGCATTAGACATATACTGTATGTGTGCATTAAACATATACTGTATGTGTGCATTAAACATATACTGTATGTGTGCATTAAACATATACTGTATGTGTGCATTAGACATATACTGTATGTGTCTATTAAACATATACTGTATGTGTGCATTAGACATATACTGTATGTGTGCATTAAACATATACTGTATGTGTGCATTAAACATATACTGTATGTGTGCATTAAACATATACTGTATGTGTGCATTAGACATATACTGTATGTGTGCATTAAACATATACTGTATGTGTGCATTAGACATATACTGTATGTGTGCATTAAACATATACTGTATGTGTGCATTAAACATATACTGTATATGTGCATTAGACATATACTGTATGTGTGCATTAAACATATACTGTATGTGTGCATTAAACATATACTGTATGTGTGCATTAAACATATACTGTATGTGATATTAGACATTATTTTCACCTTAGCATTACCACTTTGGAGTCATTGTGATGGCTTAATGACTTATTTCGTGGTGGATGGGGTCTATCGCAGCCCCTTCTAGCACCTCTAACGGAAAAAAATGCCTTGCAAGAATGGGCCGGAGACCAGCCGGCGACCCAACGTCCCTTGGTCTCTCGGAGGTCTCGGAGGTCTGGGTCTCTCGTGAAACGAACAACACTACACACGTAACCACTCGGGTCAGTCTCAGACATTGATTGTGGCAGAGCCGGTCAAAAAGAAGCAAAAGCAGAGAAATCTTTTGCTCATGGACAAAGAGATGCTCGTAGACAGCGAGTTTTTAAGACAGGGTTTTTTAGCATTACACTGGAGCTGTAGGTGGAGCTATGTAGGAAAAATACAAACAAAAACAGTGAAAAACAGCTTGACCTGCAAAGTGCCGCATTAATATGTGTATGTTTAAAATGACTATTATTTGAATGAATTGAACTAATTGGGTTATTATTGTAGAAGACCTTTGGGTGTGTCTTTTCCTAAAACATGGCACATAACACTTTATATTATAATATACAATAAGAGCAAACATTGTGGAACTCACTAATCCCTAAACCCTGACTTCAGTTTAATTTTAAACAGTTTTCTAATGACACTTCACAATAAGAGCAGGTCTAGAGTGTAGTCTTTGGTTTCCTGAGAAAACCAACAGACCGAAAACTGTCCTTTAAACCGGCGCACTACAGTTGGGCAAACTGCTCAAGGAAGTAATTATTGTAATATCCTTCTGCTTCTATTAAGAGTATATTTCATGTTTATTAATATTTTTATTTTATTTATAGAGTATTGATTGTAGTTTCTGTCTTTATTTCTTCCTGGTGTAAAACGGCAAAAACAACCAATTCATCTGCGATTTTCTTTAATACACTTGATACGCATTGATACAAACACAATACAAAGAAATGCATTAACCTCAGGAGCACCTCCTCCATGTGTGGTCTGCAGACAGGGCTACTTGGAACATTGGGTCACAGTGAGACTCGTGAAGAGCAATTGGTTTAAAATCTTCCAAACCCATACAGTAGTGACATTTTGTTAACAGGATGAAGTTTGCTCAGAAACGTAAACAATACATGAGATTTTATATCATGCCGTAAAGGCTGTAGGAGGCGTATTGTTCACACACCCCCAGGTTCATGTTTGGATTAGCATTAAGGACATGACATGATCAGGACTAGCATGATCTGAACAGGACTAGGAGCAACCAGTAATTATTATAACACATTTACACAAACAATACCGGACCTCATCTCTTCAGCTCTAAAGTCTGGTCCGTGTGTCTCCCACAGGAACACCCGACTCTTTCTCTCAGCTGCACATCTGTCCGTACTGCTCCCGGGGCTACAAACGAAACGCTTCCCTGAAGGAGCACATCAAGTACCGCCATGAGACCAGCGACGACAACTACAGCTGCTCACACTGCAGCTACACCTTCACCTACCGCTCGCAGCTCGAGAGGCACATGAGCCATCACCGGGGCAACAAGGACGAGGTACAAACGACAAACCTCTTCCACTCCCTCACAAAACAAGCTTGTCCCATCATGACTCACGTTCCCTCCCCAAACTGCCGCCCTTAACCGGCCACACCAAAGCATCGAGAGCATAAAGACACACGGAAACTAGAGTTGAGTTCAAAATTTTAAAGTTTATTGATATAAATGAATCCCGCGTGATTCCTGGAAAAATGTCAGCCTCTAGTACGCCTCATTTTCTTTATTCCTATTAAGTAGTGGGAGTGGAAGTTGTTCTTTATCCTAAAAATCTTCCAAACAGCCCTGAGTTAATGCAGTGAACTCAGACGTTATGTGGCGAGGCTGAAAACACATAATTACTAACAACAGCATTGAATAGTTTATGCTGTTTGTTGATTCATAGTTGGAACTTTAAATTTGGGCAGATGCCAGATTTCAATGTAAAAATAAGCCTCATAAATAATAAGCACTTAATAATATTACAACAGAGTCAGTTTTCTCCTCCTCAGACCAGTCCAACTTGTCACTTTTGGACGTGTTACTTTACAGTTTGTAAGTAATCTGTTTAATGGCTGTTTTTCCATTTGCACTATTCCTTTAGAAAATGATGAATTGAAACGTTTAGACTTTAAATATTGCCATCTTACTTTATGCAAAGTGAGATTTTCTGTTATTTTATATTAAATCCAACCAACATACATTACATTCACTACGACAATATTTACTTGTACACCTCTAGAGCCATGCATTTTTCATCTCATAATCCGTTTCAGAAACAGGTTTAGAGTTAGTTCTGGCAACTTTGAGTCAATCAGTGGAGCCAAGAAAAGTCACTCAGGCAGTAGCCCTGGACTTACTATAATGTGACTTTGTAGTTTTGTTTTAGTAAAAAAATAGATGAAGTGTTTATAGCTACACAATACATTTTTTAAAGATGTTTGCCAGCTTCTGTAGAATGAATCATTTTTGTTACAAATCAGGAAACAAATTCAATCAAAGCTTCTTCAGACGCAGCAGACGAGGAGACTCTGATGAACTCAGGGTTAGAAACTGGGGTTTAGACTAACACTGTGAAGAGGAAGTGTGATTCTTTGTCTGTAGATGTTTTGTTGGAGTGTTGTAAAGCAGAGACTGACTCAACACTTATCACTAATACATCACTTATTCTTCTTTTATTAGAATAGATAAAGACGGTTTTGTATTTTAAGAAAACCCCCAAAGCTCTTAATGAAGTTAAAGTCCACACAAACTCAGATCAGTTACATTTGACCTTTTCACACCTGCCGTTTCTCACCTGTGCAATAAAACTAACCAGCAGCAAACCCCAGTACTTTTCCATTTTATGTAGCTCCGCCCCCTTGGCCTTGCAGTCACCTGGCTTCTCTTGCCAGGTGTATTCACCTGACAACACGCCCTCTCTGCACACCTGTCCCCTTCCCTCCTGCTCCTCTCACACTTCAGCTGCTTTAGACCGGCTTTGGACTGGAGCAGGACGGCTTTTCCTCTGACTTTTGGAGTCTTTGGCCTGTTTTATTCTGGATTGAGTGGACTCTCTGTCTGTCTTCATCCTGGTATATGACCTTTACTGTTGAAAATTATTTGTTAAAGACTGAGATTTTTACTTTGGACATAAGTTTTGGAGGTATTAGTTTGTCATTTCAGTAATTTTCACTAAACACCATTACTTTTACTTCAGTTAACCACTCCAGAGAAATGTTATGTAATTGTTTTCTTTCTGTTTCTCCGCAGTTGTTCTCATTTGCATTTTAGTTTTTGCACAAATTTTATGAACGTCACGGGTTAAGACACTTTTTAGACTTAAAACTTGGTTGTTTTATTTTATAGAAGTGTTATTTCTATTAAATCCAAATTACCTTTATTATATTTACAGTCATTTGCTCTTTATCCACTTTAACCAGATTTTTTTTGCACCTTTAATTGGATTTGAACAGGTTTATTTTAGTTGTTCTTGAAATCTTAAGGTTAAGCCAATTTTCTACAAAAAACCTAAAGCCTGTCCAAATCCAACTAAAACCTGTTCTGATCCAGATAAAACCTGTTCAAATCCAACTAAACCCTGTCCAAATCCAACTAAAACCTGTTCTGATCCAGATAAAACCTGTTCAAATCCAACTAAAACCTATTCTGATCCAGGTAAAACCAGCACAAATCAAACTGAAACCAGTTTTCATAAAAGGATGAAATAATTTTAAGGAAAACTTTAGTATGACTCAAATGATAGTGAAACCTCATTTTGAAAAAAATAGTAAAAGCTTCCATGTCTCAGTGTCTTTGGCCCCAGAAAGGATTCTTATTAACTACTGCGACCCCTGAGTTTTGACAGCCCTGCTCTAGAGCCAAGTATTTAAGCCCTGTTTGTCTTTTCTTTTCTGTTTCTAATCACTGTTCCTCTGCTTTTGTTTTTTCAGTCTCAGCGACACGTCTCCCAGTCGTCGGGAGGATCGGGAGGCACGCGAAAATTCAAGTGCACCGAATGCTCCAAGGCCTTCAAATACAAGCACCACCTGAAGGAGCACCTGCGCATTCACAGTGGTCAGTTTCCATAGCAATCGCTGACCGACCCCTGTGTGCTTTATCTAAACATTTGCGCTCCGCAGATAAAACTGTTCAGAGGGAACAGGGAGGAATGTGGATTGTACCTGTTCCTGGAGGGTTTTAAAGCATTTTCCGTTCAAATGCAGCACTTTAGAGACTTTAGTATTCACAACAAAATATCAGTACGTTGGCCTGAAAGGTTTAAAAGATGGATCCTGGGTATTTTCTTAGCGTGTCGCCAAGTGTTTAAAAATATTGTGTCAGACTTAAACTGGGCTGACGTTTAAGTTGTTGACAAGATTGTGAAGCATAAATATGTTACCAATTTCTTTCTTTCTTTTTTTTTTTTTTTACCAAATTTGCTTTGTCTATTAAAAGAAATTGACAAAGTAGGCTGCGTATAAATGATCAGAAAACTATTGAGTCCAAAGATAAGACCAGTCAAATATACGTATATATATAAGTCTCAAGCAAGTCCAGAGTCATTCAAATGTTTAATGAACTGCATTTATATTAAAATAAGTTAAAACTACAGGAGTTATGGACGATGGGAAATAATAATTGAATCACACAAACCTTGCACCTGTTTATCAGGTGGGTGGACTATTGTACATTATTAATCTGTGTGTGATATTTGTGAGCATGGTTGTGCTTGCTTGTTTTGTTTTGTTTATTTGTATATGCCATAAGAAATAAAAATGTTAATTAACAATCAACAAAACCATGAATGAACAGATAAACAAACCAAGAGCCACACATCGATAATGCATTTAATATTGGGTGAGATACATTGTATTATCTGACTTTTCTCTTTCCAAAAGCTCATTAGCCTCAACGAGTAAGTTAGGTGTGCAGTCCTGATTTCAAAATATTAAAGCCATCATGATGAAATAAAGGATTTTTATATTTCTGTCAATAATATTTGAGTGCCTTGTTCACTAGTATAATAACCTTTAACTAGCCAAAACATTAGCTGAAAACAGCAGGACTAACTTCGCATACACTGCTGTTCTTCACTTATCACCGTCTTGCACATAATCCTAGAAGCCAAACTTTATTATTTTTGTGCTCTAACTATGTTCAGTCACGACTGCGCTTACGTTAGCTCTCTCTGTTTTCCTGCTGTGTGGTTAGGCTGCAGTGCGTTCAAAAACATATTTATTTAACAAAAGACATGTTATTTTGAGTCTTTTAACTCAAGTCTCAACTCATGAAAGTCAAGTCTTTTATTAAGATTTGTCAAGCAAGTCTGGAGTCCCCTCGTCTGAAATATAACAGCAAAGTAGAGTATAACATGTATCTAGGAGTTTCCAAGGTCTGTAATATTTACAAAACAGCAGGAAAAATATGGGACATTTCTGACATATCTGTATTTATATTATATCTGCAATCTCTCTTAGATGCTTTACCTGAGGTTGTACTTGTGTTTAGTACATACCACAGGTAACTGAGTTTAAGCAGAAAAGCAGTACGGAACCGTGTAGTTTTAGTGGAATATATATTGCCTCAGATTCTTACTGTAAGAAGCTTTATGCAACATATTCTAAATGTATATAAATGTTTTTCTGTGTGTAATCTTTTTTAGACCACTGAAATACAACTATTCTATTCTTCTCTGAGCCTCAGTTCTCTTGACAAACAATAAACTACTAAGAATATTTACTAAAAAGTGAATTTATATTTCCACATCAGGGAAACTTAACTGTGACAGCATCAGCTAACGAAACAATAAAAGAATAACTAATGTTTTATGTCCGAATGAAATCCAAACTGAGCACTGATGGAGGAAGCACACTTGTTTTTTTAGCACATAATGTTATGGTTTTATGCATTTGGTTTTAAGATTATTTGATGTTCATGTCTTTACATTTTATTATTAAAAATGTAAATGTTCTGTGTTGACAGGCTTAATTTATTTTTATTTTTTTCAGGTGAGAAACCTTACGAATGCTCAAACTGCAAGAAGCGCTTCTCCCACTCAGGCTCTTACAGCTCCCACATCAGCAGCAAGAAGTGTGTAGCTGCCAACTACCCCAATGGCCTCAGTCAGTCCTCGATAAAACCTCTTCAGCCCGGCTCCCAGCCCATTCCCGTCACCATTGCCCCGGCCCGCGTCATTCTCAAAGACAAAACCGAGAGCAAACCCCTCCAGGAGCAGCTCCCCGTCACTCAAATCAAGTCGGAACCGGTGGAAGAGGAGTGTAAGCCCGTCATGGCGGCTCCGGCGACCTCCACTGGGACGAACGGGGTGGTAAACCGAGCCACTGTCGGGACGGCGCTGCCTCAGGGCGTGGCTATGGTTGTCCCCACGTTGGGCCTCATGTCTCCCATCAGCATCAACCTGAGCGACCTCCAGAACGTGCTCAAGGTGGCAATGGACGGGAACGTGCTCAGGCAGGTTCTGGGGACGGCGAACGGAGTCGTGGCTCAGGGGAAGCAGGGGATTGTCGTCCAGCAGCCCCAGCAGCAGATCATAAGTCTCCCTGCGTTTGTAGATCACGACGGGACAACAAAGATTATCATTAACTACAGCATCAGTCCCGCGGCCGCCACCACTGCCAACACCCAACCCACTTCCCTCGTCGTCAAAACCAGCCCGGCTCTCGCTCCCACTGTCCCCTCCGCCGCCGCTGCACCCGTCCCCAGCAAAACCGACCAGACCTGCTCCGAAGTAGCCGCAGATCTCAGTTTAGTCAAAACCGAACCGGAATCTGTGCCCATTTCTGAAACAGAGGCTGATGTAGGAACTGTGAAAAGCCCTGAGCCTCTTTTAGCTCAAACGCCAAAATCTAACAGTACGTGTTTACTCTGCGACGACTGTCCGGAGCACTTAGAGGCGTTGCATCTCCTTCAGCATCGCAAAGCTGCAAATGGAGAAGCTGTGGACTCCGCCGCTTTGGATCCATCATTTGCGGATTTACTGAGCGAAGCCGGAGTGACGTTAGACGAACCTTCCCCTGCGGAAGATGTCCTCTCTGTTTTGAAGACGTCGTTCTCTTCCAACGCCAAACCAAGCAACTCTGAGCTGGAAAAGATCTCAGAATCCGCCAGTATTCCCGTCGACATTGTCCGAAAGTGGTTTGCCAAAATGAACAATGGGAAAAAAAGGGTTACAGATCAGCCTGAAACCACAGAAGATGTCCCGAAACAGACTGAGGCTGAGGAAGGCAATGAAATGCCTGAAAAGACAGAATCTCAAAGCACTTCCTCTCCTCCTCTCAGCCCACACAGAGACTTAGTAATTGTTAAAAGTGAACCGGAAGACCCAGATGCTCCTGACTCTCAAGCAGAGCCTCTTGATTTGTCGTTACCGAAGCAAACGTCTCCGGATCTGGGCTCAGAAAACACTCCGACTCCACCCTCGCAGCAGGAGCACCCTCTGAACCTGACGTGTCTCAGTAAAGAGCAGCTGGAGGGACGCACCATCTACGTCACCGCGCCTCAGACCGGAAACTCCGTCAACATAGTCACCACCACACAGTTACCCACTTTAGTCGCCATCGCCGGACAGGGAACAGTGGGCTGCTTAAGTGCCATCAACACCACGACGAAACGCACCATCCTCATTCCTCAGCTCACCTACACCTACGCCACTACGGCCGGCAGCACCACGGGGGCCAAGACTGTGGTGCTCAACGGCCACAAGGTGAGTCATTTATTTTTAAAACTTAGATAACTAATCATTTTAGCCTCATTTACACTGAAGTGGTACAATTATGGATTGGATCAATTTCCCCCCAAAAAGTACTATACTGCCTTTATAACCATTCAACGGTCTATGTTCCAAAAACCTTCCAGCTGTTTCTGGTTTTAGAGTTAGCATCTTATGGCTCTTGTTTTGAGAATACCTTGGATTAAACTTTTGACATTAAATAGTGAGTCCTTTAAACATACCTCCAACCTGTCTCACACGAAAAGATTTACTCTCTTCTGTGTTCTGGCAATGCATTGAAGTTACATAAGTTCACTACAAACACTATATTTCATATAGAAAGTTGTACGCTTGTGTGGCGTACCTGTTTTGTAGCAGCTCTCCTGCCACAGCTCAGTGGAAACACAAGGCTTTTCAGGAGAAACTGAACCATACTCTTTTGTTTCAACCCTTCCAATACCACGAGTTAGAAATATGCTTTTGATTCATTTCAAACTGTGACAGCACAGTTCGGGTACACGGATTAGCATAATGTGTTTCATTTGTGTATTGACCTTAATTTGACCTTCACTGTTGAATGTATTTAAACACTTGTTGGCATGTTCAGTTGTGAATTAAATGTTATAATAGATCAAATACACTTATTTTCTGTAACAGACGGAGAAGAAGCCAGAGAGCGCCTCTGAAAGTGTGACACCCACAGCTGATGATCAGAGCGACTCCGACGCAGCGGCTTTAAAGAAACGACGGCTCGAGTCCGGAGTGTACCCATGTGATCTGTGCTCCAAGGTCTTCCAGAAGGGCAGCTCTCTGCTCCGACACAAATACGAACACACCGGTACGTCTTAGCTACAAAAGCGACCATCTAGTTTACGCTAATCTTAAGAGAGAATGGTGGAATTTCAGCACAAAAGTCTTTTTTAGCCTTGAGCAAGAACTAAGTTCCACATCTGTCTCTGTCTCTGCACCGAGACACAACCAGCTTCTTCTTCAGTGGATTCAAAAAGAAACATGTGTTCCCTCTAAACTGTAGGCCCTAGTGTCTCAGAAACAGATTGAAACCAACTGTAATGACTTTGTTTCCACCAAAACTCCTGCAGCGGAGACAGAGGCTATGAGCAGCTGATAAACTCTGCTTCTCTGTCTGAGGGAGGCTTTCTAATTTCACACAAGTCCATCCATTTGGGAGGGCTGTGCAAAAAGGACAAAATAATCATATTGCCATTTTTTTCAATAAATATAGCAAAAGCAGATTTATTTGCAATTTTGTCAATTGTTTTTTATTTTTCAAACATTCTACTTTCTAAATGTATTCAGTGCACAAAAGACACATTTCATGAAAGTAATATACATTTAAACTGCACCCAGTCGTGTCTGAACTGTGCACAGCAGTGAGAGCTGATTTTTATGGCCCAAATGATCAGTGAGCTTTTATTTTACCGGCCAATTATTAATTAAACTTGCCAAAACTAATTTTCTGATTCTGAATTAAAATATAGAAAAAGTATGTAATTTAGAAATGGCATGTGTTTTGTGATAGCGATTAATTGTCCTTCCATTCGGTTGAATGTCTCGGCTTTAGTAACAATGCTGTTGGTGTAGACCCAGAGTGAAAGTAAATCGGAAAACTGCCTTAGTTATGTTTATAATAAATGCACATATAACTGTTATAATGCGTAACAAAGTATTTTTGTAAAGTGTTTTATATTGATTACACATTTCCTTGATATTTAGTGATTTGATTTTGAGGCTGTATTGCCCAGCTGTGCTTATTAGTTGTTTCTAAAAGTCTGTTTTCACTTGCCCCATTAGCAGCCATGTATCACACAAAGCCTGTGTCATTGCTCCTGTCTGCTTTTCCAAACTGGGGCTGACAATAATGTACCGTAGGGAATACATAATACCTTACGTATCTCATAGACCCCCTTTTCCATTATTAGTTCAACTTAAAATAGCTTGTCCAAGCTACAAAAGAATAATGTTTATAATGTGCTTTGTGTTTTCCAGGTAAAAGGCCCCACGAGTGCAGCATCTGTAAGAAAGCCTTCAAACACAAGCACCACCTGATCGAGCACTCGCGGCTGCACTCGGGAGAGAAGCCCTATCAGTGCGACAAATGTGGCAAGCGCTTCTCCCACTCGGGCTCGTACTCGCAGCACATGAACCACCGCTACTCCTACTGCAAGAAGGACGGGACCACCCCCTCCTCTTCCTCGGAGACGGCCCTCACCGGCCCCCTGGACAGTCCCGGAGCGGCACCGCTCTCCGACAGCCGCACCACCAGCCCGCCCTCGCAGCTGGACTCGGACGAGAGGGAGGACAGCGAAGACGAGGAGGACGAGGACGAGGAGGCGATGTGCATGGACGACATCCGAGTTGTGGAAGTGGACGACATGGACGAACTCGGGGAAGAGGAGTACAACCAGGAGCAGGAAGTGGGACGGGACGAGGAGGAAATGGAAGAAGAGGAAGTGGGGAAAGAGCAAACGGAGGAAGAGGAAGCGGGCGGCGAAGTCATGGAGGTTGAACTTGAGGAGGGACTCGTAGCTTCTGACGAGGACCTGGAGGAAAACGCAGGAGAAAATAAAGTGGAGGAGGAAGTGGAAGGTAAAGACTGTGACAAACACATCAGGGAGGGGTCAGGCAACGAAGAGCCCACGACAGAAAACGCCAAATAAAAAAATTTAAAAAATCAGACAGAACCGCGTTTGCCCATCAGAAGACGCTACTTTCCGGCGGTTGCCTGATCTTATCGGTCCACTACTGTGTACAAAACCCAGGTGTGCCTGAACTTGTGGAAATGAATTATCAGTGTTAAAATTGTTTATAGAATATTTTAAAGCTCTCCCATCAATTTTTAGACTTGTTACTGAACTATCCCAGGCAGGCCACGTTTCCACCGAGAGTTAAGCTACAGTTCAGTTTGGAGCAACAAGAGCCTGAAGAAGTCTTTCTCCTTCAAGAATCTTGTTGCCAACAGTGAAAATGTAAATAGTGCCATGAAACCAGATAGAAATCCTATTAATGGATTTTAATTCACACAATACATAGTGTTATTGTCTAAAGAAGTATCAAATGTGACAATATACCCAATTGTTTGAAAAAAAAAAGTGAGCAGCACTTCTAATCTTATTGTGACTTTTCTTTTTGAATTAAAGCCAAATGAAATAAACTTTAAAACTGAATTTCTAACAGTTGCAAATTAACTGTGATGAACAAACGAGTTTTCTACCAATCAAAGAGGACCATGTTTCACCAGTTTATGTTTAATAACTCACAAACACAGTGTTAAATTCTCAAAGCAAGACTCGCTCAAAGTGGTAACAGCTGATGATATGAGACATTCGTCGTATCTTTAAATTTTTTATTTTTTATTTTTATAAACACAGCACTTTTTTTCCCTCTTGGCATATGTCTGTCTAATAACCCCTCGTCACACTGAGATTATTGGCACTAATTTAAGCTCATTACAATGAACTGCTGTGGCATCAGGGAGCTTGAGAGGATGAAATTAAATATGTGGCTCTCTGCTCTAAATTAAACACTGACTATATTATCTCCTGTTCTGCATTTAAATGATTCAAACCAGGATCAAAGCCAGACATGGAATTTATTATGTTGAATAGTTATCCAGCTTAGTCTAGTTTTATCATAAAACCTGAACTCATCACAATAAAAGCACTTAAAACATTAGTAAAAATTTGTAAAAAATTATGTAAAAATGGATTTCTTTTTAAATATTAGTCAAGAAAAAAACACCAACATTTCTGACACAGTTTAATATTAAGGAAGGAAAGATTTGTAATCGAGGGTAATACGTTAAGCTCTGACATTTCTTTACTTAGAAATGACAAGGACACATTTATTGCTCCGCCACATTCAGTCAATTTGTCCTTCACAATAAAAGCAGCAAATATAACATGCTGTACAACTTTTTTCTGAAAGGCATTACAACCAATACTTAGCTCATAAAAGTTGTCTACAGAATCTTCAGTTGACTGACAGATCTTCAGGACTGAACTGAAAATTGTGTTCGTTATCTTGACCGAGCTAACATGAAGCTAGCGGACAAATGAGCCCCTCCTTCTGTAGGTGACTTAAAATTGCACTTTGTGAAAGGATTTTTACAAGAACAAGACAATGCTGCCATTTTCTCTCTCAGTTCCTTTTTGTCCTCTGTCGTCCAATCAAACCGCTGCAATGTTTAGCTCCACCCTTTAAAACCGTTCTACTGTATTGGTCCCAAAAGAGGGAAATGCCAAAAATGGAACTGTACCGTAAAAATTACATTATACATTATTCCTTTTGAAACTATGGAAACTCAATCCAAACTGAACAGAACTCTCTTGGTGTAAACGTGGCTTTTATTGTCTGTCTGTTTATTTTGTCAGTGTTACTAATCTTTAAAAACATTTTAACCTGTAAAAAAAAAAAAAAAAAAAGAAGAAAAAAAAAAACAAGAAAGATTTCTATATCTTTTTATTGCCAATGAAGTTTTTTCCTAAATCAGTATTTTATTGAGTTCGACGAACAAAAAGAACCTCTGCACTACAGTATTCCTGGTTTACCTACGGATACACGCCTCATGCATCGTCAGTGTTACTCTATGAACGTGCACTAGCTAGCCTCATGTCGTCGTGTTAGTGTTATGTTAGCGTCTGTGCTAGCTAGTGTTACCTTTTTTAGTTTCTTTTTTTTTTTCAGTTTTGACTGTTAGCCTTAAGGAAAACAAAGTAAACTCTCGGGGAAGGGGGGAGGGGCGGGAGGCGGAGTCCTGGGATGAGAGCGTGGCTTCTGTAACCAAATTTTAGTCCAATCAGGGAAATTAGAGTCAGTCAAAGCCAGCAATAGGCGCCAGTGTCGTAGCAGCCACCGAGAGAGAGGCTAAGTCATGTCACGTAGTTCACCGAGACGGAAAAATGTGGAATGGAAGTCAATGGGCTTGCTTTTAAGTTCACTCTACTTTTTGTCGACATCTGCTGGTGAAGGTGCAGACTGCAATTCCTCACTTCTACAAAAACTTTTTAAAAAAATTTACAAATTAAATTTAGGCCCTAGTTGTCCTAAAGCTTCAGCCAACGGTTTCCTTTATTCCCAAAACTTATGTCATGTTGTTTTCTAGTCTCATTACACTTTTTTTACACTGTTTTTACCAAGCTTTGGTAGAAATGGCGTTCTGAATATCTTGGTATTTACTGACTCGACCTTATGTGAGCAGCATTAACATTTGGCCATTTGTTAAAGAAGCAGTGATTTTACTATTGTCCTGTTCCATAAATGCTGTGGTCATCATCTGCAGTGGACTGGAGAAGGTTTAAAAAAACGTACTAGAGTTTAACTTGGATATAATCGAACAGGCCGTGAATATTCTGGTGGTTTTACTATTCAATTATCTTGACCGAGCTGACAATAAAGAAACCATTTAGTAACAAAAAAGCCATAAAGACAGTAAATAGCATTTAGTTCGATCCCTCTGTGAACTTCAATAGTTGCTAAAAACAAACATATTTCTCTTAATTTCACGTTAACATGGATCTGTCTTTATCTATTGCTCTTAAGCAGAAGTGAGGACAATCCATAAATGGGTGTTTTCATTGTGTTTGCACCTGACAATGGCAACAAAACATAAGTGACGATGACAGCATGACAAATAAAATCAAAAATATAGTTCTCACTTTCTCATTGACTTTCATTTAACATTTTTTTTATCTTGAGCCCCATTATTTGAAGACTTATCCTCTCTTTAACGTCTGAACGGGTAGATGTAGCAGACTCCGCCCACATCAGAGGTTTATCAAACACAGCGCCGTTTTCTTACAGACCTGTATTTCAATTTGAGTTGTCAGTGTTGTTTTCTTTAAGCCTCTAAATGAAGTGAAGGAACGGGACTGTTTCCTGCTCCAGCCTTATGCAAAAGACCCGTGTGCTGTTAAAGTGCCATTGAACAGTGTTATCAGTTACTTTCTTTTTGTAGCCAGTATTATGTGTTACTTTTACAAGAGCCATGTTGACTAATGTTTGTTCTTACGCCGTTATTTCTCACAACAAAGCCCAGTGTTTCTGTGAATGCCTGTCAGAGGTCAGAAGGGACGGGTCATGTTTTCTCTGCTGTAGTTTTAGCACAGTTTGGAGAAGCAGACAGGTGCAGTAAAGCAAATTTGTGCTACGCAGAAGATGATTGCATGCTTTTATTTTGACATACTTCTATATTACTTCCTGTATTTATTGTCTAAACCACAATTTGGGTCATTTTTCAGTAAAAAAAAAAAATTACAGAAATATCCTCAACATTTGAATAAACACAGAAATAGTTTATTGTTTATAATGTAATTTTTTTGAATAAAATAGTTTTACAGCAGTACCTGGTCAAGTTGCTAATGTATTGCTCCTGTCTGCTTCTCCAAGTCTATCTACTTTAGGGAATTATAATGTAGAAAAGTATTAAATGTAACATTTACATAAAAATAAATATTGAACTATGCCTGATTCAAATTAAACACAACCAATCAGAGAAAGAGTCTGACATAAAGCCCGCCCCCTTTAAGATAAAGGCTTTTGATTGATTCAACAGGATTTCTTCTGATCTCCTCGACTTCCTGGCTCTGAATCATAGGAAAATAAAGTGTTTTAAAGTGAATATTGGTGATTTACCGAGAAAACATGTTTGTGCACTTGATCCGACAAACATTAGTGAATGTGTCCGAAGTATTTACCGAACAGTATTTCTTCTGTGTCTTTTTAACAATGGCAGTATTAGTTTCCCTTTTCACAGAATAAATGTTTAGTTATAGAGGACTTTTTTTTATATTTATGTGTCTTATTTTTGTATTTTCTTTTATTTATTACACATTGTAGTGTACAATACTGTCGTTGGAATTAATACGATAATATATTTTAGTATGAAAATAACCCAAGACAGACTTACAGCTCCCATAATGTGGTTCTGGGAGTTTGAAGTTTGTCCTAAAGTGATATTCTGGGATGTTTTCTTGTAGTTATATGTTGTATGTAGTTAGAGTATTGTCTGCAGTAGATTTCTGTTTGTGTGGACTCAAGGAAAATAGATTTTAAAATGAAAATGTCCCTAAACAATTAAATATACCACAGCAGTGTATTTAAAGCAATAAACACTACACTAATAAAAATGTCATGAGAAGCCATAAAAACACATTACATTTACAGAAAAATACTATTAAAAGAAAAGTTACAAACTTTAAATATCCTAAACAGTGTAACTTTTAGAACAAATTAGTCAAAGCAAACAGTAATCACTCATAATATCCAAATAATATAATATTTACAGTAAATTAAAGTCAAAGGAAACTGTAAAAACCTTTTATTTCCAAACTAGTTTGCGTAATATTCCCAGTAGGTGCCGTCTGCAACTGGTTCCACATTAAGCTGTTTTTTACTGAGTATTTGTTCCTGGCTTCCTCTGGTCACATGACTAACTGCGACTGCTTCTCTGTCCGGCCTTTTCTCCAGCGTCCACAGAAACAGAAATCTACTACAGACAATACAATAACTATACACAACATACAACAAAAAAAGACCCCATGAACATCATTTTAAGAAAAAGCATAAAAAAGAATTAAACGTGTATTGTGTATACTTCAGAAAAAGACAGGAATGAAGTGAGAAACTGTTACGTGTGCATCCGCTTTTTAAGCTACTGAATCTTCTGTGATTAAAAAAAAAAGCATGAGTTGTTGCCGTTTTAATGAAGGATATTGTTAAAGACATTTTCTCTCCTTTTTTTCCCCAAAGCCAAATTCTAACCCTGTTTTTCTGTCTGTGCCAACCATTGTACTGTCTCCAGGCTGCACCTCTTTGTAAACCCACTGTCTTTTGTATGGTTTAGTTTAGTTTGGCTCCATTTTTATGACTCCCAACACAAATAAAACATGAGACTGCAAATCTCAGTCCTGCTGCTTTTTTTTTCAACTGAACTGTGAAAACGTTTAAACTTTTGAGTTTGTCTTGTGAACTTATATTAAGACTGACCAAGACCACACTTGAATTCTTAAAAGATAAAAGTGTGCATTTCTCGAAAAATAAGCAGAGATATTACTTAAAACATTTATGTTAGCATTAGTACTGGATCTTGGTCTTGAGACCAGTCTTGTCATGGTCAGGACATGTCTCTTTCCTGGAGGCTGGTCACATGTGCCGTTCTGGATAAACTCTAGAATACTTAGTCAGAGGTCTTGCTAATATTCCTTATATTTGTTTTATTTTGTTCCAGTTTATTTCCTCGTATAATGAGCTCCAAAAAGATGTTCCTATGAGTCGATTTGTGGATTGTTTGAGATTCCTGATGGACTTATTTCAGCATTTCTTGGTTTTTATGTCTATTTCTAATGTATAATTTGATGTTATTGATTTTCAGAGGCTCTGTGCCAAAGCGGCCGATGCATTATCATTATAACAATAACAAACTGTACAAAAGGCTGTCTCTATAACATTTTCCTTTAATATTTGTTTAGTTTGAAACTGTTATTTGCATGTTAATCATTTTTCCTAGTTCTTGAACACACCTCTGTTCAATGCTGTTATCGACACATAACAAGACATGCTTTATTACTTCGTTTAAGAGTGTGCGTTCATTAGAAAGTGAGTGAACTTATGTTTTTTCCTGCATTTGATTTATTTATTAATTTATTAATATACTTGGACCACATTCTGTTGGGTTTTATGGTTGCTCTAAGCCAGACATGTCAAACATACGGCCCGCGGGCCGGACCCGGCCCATTAGATGATTTAATCCGGCCCGGCATAAATTTCTGAGTATGTCAAAAAAAGAAGCGAGTCTCTAGCTCATTTCTAGCTCAAGTTATGATTTTTGAAAAATAAATACAAATGCTCCGTCCGGCCGCTAGAGGGCAGTAAATGTGTAAAAGAGCTCACGTCCAGCATGTGGCACTGACACGAGTCACAGGGACTTGACGCTTGTCTCGGTCACGTGATACGCTATGCTACAATTAAATCCCAAAGCTTGCACAATGAGTGAAAAACAAACGTCTTTGGAAAGCTTCTTCGCAAAGAGGAAAAGACCCTGTGAGGAGACAGAAAAGCATTCGACTTCCAAGACAAAGTAAGTTGTATTTAAAAGACAATACCAGGAATCCTACTTAAAATATGGATTTATAGCGACAGGTGATTCCCGCGCACCAAGCCTCTGCAGAATCTGCAGCGGCTCTAATGTGGCAATGAAGCCTTCAAAACTGCTTCGCCACTGCATTAAAGACACATTTATTAATATATTTAGAAAATCTTACAACTTTATGCTGCTTGTATCATTTTATTTTTATGTATTTATCCGCCACATCTTAAAGGCCGGTCCGTGAAAATATTGTCTGACATAAACCGGTCCGTGGCGCATAAAAGTCCGGAGATGCCTTGTTGTTCTGTCAGTTAGCCTGTCCTACATCAGGACATCCTGAAATTGGCTGCCACTCAGGATGTGACCTAGCCTGGTTCTACCAGACTCTCGTACATTTCATTTGTCCCAGACTAAGTTAGCCTGGCTCCGCCCTCCTACGTACTTCCGCTCAATTTCATTTCGCTTTAGTACTTAGTCTGGGATCGCTGTATATTCTTAGGTTTCTAGAAATCAATTTTTTGTAGGACCAATCAGCGAACAGAGGGAGTGACTTGTTGTTTCCAGTCGGTTTCGGCGCATGACAGACGTCACGACCACACGTTAGCGATTGGCTATGGCAGATCCTGTGACTCTGGGCAGATCCAATAGTTTTAAACTTCAACAGAGTTCCCGCATACAAGGAAGTAAACGCTTGTCAATGGAGCGAGGCCAGACTCTCTGTACAAATGAAATGTACGAGAGTCTGGTAGAACCAGGCTAAGACTAAGTACTAAAGCGAAATGAAATTGAGCGGAAGTACGTAGGAGGGCGGAGCCAGGCTAGATGTGACCCTGATATTGATGCGCTTGTGAAAACTAAAAGATGCCAGGTTTTAGGGGTAAACTAAACAGTGGGTAACCTCATTTAAAATGCTGCTTGAGACATTATTAAACCTGACTTTGTTCTGTAAAAATTAATGCCTTCTGTGGAGATTTACTGTTATAATGTCACTTAAGTGCATAAATTTGGTTTGTTGAAATTGTTCATACAATGTACAGTTTTCTTGTTTTTTTTTTCACAATAAGCCTATATGGAAGGGAGTAACTCAACCCTCCTAAACAGTTTCTATCTCGGTTATGGTATGGTGAGTTAGCTCAGGATTAAGATTATGACAAATATTGTATTTTATACGTGGAAGAGTTTGTATTTGTTCAATCAAAGATTGGCTGTGATTTAAAGTTGTATAATCTTGTAGATACACTGAGACGAAGTTTAAGTTACAATCACTGAGGCATTGTGTTCTTAAAATTGCACCAATTGTTTCTTCAGAAGTTTCAGCTAATTTAAAGTGTTCTCTCAAGAGGATTATTTGTGATGTGTACATTTTTAGAATGTGCCTGTATTATTTTGGACCAAACTAAAACAAAGAAAACAATCTGACGTTGTTATTATTTTTTAATTATTATGCCATGATTTTACTGGTCCGGCCCACTTGGAAATAGAATTTTCCCTATGCGGCCCCTGAGATAAAACGAGTTTGACACCCCTGCTCTAAGCTCATTTTCATCTTCATTGAGGTTTCTTGGCAGCATTAGTCATTAGAATATGCCCTACACTTATATTTCCCTCTGAACTCCATCCTTATGCTGTTGTGTTTCATCTTCTGTCAAGACTGTAAGTGTCCAACAGTTCATCGAGCGCTGTGCTAAACATTTGCTGTCATTTTAGTTAATTATCAAAGTGCTTGTAGTACTGATGTTTACTCAAACTATTGTTTTGTTCTCCTTTTGTAGAAACCACACACAAGTGAGAACATGACTGCACTCTGAGAAAGTCCATCAGCAGTTCTCAGCTTCTTTATCATGTTTTTAATCCTTGTGTTACTGCTTTTCTTGACTACATGAGCTTCTGTATCGGAGAAGAAATACAGGGGTAAATGTGGGTTTAACATTTTACTTTCCATTTCTGTCCACTGGGGGGCATTCTTTGAACTAAAATAATATCTCAGGGAGCATCTGTGGACATTGCATCAGTTACACTTGAAGAAAAAAACATAAACTCCACTCCACTCTTCTTTCTCTTTCTGATTGGTTTTCACTTAAACATATGAAGTTAATGTTCTCTGTTCTGCTGCTGGTGTGGACATGTTTTTCACTCTCCTCTCTCTCAGCTGTTGTTGTTGTCGTTTGTTTGGTGGGCTGTGTTTTTATTCTCTGTTGCGAGGTGTTTCCAGAGAAGAACCTGGTTTTCTATCACAAGGCATGTGTCTGTCTGAATTTATGATTCTTAAGCGTTATATAATCTTCTTGTTGTTTTATAATTACATTTCTTGTGCCAATTGTTTTTGTCACATGTTAACAGAAAAGTTTTCAGAATTTTGTTTTTGTTATAAATAGTTTTACTGTAAAGTGTTTTTTGTGAGTCATTCCAGTCTGTCATTGAACATTAAACAAAATAACTAATATATTGTGTCAGCAGGCTCATATTCAGACACAGAATGAAAATGGTCTAAGGGTGCTTTATAAATAAGCACTCTAGGTCTGACCATAACTGTGTGTTCTTGAATATTCTTTAATGGAGCACATCAGGAAACATGCGTCACTTCCGGTGGCATCTTCTGACCGGAAACTGTTCCAGAAATACGTGTGTTCGACTTCAGTAAGACCTGCAGTTTCGGTCAGAGCTGTTTGGAGCGCATTGTTCGCCGGTAAGATTTGTGTCCTCCTCCCGCTGCAGAGTCAGAGTCTCGTCTGGAGTCCTGGAGAAAAACTGTTCCTGTTTCCTGTGTCTTTGTCCTCCTGCTAATGGTGACCAGTTGATCCATGCTACATGAGCAGCTCCTGAAAAGCTAACTCCTCAACTGCGGACGACACCTGCAACAATTCAGGTTTGTCCGTGTCTTTGTGAGTGTGACCACATTTTAAAAGGCTGCAAGCCATGTTTGAACATTTGATCGAAGCCGTAAATCGTTAATTATGAGCTCATTTATACAAACTGTGTGTTTGGTATGTTACAGTTAGCCTAGCCACAGAGCCAGACTAATAAATCGAGCACCGAGTGATTTATATAAAACCCAGTTGATTGAATAGTTAGTATGCTGGAGCTAGTTTGCAAATTAAGCAGAAATAAAGCAGTGAAAAACATGATTTTATTGTGGTCTCTGTTTAATGCCACCTCCTTTTGATGCATTTTTAATCACAGGTCAGGTCACTGTCAAAAAGACAATATTCAAATACAATGTGTTCTTAAAGTTTAGTCATGCAGTTTAATAATATAAATCTTTCAAAGGCAGAGTATTTACTCACACTGAGCTCTACTTGGTTCAAACACTACTCTATATTCACCAGAAGAGGGCGACAAAGACATTATTTACAACTCCATGTATCAGTGTTGTTCTGGGGCTGTAACTCTCGTCCTGCCGACAGTCGGTAAGTCATCCCTTGTTGATTTTGTCCTTGAGGTCCAGAATAAAATGGACAGTTTAATAATTGTATCTTAAGCGTTCTAAAGTCTGTCTGGACATTGACATTGGTAGAAGTCTGCACTGGTGGATTTTCTGGAACAGGCTTCAGACTGTGGACAGACGGATAAACCCTTGGCCTGCCAGTTATAAAAGTGTCAGTTTTTAGCGCCATCTGGTGGTTGTGGCTTGTGCACTGGTTTAGGATCTCTGCCTGTCTCAAAAATTCCCCTCGAGTAGAACATGAAACCTGGACTAATCCACTGAGCACCTACCAAATATTGATCAAGTTGCTGACTGAGTATTTAAAAAAAACTATTTCGCCATTGGTTTAAATATTTTTATTTTGTTGCTAATTGTGTTCTCAAATATTCTGATATTAAAATAACCATATACAGCCATTTACATGAATATATTTTCAGCTAACTCCAGCTATATTATAAAATATATTAAACAATGTCACTATTCATGTTCTCCTCCTTGAACCGCCACCTTATTGTGGTGGAGGAGTTTGAGTGCCTGAATGACCTTTGTTGTAGGTCCTAAGCCCCACCCTGGAGCGGGGCCCGGGGTTGGGGCTCTCGACTGCGAGCGCCTGGTGGCTGGATCTTTCCCCACGGGCTTTAGGCCTTCGTTGAACAGAGGAGGTGGCCTCAGATTCATGTTGCCCAGTATTTACAACAGTGTTCTCAAACCTAAAACTAAAGAGCCCCACCTTAGAACAACCAACATAACACCTGATTAGAACTATGACATTAACGACACTGCACCTGAATGGAGCAGGATCATTAAGGACTCTTTGTAGCCTTAACGACTTTCACATTTGGAGTCACACCTCCCTTTCATGATCAACAACACAACAACCTGGCCCATCAGGTTTGGTTTCAGGGGAAAATCCTCCCTTTAGAGATATAAGCTCAGCTATCTTACCAGTTGAATTCAGAATTGACAAAGTCTCTTGGAATAGAGACGAAACGTCTTCACCTTGAAAACGAAGTCCAGATGCTTTTACTCAAACCTTTTTTTTTCAAAATGCCCTGGATGACTGAGAACCTCCACAGACACCGGTCCTGTTCATTATCTTTATGGACAGGATTTCTAGGTGCAGCCAGGGGCCGGAGGGAGTCTGGTTTGGGGACCACAGAATCTCGTCTCTGCTATTTGAAGATGTTGTCATGTTGGACTCCATCAAGCCAGGATCTCCAGTGTGCACTGGGACAGTTTGCAGCCGAGTGTGACGCGCTATGCTTAGATGAGAATAAGCACCTCCAAGTCTGAGACCATGGTTCTCATTCAGAAAAGGATGCCTTGTCCCCTTCAGGTTGGTGGAAAGCTCCTTCCTCAAGTGGAGTTCAAGTATCTTGGGGTCTTGTTCACGAGTGAGGGAAGAAAGGACCGTGAGCTTGACAGACGAATCTGTGCAGCTTCTGTAGTAATGCGGCCCATGTACTGGTCTGTTGTGGTGAAGAAGGAGCTGAGCTGCAAGTTGAAGCTCTCAGTTTACCGGTCAATCTACGTTCCTACTCTCACCTATGAGCATGAGTTTAGGTCATGACTGAAAGAACAAGATCCCGGGTACAGGCGGCTGAAATGAGTTCCCTTAGAGATGGGTTGAGTAGCTGGGTCACTCGGCAGGAGCTCAAAGTTTTTCTTTTTATTTGACAGTAGTCGACAGGAAACTGGATGAGACAGAGAGGCGAGTGACACTGGGCATGAACCGAGCAAGACCATCACCAGGTCTCTGAGCGCCACCAACTGTGCTCCCCCCACTTTTATTTTTTTTTTTTTGGTACAAACAAATCATTTTTAGAATTCTCCTAGCATCCCCCCACCTTCTCGGCAGTGCTGCTTGTAAGTCTTGTCTCCCAGAGTACATTCTTTTCACTCAGAGGTTTGTTTCTTGCTAGTCTCTTTTTATATCTTAACATTATTTAAATCGTGTTAGTTCTAGAGACGTAGGGCTCATCCGTCTTGGCCTACTACTTGGTGTCTACTTTGGAGTTTTTGGTCTGTTTCATGACAGTCCCCTTCAGGTGATTCTAAGGAGTCTGGGTCTCAGGGCATCCCAGGATCTTGCCCTCTGCTCATGCACCAAAGGGGTGTTTGTCACAAGCAATTGTTTTATGGCTTTTGCACAAACTCTAGCCCTTACTCCACCAGATGCCACCCTAGCGCCTGTAGGTTTATAGATGGTCTTTTTTCGGCTATCTCACATTGGTAAATGTAACAAAGACACCCTTTGCCCCTGACACTGAGAATAACAAAGTGTTCTTTGCCTAGATGAGTGAGTTAGGGTCTTTCACAAGGCCTTCTCTCGGTGGGACATGCTTGCAAAAAGTCTCAGAGGCTTCCAGAACCAATGAGCGAGCCTCTGTCAGCTCTTCTTAATGTGGAGGAGCAGCTGCTGTTCTCTGGGCTTCCTCTGGTGACTCTAAAGTAGTGCTTATTGTTTTTGTCTTGTCTTTAAGATGTCCTTTTTGGTCGTAGACCATAAGTGATTGGGAACAAAGATTTGACCAGTAAATTAAGAACCTTACCGTGGATCTCACCATAACAAACCAGGGCTGGCAGAAATTAAAATGCCTCATACTCTTTGTCAGGTATTTAGTAGCACATAATGCAATTAACTTACCCAAATAACTTTTTTTTTTTTTTAAATTGATGAAGGTTGTATTTTTTTTTTTTTTTTTTTTTTTTTTTATCCAAGACAGCACGGCAGATGGAGGGTGGGATACTATTCATATTACATTTTAGTAACTATCATGTACATTATACTCAACATGTTGCAAAATAATGCATACTTTTTTTACCATGTCTGTGAAGGTTCCCAGTCATCCAGGTCATCTTGAAAACAAAGTTAAAGCGAAGGCCTCTGGACTAGATTTTCAAAGTGATGTTTCTTTTCTTATCCTGAGAGCCTGTTTTTTTTTTTTGTTTTTCTGACTACAGCCAGTTGAACCCAAGTTGGAGGAACACACCGTTCGAGATGTTGAGAACTTGTGTTAGGATGATCCATTTCTCACTGTTACATTTCTATCTCTTACAGAGAAACAAGGGATCCTTGGTCAGAAGCAAACTCTCTTTTAATAAAGAAGCTTACTACAGCAACTGCTTCTATAATGCACCCATGCAACCAGTGTGGGAACAAGTTTACCACTGTGCACAATCTCAAAAAATGGCAGCTCATCCACACTGGAGAGAAGCCTTACAGCTGTGACCTGTGTGGGAAGACATTTTCACTGGCAGGTTGTTTAAAACAACACCAGCGCATCCACACTGGAGAGAAGCCTTACAGCTGTGCCCAGTGTGGGAAGACATTTTCACAGGCAGGGCACTTAAAACAACACCAGCTCATCCACACTGGAGAGAAGCCTTACAGCTGTGACTTGTGTGGGAAGACATTTTCACTGGCAAGTAATTTAAAAAAACACCAGCTCATCCACACTGGAGAGAAGCCTTACAACTGTGACCAGTGTGGGAAGACATTTTCACGGGCAGGTTCTTTAAAACAATACCAGCGCATCCACACTGGAGAGAAGCCTTACAACTGTGACCTGTGTGGGAATACATTTTCACGGGCAAGTAATTTAAAAAAACACCAGCTCATCCACACTGGAGAGAAGCCTTACAGCTGTGACTTATGTGGAAGGACATTTTCACAGTTAATTTGTTTAAAACAACACAAGCTCATCCACACTGGAGAGAAGCCTTATAGCTGTGACCAGTGTGGTAAGACATTTTCACAGGCAGGTAATTTGAAACAACACCACCTCATCCACACTGGAGAGAAGCTTTACAGCTGTGACCAGTGTGGGAAGAAATTTTCACAGGCATGTCATTTAAAACTACACCAGCTCATTCACACTGGACACAGACCGTACTATTGTGACCAGTGTGGAAAGACATTCAGAAGTTCAACTTCTTTTAGGACGCATTACTTTCAACACACTCGAGAGTTGGTGATACCATGTGAGCTGTGTGGAAAGATATTTTTCACTAAACAGACTTCTTCTCGACACCTAAAGAAACACGCTGAGATGGAAATGGGGAGGTGAAGACCACAATGAGACTGCATCCAGTTTAAACTTTGTAACAAGATATTAAAATAATTATTGGGTTTGGATCACAAACGTGATGACGGAGACTGTACATGGTAAATTTATCAATGGGAAAACCGGTTTAAATATTGCAAGAATAAAAACAAATCAGACACATGCAACAATGGTACATGGTGATTTTTTTTCCTAACATGTATACAACACAAAATTTTACAGGTTAGGCCCGCCTCTCAGCTCCAGGGTCGTGGATGGATGCGTAATGAGCTGACGTGTCAATCATAGATGTGAATAAGTTTACGTGTATATGCCACTAAGTGTACAGGATAGCGTTCCCTCAACAGTGTTTAGATGTAGTGCAAAGTGATGTCTTTGTCTTTTTTGGATTAGCGTGGCGCTAATAGGAGATACAGCTAAAGCAGGGATGTCTAAACTTATTGAAAAGCGGGCCGCATCTGATGAAAGGAAAAATTCCAAGGGATGACTTTTATTCTTTTTTCACAAGTGCAAGTTTTAGTTGGATTTGAATGGGTTTTAGTTGGATTTAAACAGGTTTTTGTTGGATTTGAATGACTTTTTGTTGGATTTGAATGGGTTTTGTATAAAGCTGCTGCTGTTGGGGCCATAAACAGTACATTTTATCTCTGAAGCTGAGGGCCACATGAAATCTCACCTAGTGCCATGATTGGCCCCCGGGCCAGACTTTAGGCATGTCTGAGCTAAAGACATTAAGTCATAAGTGTATGTGAATAAGCATCTGAACTGGAGCAGGATTGAGATAATATATAATATTACTATAAAATAAACTTTCATAAAATATTGTTTACTAGCTAAAACATGATCTTTCATTTCAATTCATTTAATTTTAAACTAAGTGTACATTTGAAGTAAACTTATACCTGTAAACATGTTTTGAATGCTGTGTGTAGTAGCCTATACAATAGAGATAGCTGTCGTTCTGAACTGAACAGACTCTATGTAAAGCCAGACTTTACAGCACAAGTGGTTTCACTTTCACTGCGGAGCCCCATAGTAGGGCAGGCTTGAGTAGGACACATTTATTTGGAGTCCAAGATGCTGCTGAGCTGCTAGATGTTTGTTTAATCAAGTGGGACGGCACTAGTCTTGGCGAGGGGAGGGTTTTGACAAAGAAGCTGCGCCGCTAAACCATAAAATACTGTGGGGAAACACCGGCGTTCATATTTTTGTCGTCATCAGCTTATAGTGTTGTGATTGGTTGTTCACTTAATGAGGCGTTCCCTAATCCCAATGGATTTAAAAATGCAGACAGACAACCATTGCTGGTCATTGTAGCCAACTGAGGAGAATATGCTGCAAAAAAATATTTTGTCATTGTATATTTTCTATGTAGTAAGGATTGACCTTGTGTGAGCCCTTGTGGCCAGTGTGAGTGTGTACCTATAATTAATCAGACTCCATACGTTTGGTGAAATAAGTATGTTTTGAGTTTGCTTTTAAAAGCCCCAGCAGAGTGGGCTTGCCAAACATCCATCGGGAGCTCATTCCAATCAGGTCTGGGGCTGTAACTCTAGTCCTGCCGACAGTCGGTGAGCCACCCCTTGTCGAATTTGTTCAGAGTAAAATGGACAGTATAGTAATTGCATCTTAATAAAGTCAAGTTGCGAGTAACTAAGGCACACATAGGCTTTTTTTTATTTGAAAAGAAACAAAAATAACAAACGTTACATTTTATTCCAGGTTGTATTGGTAAAGGAAAGTGGGGAGTTGGTTTTGCGGCTCGCTTTGTACCCTACCTGGAGATGGAAGTGTGTGAGGGGTTTCTGTTTTATTGCTCAAGGTGAACGCAGCCCAAGTGTTTTGTTAAGGTCAATGTCTTAGGTTTAGATTTTGCAGATAAACAATTAAAAAAGTGTTCTAAAATCTGTCTGGACATTGACATTGGTCGTAGTCTGCGTTGGTTAATTTACTGGAACAGGCCACTTTATTAAGGGATCTCTGCATTTCTCTTTTTGTCTGTCTCCATTTCTCTTTTTTTTTTCTCTAGCTCGATGCTACAGAGAGAAACATCAGTTGTGGAAATACACAGTATTAAGAACCTGGGTAAACTTTTGATCAGGGTCATTTGGGTAGTTTCTGTTGTCATTATGATTTACAAAGATTAAACCAGTAACTGTAAAAGGAGTGTGACGTCATAATAGCGTTACAAAGCTCGAGACTGAAGCTCTTTCAGGCGCCAATTTTAGCCGTTATGGAGGTCGCCATGTTGATTTTTATGGAAGTCCCTAATTTTGGAATATGTGCTGAGTTGAGTGCCTGTTTGCGTGGTAACCAGTGAGCCAATCAGAAACTCGCTTGTTCGTTGATCACATGCTCGCTCCCTGCAGACAGCGCAAAGCTCTAAACTTAGCACCAAACAAACACCAAACTGTATAAGAGCATTATTCCTTCCTAATCGAAGGTTAGATATGATCGTATCTTCATTATTATCTTCTCTATTAACCAAGTTAGGGCCAGTGTATCACATTAAACTATTGTTAAACGGTGGAGCAGTAAATTAGGCCTTTAGCACCACCTTCGGGTCCGCTAACAAAACCTCAATAGTTCGGCCAACTGTATATATTCTGAACAGTATTTTAACACATGCAACATTTACTCGCCTACAAACTGGAGCGTGGTTCATTTAGTGCAGTTGGACGATGAAAAAGGGATTTAATTCAGCTGAATTAAACCAAACACAGCTAGCATTAGCTTTTAGCAAACAGCAAACAATCGCCATTCATTAACAGCAGCAACTAACAAACTAATTAATAAAAAATTTAAACACACTACTTAAAAAGCTTCGGAAAACATAGACTAACTCAAAACAATCTTTGGGTGTAGCAAAAAGCTTAACTTTTACTGATTTTAAAATACAGCAGAATATTAACCTTAATATCTTGAGGTATGTGACAAACATCAATAAAACAAATGCAGGAATAAGAATGTGTTCAAACAAAGATGGCATAGTTAGAATGATGACTGTGACAAAAATAATTGGCGCAATTTTGTGTTATGCATATTCTCTGAAAAATGGGTACAACTGTATTTACAGTTTTAGATGTGCTGCATCTGAAGGTAGAACTTAATAATAATAATGGGTTAGATTTATATTGCACTTTTATCTCAGTAGGACCAAGGGACTCAAAGCGCTTACAGGACGTCCATTATTCATTCACTCCAGTCACACACTGGTGGTGGTGAGCTACAGCTGCCCTGGGGCAGACTGACAGAGACGTGGCAGACATTCCGCGCCCATTGGACTCTCCGACTATCGCCAAGTACATTCACTAAACATTCTTACACTTTCATATGAGGCAAGGTGGGTTAAGTGTCTTGCCCAAGGACACAATGACAGTATGAACTGTGGGGAGAACAGAATCTAACCACCTACCTTCCGGTTGAAGGATGACCGCTCTACCCACTGAGCTACTGCCGCCCAAAATCATGACAACAGTCACGGGTAAATGTTTATGCCAGGGTTTCAACATGACAGACCTCTGACCCAGGACAGTTCACATTTACTCAAGGATTATATTTACTTTATTCACTATTTTATAAAAACAGTCCTTACACACTCAGTAACACAGTGAGCTGGAGAATAAAATATTTGTTCTGTGGTTAACAGTAAATGTCATGTTCAGAGGTGAACGGTCCCAACAGCAAGACTTGTTTTAAACACAAGATTTTACTTTGTTTTGTCTTTGAAGAGCTCCTCGACAGTTACCTGTCTGCTGCTGCTTCTGTCGGTCCAGTCTAGTCCAGTCCAGTCCAGTCCAGTCTAGTCCAGTCCAGTCCAGTCCAGTGCAGTTACCTGTCTGCTGCTGCTTCTGTCGGTCCAGTCCAGTCCAGTCTAGTCCAGTCCAGTTACCTGTCTGCTGCTGCTTCTGTCGGTCCAGTCTAGTCCAGTCCAGTCCAGTCCAGTGCAGTTACCTGTCTGCTGCTGCTTCTGTCGGTCCAGTCCAGTCCAGTCCAGTCCAGTGCAGTCCAGTCCAGTCCAGTCCAGTCCAGTGCAGTGCAGTCCAGTCCAGTCCAGTCCAGTCCAGTCCAGTGCAGTCCAGTCCAGTTACCTGTCTGCTGCTGCTTCTGTCGGTCCAGTCCAGTCCAGTGCAGTCCAGTGCAGTCCAGTCCAGTGTAGTCCAGTTACTTGTCTGCTGCTGCTTCAGTCGGTCCAGTCTAGTCCAGTCCAGTCCAGTCCAGTCCAGTGCAGTTACCTGTCTGCTGCTGCTTCAGTCGGTCCAGTCTAGTCCAGTCCAGTCCAGTGCAGTTACCTGTCTGCTGCTGCTTCAGTCGGTCCAGTCCAGTCCAGTCTAGTCCAGTGCAGTCCAGTCTAGTCCAGTTACCTGTCTGCTGCTGCTTCTGTCGGTCCAGTATAGTCCAGTCCAGTCCAGTCTACTCTAGTCCAGTCCAGTCCAGTCCAGTCTACTCTAGTCTAGTCCAGTCCAGTCCAGTCACCTGTCTGCTACTGCTGCTTCTATCGGTCCAGTCTAGTCCAGTCTAGTCTAGTCCAGTCCAGTCCAGTATAGTCCAGTCCAGTCCTCGGTCTGCTGCTCTGTTCTTCTCTGTTCCTGCACATCTGACATAGCCCAGCCTCGTCTTCCTCAGCTTCATCACATCACATCCTGGTCCATCTACAACTTCAGCTCCTTTTAAATAAACTTAATCTCAAATCAAATCTCCATTTATTAATGTACTTCTAGGTTTGAAGACATATTTAAACTGTTTAAACTTTTAAATCTGTCATGATTTATACACTTCATTTTTAAGTGCACAGAGTTAATAACTTGTAGAAAGTTTTTTAAATAAACTTTTAAATAACATGAAATTAGATGAAAGCAAACAGACAAATCTTTATTTATTTATCTCTATAGTGTTATTTTAGCATGACATAGGTAAAAAAGTTATTGTGGAAAAGAATCAAATCATTGTTTAGTCTCTTTTTAAATTGGAATGATAAAGTAGTGCTGCAAAGATGGAAGCGCTTTCCTGAAAATGAATCGAAGTAAATAAATATTTGCATTAGATGATTATGATGCCAGTGCTTATGTAGCATAAGGAATATCCTCCTGTTCAATGCACTTTGAGTTCAAAGATGGTTTAATTAAAATTTTAAATAAGCTGTGAATGTGTATTTTTCATTTCTTTGATACAAATTGTCTTTTTGTTTATATTAAAATAGACAAGATTTTTCTTCTAATGGTATTGTTTTTCATTGATTAAAACGAATTTCAATAAAGGCAGTTGTGTTGAAATAAACAGCGTGAAATATGTTTACACTTTCATTCATCTTCTACTACTTTGTCTCGTTAGGGGTCCCGGGTGACTGGAGCCTATCCCAGCAGCTTTGGGCCTGAGGCGGGGTACACCCTGGACAGTGGCCAGTTAGTCGCAGGGCTAACATATAGAGACAGACAGTGACAGACAAACATTCACTCTCACATTCATTCACTAGGGACACTTTAGAGTTTCCGATTAACCTGTACATACATGTGTTTGGACGGTGGGAGGAGCCGGAGTACCCGGAGAGAACCCACGGTAACACGTGGAGGACATGCAGACTCCTCACAGAAAGACCAGAGACGGCCGAGAATGTTTGAGTAGGCCGGGTTTTGAACTCACGACCTTCTTGCTGTGAGGCAGGAGTGCTAACCACTCTGCCACGTGCACCCATGTTTACACTTTTAAATCTCAATTATAACAGTTTTATATCTGACACAGAAGGTCAAATTATTCCCTCATGAATTGTTTTTGATTTTAGATGACTAAAATTACATGACATCTTAGTCGGCTTAAACTAAAAATAATAAATCAAAAGAAGATACAATAAAATGCATGCATCAAACATCAATAACTAACTAATCACACTAACATAACATTCAACTTTTTAAAATTGCTAAATTAAAACCTAACCTTAAACCTTACAAACTACCATAAACATAATCAGTGCAGAACTAACAATACTTTTTTAACATTATGAGAAAAGTCTCTCAGATCAGAGGTCAGAGTATCTAGGAGATTGTTCCATTGATTAACAGCTTTGAATGAGAAGGCTGTCAGTGCAAAGGCAGAGCTTCTTCTGGGTAATCTTGTTCATTACTCTGTACGAGCAGATTTGAATTACTGACAGCTGTTCTCACACAGATCCTGCAGTTTATATAACACTGTCCTGTCCATCCCAGTTCTTCAGGAGCGGGTAAAACATATCATTCATAATGTTTTGGCTACTAAACAATTTTTCATAGAGTTTGTAATTGTGGCTCATTGTGGTCCTTACCTCCCCATTTCCACATCAGCGTGTTTCTTTAGGTGCCAAGAAAAAGAATTTTTAGTGTAAAATATCTTCCCACACAGCTCACATGGTATCACCAACTCTCGAGTGTGTTGAAAGTAATGCACTCTTAAAGAAGTTGAACTTCTAAATGTCTTTCCACACTGGTCACAATAGTACGGTTTGTGTCCTGTGTGAATGAGCAGGTGTTGTTTTAAATTAATTGCCTGTGAAAATGTCTTCCCACACTGGTCACAACTGTAAGGCTTCTCTCCAGTGTGGATGCGCTGGTGTTGTTTTAAACTTCCTGCCTGTGAAAATGTCTTCTCACACTGGTCGCAGTTGTAAGGCTTCTCTCCAGTGTGGATGCGCTGGTGTTGTTTTAAACAAGCTGCTCGTGAAAATGTCTTCCCACACAGATCACAGCTGTGAGGCTTTTCTCTAGTGTGGATTAGTTGGTGTTTTTTTAAATAACCTGCCTGTGAAAATGTCTTCCCACACAGGTCACAGCTGTAAGGCTTCTCTCCAGTGTGGATGAGCTGATGTTGTTTTAAATGACCCGACTGTGAAAATGTCTTCCCACACAGGTCACAGCTGTAAGGCTTCTCTCCAGTGTGGATGCGCTGGTGTTGTTTTAAAGAAATTGCCTGTGAAAATGTATTGCCACACAGGTCACAGCTGTAAGGCTTCTCTCCAGTGTGGATGAGCTCATGTTTTTTTAAATGACCTGCCTGTGAAAACATCTTCCCACACAGGTCACAGTTGTAAGGCTTCTCTCCAGTGTGGATGCGCTGGTGTTGTTTTAAAGACCTTGTCCGTAAAAATGTCTTCCCACACAGGTCACATCTGTAAGGCTTCTCTCCAGTGTAGATGAGCTGGTGTTTTTTTAAGTTACTTGCAAGTGAAAATGTCTTCCCACACTGGTCACACCTGTAAGGCTTCTTTCCAGTGTGGATGAGCTGGTGTTGTTTCAAATTACTTGACCGTGTAAATGTATTCCCACACTGGTCACAGATGTAAGGCTTCTCTCCAGTGTGGATGCGCTGGTGTTTTTTTAAATAACTTGCCTGGAAAAATGCCTTCCCACACTGGTCACAGCTGTAAGGCTTCTCTCCAGTGTAGATGAGCTGGTGTTTTTTTAAATTACTTGCCAGTGAAAATGTCTTCCCACACTGGGCACAGCTGTAAGGCTTCTCTCCAGTGTGGATGAGCTGGTGTTGTTTTAAATGACCCGTCTGTGAAAATGTCTTCCCACACAGGTCACAACTGTAAGGCTTCTCTCCAGTGTGGATGAGCTGGTGTTGTTTTAAATGACCCGTCTGTGAAAATGTCTTCCCACACAGGTCACAACTGTAAGGCTTCTCTCCAGTGTGGATGAGCTGGTGTAGTTTTAAACAACCTGCCCGTGAAAATGTCTTCCCACACTGGTCACAGCTGTAAGGCTTCTCTCCAGTGTGGATGCGCTGGTGTTTTTTGAGACTGTGCACAGTGGTATACTTGTTCCCACACTGGTTGCAGGTGTGCATTATAGAAGCAGTTGCTGTAGTCAGCTTCTTTATTTAAAGAGAGTTTGCTTCTGACCAAGGATCCCTTGTTTCTCTGTAAAAGACAGAAATATAAAAGTGAGAAATGGGTCATCTTAACTTATAAGTTTTCAACATCTCGTCCCACGGTGTGCTCCTCCAACTTAGGTTCAACTGGTTTAACTCAAAAAAAAAAAAGGCTCTTGGGATAAGAAAACATCATAACTTGTAATAACTTAGTCCAGATTTGCTTTAACCTTTTTTATAAGATGACCTGGATGACTCAGAATCTTCACAGAGATGTTAAGATGTTAAGTATAATGAACATAAGTTACTAAAATGTAATATGAATTTTATGTAAACCCACCCTCCTCCGTGTCTTGAATATATAAAAAAATAAATAAAATTGTTATTTGGGTCAATTAATTGCAAAGACTACCTGTCTGAAAGGATACAAGGCTTTTTAGTTTCTGCAAGCCCTGGATGTACTGGTTTGTTATGCTGAAGACGCAGCTAAGTCCCACGGTAAGGTTTTTAATCTACTGGTCAAATCTTTGTTCCTAATCTCTTATGGTCTTCAACCAAAAGGGCCATCTTAAATTCAAAAGGCAAAAACAGTAAGCACTACTTTAGAGACAGTCACCAGGGGAAGCTCAGCAAACATCAGCTGCTCCTCCACATTAAGAGGAGCTGGTTCTGGAAGCCTTTTGGAGACAAGCATGTCCCACCGAGAGAAGGCCATGTGAAAAACCCTGAAAAGACTAGACGGGCCATGCCAACTCATCTAGGCAAAGAACACTTTGTTATTCTCAGTGTCTTTGTTACATTTACCAATGTGAGATGGCTGAAAAAAGACCATCTATAAACCTACAGGCGCTAAGGTGGAATCTGCTGGAGTAAGGGCGAGTAAGAGTTTGTGCAAAAGCCAATGTCTTGTGACACGTCTCATGGTTTAACCCTTTAAACCCGAGCTTGTTTTTTGGTGTGTTTAAAACAATGCTTAGGTAGGCCGTGGCATTTAAACGATGCCCAATTGGCACTAAGGGGCCTAAAGTGTGCCAAGAAAACATCCCCCACACCATTACACCACCACCACCACCAGCCTGCACAGAGGTAACAAAGCATGATGGATCCATGTTCTCATTCTGTTTACACCAAATTCTGACTCTACCATCTGAATGTCTCAACAGAAAAATTGAGACTCATCAGACCAGGCAACATTTTTCCAGTCTTCAACTGTCCAATTTTGGTGAGCTCGTGCAAATTGTAGCCTCTTTTTCCTATTTGTAGTGGAGATGAGTGTAACCCAGTGGGGTCTTCTGCTGTTGTAGCCCATCTGCCTCAAAGTTGTGCGTGTTGTGGATTCACAAATGCTTTGCTGCAGACCTCGGTTGTAACGAGTGGTTATTTCAGTCAAAGTTGCTCTTCTATCAGCTTGAATCAGTCGGCCCATTCTCCTCTGACCTCTAGCATCAACAAGGCCTTTTCACCACAGGACTGACTCATACTGGGTGTGTTTCCCTTTTTACACCATTCTTTGTAAAGCCTAGAAATGGTTGTGCGTAAAAATCCCAATAACTGAGCCGATTGTGAAATACTCAGACCGGCCCATCTGGCACCAACAATCATGCTACACTCAAAACTGCTTAAATCACCTTTCTTTCCCGTTCTGACATTCAGTTTGGAGTTCAGGAGATCTTGACCAGGACCACACCCCCAAATGCACTGAAGCAACTGCCATGTGATTGGTTGATTAGATTATTGCATTAATGAGAAACTGAACAGGTGTTCCTAATAATCCTTTAGGTGAGTGTATCTCTGCAACTACAAGGTGTATTTCAATAATTCTGGTGTCAAAATGAAGGGGACCCTTGTAAGATTTCCCAATGGTGAAACTTTGAATGTGCAATGGCACATTTTCAGAATAAATCAAGATGGAAAACAGCAAAATAACTCCCAAAAAATTTCCGCCTAAAAAACAAAACAAAAACAATTAAAGCCGGAAGCGGCGATAAAGGCCCTCGCCTCCCTTACGACCGCGGGCACACAGTACTCGGAGGATTGCGATTTAGGTGGTCGCGTCTTTCACCCCACATGGCGGACTTCCTGTTGAGTTTAGGGTGTGGCTGTAATAGACTTTTCTGTTTGCCCTGAGGTGTCCTATAAATGTACCAAGTTTTGTATTTCTACATTGGAAAAAAATTACTTTCACTTTCCATAGGCCGAATGTATTTTGACTTTTCTAGGGGTCGCCACTGAGTCATTTGTCATATTTTTTTTTCGGGGACTTCAAATACATAAATTTTTAGCCGTCCCTGAACTTTGGGCCCAATAAAAATGACTTTTTGCGCATGTTCACTGGGTCAAATTTAGGATCATTTTACAAAAAAATTTTTATAAATAAATAACTGGCGCAAAAACAATAGTCCCTCCCGGTCATCACCGGCTCGGGCCTAATAAATTAACTTCTTTTTTTTTTTTTCTCCCCGAAATGATCCTCAATTTGACCCAGCAAACATCCGTGAAAAGTCATTTTTATTGGAAGCAGCTGGACTTAGTTTTCAAGGTGAAGACGTTTCGTCTCTAATTCCAAGAGACTTTATCAATTCTGAGTTCAACTGTAAGAGAGCTGAGCTTTATCTCTAAAGGGAGGAGTTTCCCCTGAAACCAAACCTGATGGACCAGGTTGTTTCTCACTGTTGTTGGTCGTGAAAGGGAGGTGTGACTCCAGGTGCAGGGTCGTTAGTGTTATAGTTCTAATCAGGTGTTATGTTTGTTGTTCTAAAGTGGGGCTCTGAGCCTTAATGACTAACATTTGGAGTCACACCTCCCTTTCATGACCAACAACGGTGAGATCCTAGACCAAAACGCAGAGACCCTAAACCAGTGCACAAGCCACAACCACCAGAGGGCGCTAAACTGACACTTTTAAAACTGGCAGGCCAAGGTTTTATCCGTCTGTCCACAGTCTGAAGCCTGTTCCAGAAAATCAACCAGTGCAGACTTTTACCAATGTCAATGTCCAGATTCTAGAACGATTTTTAACTTGCTTAAGATACAGTTATTATACTGTCCATCAAAGACAAATTGGACAAAGGATGACTTACCGACTGTCGGCAGGACTAGAGTTACAGCCCCAGAACAACACTGATACAAGGAGTTGTAAATAATGTCTTTGTCGCCCTCTTCTGGTGAATAATGAGTAGTGTTTGAACCAAGAAGAGCTCAGTGTGTGTAAATACTCTGCCTTTGAAAGATTTATATTATTAAACTGCATGACTAAACTTTAAGAACCCATTGTATTTGAATATTGTCTTTTTGAAGGTGACCTGACCTGTGATTAAAAATGCATCAAAAGGAGGTGGCATTAAACAGACCACAATAAAATCATGCGCGTTTGCTAACGCTGGGAATCTAGCAGCCAATAGGGGTTTAAATTAAAGCAAACTTATTCTGCAAACCCGAGGTTATTGAGCTAAAAACTGGAAAATATAAGTCAGCATGCCATGTACAACAAATAACAATAATCCACACTGGATAGGTCATAGCGTCCCGAGGGACCTGGGTCCCCAGTATCATCCAGCTGTGAGCAGTAATGTGGCCTGAGAACTGGAATTATCATGAAAAACCTCTCCTTCTTTTCCTTTCTTTATTGGAATCCGATCATAACATTATGGTTGTCAATTTGTGACAGTTTTTTTATTTGTCAACCATGTTAATAATACCGTATATTAATCGTAGGCCTACAGTTGCTGATATACTTTAAAATAAACCTTTACTATTTACAGCCCATACGTATTATTTTTAAATTGTTGCTGCATACTCCTCTAGCACTGGGCAGTTGCGCCCCTGGACTACATTTACACTTTTCTGCAGCAAAGCCTCTAAAACAGGAGCCTTTTAAAATGTGGTCACACTCACAAACAGACAAAGACACGGACAAACCTGGATTGTTGCAGGCGTCGTCCGCAGTTGAGGAGTTAGCTTTTCAGGAGCTGCTCATGTAGCATGGATCAACTGGTCACCATTAGCAGGAGGACAAAGACACAGGAAACAGGAACAGTTTTTTCTCCAGGACTCCAGACGAGACTCTGACTCTGCAGCGGGAGGAGGACAAAGACGTCTGCTGTGAAGCCGGACACAAATCTTACCGACGCGCTCCAAACAGCACTGATCGAATCTAAATCCAGAAATACTACAATGATTTATCAAAAGCAGACGGTTGATACTTTTACAAACAGGTTGTGCAGTTAAACCTGAAGGTTCCAAGAAAGTACAGCTTTACTCTTTAACTGTAGTAGACTGGACATGACCTGAAATGAGAAGATAAAACATACTTTTATAAGGTTTAGGCTACAATAAAACATAGTTGTTAGGGTCACAGTGAAACTGACTGAAAAAATAAATAAAAAACTAGTTCGTTTTTTTTATGTTTTTTTTGTTTTTAATGGATATGTTGTACATTAGAATTTAACTTACACAGTCTAGTCTACAGCACTACCATAAGTCTTTTTACTCTTTACTTTGTAAGCTTCAGCTGTTTCAGTTCAGAGGAAAACAAACGTAACGTTGTAACTGTTAAGACTATTATTACTTACACATTACACCACATGCAACCGTTCACATAAAGTCTTTGTAGTAAAACTTCACAACAGCAAAGTCTAGTCAAAAGCAGCTGTCGATGCATCACAAGTTCACCTGAGCGAGCGTTCACCTGAGCATTCACCTGAGAGTTCACCTGAGCGTTCACCTGAGCATTCACCTGAGAGTTCACCTGAGAGTTCACCTGAGCGTTCACCTGAGAGTTCACCTGAGCGTTCACCTGAGCATTCACCTGAGAGTTCACCTGAGAGTTCACCTGAGCGTTCACCTGAGAGTTCACCTGAGCGTTCACCTGAGCATTCACCTGAGAGTTCACCTGAGAGTTCACCTGAGAGTTCACCTGAGAGTTCACCTGAGAGTTCACCTGAGCATTCACCTGAGAGTTCACCTGAGCGTTCACCTGAGAGTTCACCTGAGAGTTCACCTGAGCGTTCACCTGAGAGTTCACCTGAGAGTTCACCTGAGCGTTCACCTGAGAGTTCACCTGAGCGTTCACCTGAGCGTTCACCTGAGAGTTCACCTGAGCGTTCACCTGAGCGTTCACCTGAGAGTTCACCTGAGCGTTCACCTGAGCGTTCACCTGAGAGTTCACCTGAGCGTTCACCTGAGAGTTCACCTGAGCGTTCACCTGAGCGTTCACCTGAGAGTTCACCTGAGAGTTCACCTGAGCGTTCACCTGAGCGTTCACCTGAGAGTTCACCTGAGAGTTCACCTGAGCGTTCACCTGAGAGTACACCTGAGCGTTCACCTGAGCGTTCACCTGAGCGTTCACCTGAGAGTTCACCTGAGAGTTCACCTGAGCGTTCACCTGAGAGTTCACCTAAGCGTTCACCTGAGAGTTCACCTGAGAGTTCACCTAAGCGTTCACCTGAGCGTTTACCTTAGAGTTCACCTGAGCGTTCACCTGAGCGTTCACCTGAGAGTTCACCTGAGCGTTCACCTGAGCGTTCACCTGAGCGTTCACCTGAGCGTTCACCTGAGAGTTCACCTGAGCGTTCACCTGAGAGTTCACCTGAGAGTTCACCTGAGCGTTCACCTGAGAGTTCACCTGAGAGTTCACCTGAGAGTTCACCTGAGCGTTCACCTGAGCGTTCACCTGAGCGTTCACCTGAGAGTTCACCTGAGAGTTCACCTGAGAGTTCACCTAACCGTTCACCTGAGCGTTCACCTGAGCGTTCACCTGAGCGTTCACCTGAGAGTTCACCTGAGAGTTCACCTAACCGTTCACCTGAGCGTTCACCTGAGCGTTCACCTGAGAGTTCACCTGAGCGTTCACCTGAGCGTTCACCTGAGAGTTCACCTGAGCGTTCACCTGGGCGTTCACCTGAGAGTTCACCTGAGCGTTCACCTGAGCGTTCACCTGAGCGTTCACCTGAGCGTTCACCTGAGAGTTCACCTGAGAGTTCACCTGAGCGTTCACCTGAGAGTTCACCTGAGAGTTCACCTGAGCGTTCACCTGAGCGTTCACCTGAGCCTTCAGCTGAGAGTTCACCTGAGCGTTCACCTGAGCGTTCACCTGAGAGTTCACCTGAGAGTTCACCTGAGAGTTCACCTGAGAGTTCACCTGAGCGTTCACCTGAGAGTTCACGTGAGAGTTCACCTGGGCTTTCACCTGAGAGTTCACCTGACACTATCTGTGACAGACGACTCTGTCAGATCTTAAACTTACTTTACTGCAGTGTACGCTTTCCACCAATACTTTACCTTTGATCAATAATATTGTTGGTGGAATCCTTGGGACAACATTTTTACTATTATCACAAACGTTACATGGGACTCGTGAGTGTGTTTTGAACAGGCATCTCTCTGGACACCTACACTGTGTTCTGTTGTTGATGCAGCTGCACAGTGTCGCCAGATAACCTGACTCCAGTTGATCCATCACAACAGCCGCTCTTCCAGATACTGCACCTCCCGCTGCAGAGTCAGAGTCTCGTCTGGAGTCCTGGAGAGCACACTTTCTTGTTTTGTGAGCAGCTCCTGAAAAGCTAACTCCTCAACTGCGGACGACGCCTGCAACAATCCAGGTTTGTCCGTGTCTTTGTCTGTTTGTGAGTGTGACCACATTTTAAAAGGCTCGTGTTTTAGAGGCTTTGCTGCAGAAAAGTGTAAATGTGGTCAAAGAAGAAACTGTTGGAGCTAATCCCGTCTTCACTAGCGTTACACGTCTTTGGAGTAATCCATGTTCAAAAGGACTACATCTGCAGAGATTTAGCTCAGAGAAAAGACGGCTATTTATGTTTTTCAAAATGCACACACTTAAATAAAATAGAAAGTGTTTTTCAGGCTGCTAGATATGTTTGTGAACATTTGGTCGAAGCCGTAAATCGTTAATTATGAGCTCATTTATACAAACTATGTGTTTGGTATGTTACAGTTAGCCTAGCCACAGAGCCAGACTAATAAATCGAGAACCGAGTGATTTTTATAAAACCCAGTTGATTGAATAGTTAATATGCTGGAGTTAATTTGCAAATTAAGCAGAAACAAAGCAGTGAAAAACATGATTTTATTGTGGTCTGTTTAATGCCACCTCCGTTTGATGCATTTTTAATCACAGGTCACTTTTAAAAAGACAATATTCAAATACAATGGGTTCTTAAAGTTTAGTCATGCAGTTTAATGATATAAATCTTTCAAAGGCAGAGTATTTACACACACTGAGCTCTACTTGGTTCAAACACTACTCTATATTCACCAGAAGACAAAGACATTATTTACAACTCCTTGTATCAGTGTTGTTCTGGGGCTGTAACTCTATCTGCCTGGACATTGACATTGGTAGAAGTCTGCACTGGTTGATTTCCTGGAACAGGCTTCAGACTGTGGACAGGGGGATAAAACCTTGGCCAGTTTTAAAAGTGTCAGTTTAGCGCCATCTGGTGGTTGTGGCTTGTGCTCTGGTTTAGGATCTCTGCGTGTCTCAAAAATTCCGCTTGAGAAGAATATGAAACCTGGACTAATCCACTGAGCACCTACCAAATATTGATCAAGTTGCTGACTGAGTTATTAAAAAAGTGTTTCACCATTGGTTCAGATATTTTTTTTGCCAACTATTTGTTGCCAATAGTGATCGTAAATATTCTGATATTAAAATAACTATATACAACCATTTACATGAATATATTGTACTATATTAAACAACGTCACTACTTTCTCTTAGACTCTACTACTTGCTGGAATACTAAGAAACTGGAAATAGATCCAATTAACTGGTCTCTGACACAATTTTCTCACCTAAGAAGGGTGCACCAGGAGAACCCATTTGCCCTAGCGGGACTTCAGCAGCGGGCTTCACACGGGACGCCTGGAAGAACTGGCAGGTTCTGTGTTTAGAAGATCTGTCCGTGGAGGATGTTGAGGATGTATTTCTTTTTGGATTTATGGGTTCCTGCTCATTGGTCTGGGGACTGCCTTAAACTATCGCAAAATTAGTTTTACAGTGAATTTGTGCAAGACAGCTGCCTTCAAAGGTACACAGCTGCTGTCTGCTAAAATTAAACATTGCTTCTGTGACGTGAGGATTACAGCAGGGTGTTGCACAGTCAGAGGAGCTGATTCGTGTCCTCTCAGCACGGGCTTCGTACACGTAGAAAAGAGTGGATGAAACATCAAAGTTACTTTACGAAACAGATGCACGCACCTGACTCTGAGAATCAGAACTGATTGACAACAATCAGGATAAATTACCGATGATCAAAATGGACAAATTACAAATTCTGTCTCCTTTACCTATGTCCAGTCCCTTCTCTCGATTAGAAGTCTGGCCAGCAGCTGGGTCTTATCTTATCTTAGTGGTACTCTTTGTACTACATCAAGGACAAGGTCATGGGACTCTCACAATCATTTCTGCTAAACACCTCAAGGCCTTCCTACCACTCCTTTCACGTCCCGTCTGCCATTTGACATCTGTCTGAATCTTTCCTCTACGCCTAGAATAATGGCTGCATTTGTGTAGTTTGCAATCTTTGTGTGTCTGTCTTTGTATAAATGTAATATGTTGCACCGTTATCACGTTTCTAGTTTGTGAATTTTGTTCACTGACAATAGCAATAAAACCTTCCTGATTCCTGCATGGACCTCCTCTGTGTAGGCCTCTACTGAGTTTCCAGGTGTAGTTAAATTAGGAAGAACATCTGTCAGCCGTGTGGCAAACATTTCTATTGCAGCTGCGCTAAAATTCCGTTTAGACACTACGCATTTGTTGGAATTTTAGGGAAATGTATAACTCATCTCGAATTCCACCAGTGAGGGATCTGAAACAGCAGATGAAAGAGAGGAGACGAAGAGAACAAATTGGTTAAAAGACGGGGTTGTAAGGAGTGATTGAAATGCGTAGTGTCCCGGAGGGCGATATATTACAGCTAAATAAAATGGCTTCCTTCCGTTAATTTGAGTTTGATGAGTAACATTTCGAATGAGTTAAATTTTGGCTTTTCAGGATGGACCTGTAAAGTAAAATGCAGCTTTATGAATGCCTGCAACACCACCACCCAGTTTCGTGCAAACCTGTGCATACGCATGATCAGGGGTAGAGGCTTCATTTAGTAGCAGAAAAATATTGGGCCTAAGCCAAGTTTCACAAAGACAAAGTAAATCCAAGCTGTGAGAAGTAATAGGATTGTTAATTAAGAGTGCTTTGGAGGATAGAGACCGCACATTCTGGAGGCCCATGCATTATTTTTTTAACATTCCTGTGAAGGTTCTCATTCAGGTTATCTTGGAAAAAAAAAGTTAAAGCAAAGGCATCTGGACTAGGTTTTCAAGGTGAAGATGTTTCTTCTCTTAAAGAGCGTTTTTTATTTATTTTTTTATTTTTTTATTTAATAGGCCCGAGCCGGTGATAGCCGGGAGGGCCTATTGTTTTTGCTCGGATAATTTTTTTTTAATTTATTTATTTTTTTTCTGCAAAATGATCCTTAATTTGACCCAGTGAACATGCGCAAAAAGTCATTTTTATTGGGCCCAAAGTTCAAGGTCGGCGAAAAATTTATGTATTTAAAGTCCCCGAAATAAAAATATGAAAATGACTCAGTGGCGACCCCTAGAAAAGTCAAAATACATTCGGCCTATGGACAGTGAAAGTAGTTTTTTTCCAATGTAGAAATACAAAACTTGGTACATTTATAGGACACCTCAGGGCAAACAGAAAAGTCTATTACAGCCACAGCCTAAACTCAACAGGAAGTCCGCCATGTGGGGTGAAAGGCGCGACCAACTAAATCGCACCCCTTACGCCAAAAGATTCAACTCATTGTGTTTTTGTCTAAATGGCCCCAATTTTGGTGAGTATCATCTAGACACATGTGCCAACAAAAGCTGTCATTTTGTTTTTGATATCTTATCGGGTGTGGGTGTGGCAAGCCTGTAACGAGGCGGCCATTTTTGTGGTAATAAATTATCCGTTAACTCTCAAATGGCTTCTCGGATCAAGTTGGACCCAAAAAGGCGTTTGTGCACATTCATGACCTGAACACAAAGATATGTAAATAAAAGGGTTTGCTTTAGAAATGGCCCGCTAGCGCCACCTACAAACTTATAATGGGACCCAAGAATTTAGTTTGTCATAGAGACATAAAATTTGGTACACACATCTCTTATGTCATGACGAACATAAAAGCCAATGACAACCACCCTCTATCTATAAATGTGTTGCCATAGCAACGGAGCAAATATTATGAAAAGTCAATGGGAAGGGAAAATTTTAGTTTGTCCTAGGCAAATGAAACTTGGTACACACATCCAGCATGGGCTTATGAACATAAAAGCCAATGGGGACCACACCCTATCACACACGAGAATGCGGCCATTTTGAATTAAAAATGTGAACCGCCTTAGAATACACCTCACTTTTAAAAATTGACAGAAAATAGCTGCTTCATTCCACAAACACCAAACTTAGGCAAAATGAGCTTAACACTTGTGTGCAAAATAGACAATGCCTTTTCTTGTTGTTTTTGCTCAATTTATATTTTTATTTAATTTTAATTTTGCTGCAAATTTTGCTGCAAAATTATCCTTAATTTTGACCCAGTAAATGTCCGCAAAAAGTACATTTTATTGGCCACTAAACTTAAGTCTGGCGAAATATTGATGTATCTTAAGTATTTGAAAAAATAATAAAAAGAAATGACTCAGTGGTGACCCCTGGGAAATGAAAATACATTTGGCCTATGGAAAGTGAAAATATTTTTTTCCAACGTAGAAAAATGAAACTTGGTACATCCATAGGACACCTCAGGGCAAACAGAAAAGTCTATGACAGCAACAGCCTAAACTCAACAGAAAGTCCGCCATGTGGGGTGGAACGTGCAACCACGTAAATCGCACCCCTCGGGTCAAAAGATTAAACCCAATGTGTTTTCTTCTAAAAGGCCCCAAATTTGTTGAGTATTATCTAAACACGAGTGCCAACAAAGTTATCAGTTTGTTAGTTTGTTTTTTGATACATTTGTGGCTGTGGTTGTAATCATAGACATGCATAAGAAAGGCTAGATGTCTCGTCCGCGCTGTCGGCCAATGGAGGTCGACGTCCGCACCTGGCGGCCATCTTGTCACAGGCAGCTTGCTCACTCGTAACATTGTGTTTTAATGGTGCATGTACTTTTTAAATAACCATAACTTGCTAAATTTTCTACCGATTTTTAAACAGTCTAGTTTGTTATAAACGTCAGAGATATACTTATGACACTGCATACTTATGAATAATTATAACCATGGACTTCCATATGAAAATAACATTGAACAGAACATAGAGATGCAATGAATATACACACGCCCAAGGAATGAATGAATATATATATATATATATATATATATATATATACACACACACACTTTTATAATGTTAATATTATAATAAAATAATTTGAATTATTATGTTTATTTTAACTTCTTGAGGATTGGGCCATTTACTAGGCTTTTCCCCTTGACATTGCACTGCGCCTACTTCAGAGATCACTGTTCCCAGCTATTTTTGCCTACCATCAAATGCCTGACCTCTTTAGAAAACTGAGACCCTGTAGTTTCTTAGGAAACAATCAGAATAATTATGTGAAGTACTTGCACAGAGTTATAGAGGCTAGAATATTGTTTTTCTTTCTGTTGGATAACAAGCATCTCAACTGACCACATTTCAGCTTCTAGGTCTCTTGATATGACTTTAGAAACACAACTGAGCCCAAGCACCAGGTCTTGTAAAGCTGTGTACAAAAGCAGATCAATATAGAATGAAATATGAGTACTTTAGACCATTGATTTGCCAAGGTATGCTCATGCGTTTTGTAAAATGCCCTATCGAAACTCCCATAGGACTTTTGGTTACCCAAAACATAGACATAGGCTACATAATAAAGGCTTACTGTGTGGTAACCTCTTGGTAACACTCTGAAGTTTCTTGTAGACTATTTGGATTGTATATCAGGGGTTCTGATATAGAATTACTACACAAAATATGGAATAATTACACAAAAGTCTATTTATTCATTTGTTGCAGAGGACATATCTACAGCTGACAGGCTTGTAGAGGTGACAATGACAGCTGGGAGGGACTCTGTGTCATCCTGTGCTGTCACATTGCCTGCATGGTTTAACAACCCCACACCGGGCCATCAGCTTCCTGAAGATGTACTTGAACTGGCATTAGGGTTGTTATTCCAGCCACCTTAAAACAAAAAAAAGATATATGGAGTATAGTACACAGATATTCACTACATGCTTTAAAAATGTTTTATGCTTAAAAAAAAAAAAAAAACAGAACTAACCACCCCTGAATGATCTTTCCGTATAAATTAAGTTGCATGACATTATCATACAGTTCAGACTGTATCAGTGGTGATAAATACGGCAAACAGATACAAATACAGGCATTTTTCTATATACTCAAAATGGTTTGTGACACTTCCAGGTACTGTGTATGTCTTAGGGTTAGGGTTAATGTGCATGTCTTTAGAAAACACATTTTACAAAAAATAAAAATAATAAGATGTTTTTAACAAACCAAACCGATTGGAAATCATGTGCAACTTAAGTTATATTGAAAAGAAAGAGCAATTCTGCCTCTCCCACTGATGTAAAATTGCTGGGTAGCAGCTAACCTGTAACTACTAACGTTAGGTCTCACTCAAAGCCAGCTAATAACTACAACCACATTCAAAATGACTGTAATATAAATAAAAAAATAGTTGTCATAAAATCGTTATTGGTGTCAGTAAAACTATAACTGAACAGCTCGATGGTGGTCTCAGCCTTGATAACTTGCACAGGTAACGTTAGCCGTGATACACAACTATGCTGCACGATTAAGTCGTCTTTCGAAAAGAAAAGCTGCAATTTCAACATGTTCACGCATCCAGAATTATAGCCACATTATTAACGTTTGTAAGAAATCAAACATTTTGTAAATCCGTCAAGATTTCAGCGAGATAAAAGTATTTATGTTCGTGCAGATCACTCACCTTACATCAGGTACCATGGAGTCCGATAGGAAGCTTGCCTGTTTCAAGATGGCCGCCGGTGATGCCGTCGGAGACTGCGCCGTGAGACATCTAGCCTTTCTTATGTATGTCTATGGTTGTAATGAGCCTGTGAAGAGGCAGCCATTTCTTTGGGAAATGCCAGTTACCAAATGCCAGGATCCTTCCTTTGGAGGAGGCTCCTCCAGAGCCAAGACTAGAGTCTTGGAAAACTCCTCAGAATCTTTTGGAACTTGTAAACTTGTTATTTTAGACAACTAATATTTACATTTTTACTTTTTCACAGGCAGGTGCATTGCTTTCTGAGTCATTGCAAATCTCCAGCCAGTACTTTGTTTTTCTCACCTTTGCCCAAGTATAATCTATTATTTTCAAAAGTTCAGACGGATCCCAGGAAAACCAGGGAATGTGGAGACCTTTAACTCTAAATACAAGGTGGTGTAGCAGGCCCCAGCAGTAGCACAGGCCCGAGGTGATGAAGCAGGCTCCAGCCAGAAGAAGATTCAAGCAGAGGCACAGGCCCGGTTATTTGACATTACCATGAAGTTTACGCTTTAAAGCACAAAATGCAATCCTCCGAGTACATGTGTCCCCGCGGTCGCAAGGGAGGCGAGGGCCTTTATCGCCGCTTGCGGCTTTAATTTTATTTATTTTTTTATTTTGTGTTCCCAAGTTCGTGGAAGACACCGTTTGCAATTGTTGTGAACTTGTGTTAAGATGATCCATTTCTCACTTTTACATTTCTGTCTCTTACAGATCCTTGGTCAGAAGCAAACTCTTTTAATAAAGAAGTTAACTACAACAACTGCTTCTATAATGCACACTTGCAACCAGTGTGGGAACAAGTTTACTGCTGTGCACAGTCTCAAAAGACACCAGCTCATCTGCACTAAAGAGAAGCCTTACAGCTGTGACCAGTGTGGGATTACATTTTCAGGGCCAGGTTGTTTAAAACAACACCTGCTTGTCCACACTGTAGAGAAGCGTTATGGCTGTGACCTGTGTGGGAAGACATTTTCACTGGCAAGTAATTTAAAACAACACCAGCTCATTCACACTGGAGAGAAGCCTTACAGTTGTGACCTGTGTGGGAAGACATTTTCATGGGCATTTTCTTTAAAACAACACCAGCTCATCCACACTGGAGAAAAGCCCTATAGCTGTGACCTGTGTGGGAAGTCATTTTCACAGGCAAGTCATTTAAAACGACACCAGCTCATCCACACTGGAGAGAAGCCTTACAGCTGTGACCTGTGTGGGAAGACATTTTCACGGGCAGGTAATTTAAAAAAACACCAGCTCATCCACACTGGAGAGAAGCCTTACAGCTGTGACCTGTGTGGGAAGACATTTTCAATAGCAAGTAATTTAAAAAAACACCAGCTCATCCACACTGGAGAGAAGCCTTACAGCTGTGACCAGTGTGGGAAGAGATTTTCAGAGGCAGGTCATATAAAACAACACCATCTCATTCACACTGGAGAGAAGCCTTACAGCTGTGACCAGTGTGGGAAGACATTTTCACGGGCAGATCATTTAAAACAACACCAGCTCATCCATACAGGACACAGACCGTACTATTGTGACCAGTGTGGAAAGACATTTAGAAGTTCAACTACTTTTAGGACACATTACTTTCAACACACTCGAGAGTTGGTGATACCATGTGAGCTGTGTGGAGAGATATTTTACACTAAACGGACTTCTTCTCGACACCTAAAGAAACACGCTGAGATGGAAATGGGGAGGCATCAGCATCCAGTTTAAACTTTGTCACAAAATGTTAAAATAATTATTGAGTTCAGATCAGAAACAAGATGACGGAGACTGTACATGGTAAATTAAGGAATGGAAGACCGGTTTAATTCTTGCAACAATGAAACAAATCGGACTCCTGTACAAGTACATGGTGATTTGCCACATGTTTAAAACACATGAAGTTATAATAGGTGTACATTATGCCTTTATAAAATGGACTTGTTAGGAGAAAACATTAGATGACAATCCTGAAATGCGTCAATCACAACATAAGAAAAAAGATATAACATTTACATCGAAGTTAGCTTTATAGATAGCCTTTTACAAAAACGAACATTAAAATACAAGGAGACACTAAGAAAAACACAATCGCAGAGCTCGAGGTATAAAAGACATTTTATGTCTTTTGTTGAGCTCATGAACACTAGTTGGTGCCTGGTTTATGAAAGTCTGCAGTAGTGTTGTCATGATACTGGAATTTCTAACTTTAATACAATACCTTCAAAAATATCGATATTCTATACCGTTTTCGATACCGAAGGGAAAACAACTGTCACAATTCTTTTTTTATATATATATATATATAAATTAGATAAATTTAACATCTCTAGATAGAACATGACAATGAGGTATATTAAATTAAAATCAATTAAAATTCAGCCAAGGTCTGCTTAGTTAACTTTCCTCACTGTGAGGGATCCAGAAAATTTTAATAAAAGAATATGCATTTGAATATAATTCTTTAAAGTAAAGTCTCATTTATTCCACACCTACAGCCTCTTAAACAATCTGGAGATGAATGTAGATAATCCACTGTTTCTGTATTTTATCTTTTGTTTCCATGAGAAGGATTTTTGAGTGTTTAGCTTTCACCAACACAGCTCACAGACAAAAGGAAAAAACTACAAAATCAAAAGAGGCTAAAGGCTAAAGCTCAAGACCTGGTGGTTTATTGACAACAACCTGGAATCCTGCAGATAATGCCTAGCACTCCATTACACGTGTGTGAGAACATTTTAAATACAAAATCATCAATTTAAGCCAAAACATATTTGTGAAATATGACAAAGATGCCTGTCATAATTAATCTGTTTCTATTGTCATTCTTCTGAAAACAACAGGAACAAGGAAAAATGCACTGAGCCTTTCTTTAACTTTATCTGTTGCCAATAATTAACTTTTATTGTTTAATTTGCAGGTTCATCTTTAAACATTTTCAAAATTTAGATTAGAAATATTTATTTCCTGTATTTTGCCCGTGTGGGTTAACATTTTATTTAAAATGCTTATGATTAGTTCTGAAACAGGATTTAGGATTCACACAGAAACTGACAACTTAAGGAAGACTTAACCTTTGCACTCATCTCCAAACCTTTCACACCTTTTCTGTTTTTTAATCACACAAATGATGTGTTGGGTTCAAATGAACGCGAATAATGTGAGATAATTACTCATGTTGTTTGTAAATGAGGTCAAATATGCAACAAACGAGTCAATACTTAACCTACGACAGAATAAAGAAGTTGACAGACAAATGTACAACTCGCCACATTATTAGACGTCCTCACTTTTCTCCGAGCTTGAGTCTTTTTAATCCCGACATGAAAACTGGCCAGTCCTGGTTCAGTTCGGATTTCTCTAATTATCACAGCAGTCGTGACCAAAGAATATAGAGCTGTTGGTTCAGCTTTGACTCTGACACGGAGCTGAGGAGCTGTATTTTCTGATTAAAATAAACGTTCCCTCTCCGTCCATAACGCCAGTGAATCTTCGTTATGTTTTACCAAGGTTCAACTTTAAAATTTTGGTCGTTTCTAACTCATGTTGAAATTTCCCGCTGCTCTCTTCGTAACCAAAGTAACGTGAGGACCCGCACGTGTAGACGTAGCGGTCCTAGAGGTGCCGGTTCAAAAATATGTTTTACACAATGCGGTTGTAATTAAGAATAATGTCTTGCGGTCCAGATCGTGGTCCCCCTTTTGAAGACCCTTGAGGTAGTGCACTTGTTCAAAGGCCTCTCAGATTGTCATACACTCAGAAACTCTTGTATTTTCAAGTAAAATCCAAAGCTCAGCTGGTATTGAAACTTTGGGAAATGAGTATCGTGGCGTTTGTGATACTTCAGTAACGAAATATCGATATTTTTGACTTCAGGATGTTGTGTCAGGTATGGACTGACATAGTCCAACACAGGACTGACATAGTCCAACACAGGACTGACATAGTCCAACACAGGACTGACATAGTCCAACACAGGACTGACATAGTCCAACACAGGACTGACATACTCCAACACAGGACTGACATAGTCCAACACAGGACTGACATACTCCAACACAGGTCTAATGAAACTCAAATTGACCTGCTTAAGGACGTCAGGTGGAAGCCCAGCTCTTTGTGCAACCTCTCAGCTCCAGGGTCGTGGATGGACGTGTAATGAGCTGATGTGTCGGTCATAGATGTGAATAAGTTTACATGTATAAGCCACTAAGTGTACAGGACAGTGTCTCTGAACACTGATTAGATGTAGTGCAAAGTGATGTCTTTGTCTAGTTTGCATTAGGCACCAATAAGAGATACAGCTAAAGACATTTAGTCATAAGTGTATGTGGATAAGCAAACGAACTGGAGCAGGAGTGAGAACATATATCATATACAATTAATATGAAACAAACTCTACACAAAATTGTTCACTTGTCTAAACATGATGGACATGTTTTACCTGCTCCTGAAGACCTGGGATGGACAGAGCTGTATAAACTACAGGATCTGTGAGAGAACAGCTCTCAGCATTTCAAATCTGCTCGTTCAGAGTAATGAACAACAAAAGACTGTAGGGATGCAACAACACAGTCGCTCCACGGTTCAATACGCAACTTGTTTTTTTTGTTCACGGTTTTCAGTTTGGTACAGTACAATTTATGTTGCCAATATTCTTTTATTTAATTTTAAACTAGGTGTAGTCGATGTGGAGGGATTTTAAAGATAAGCTGTATTTTCAAAACTGTCTTCATTTTACTAATAAAGCAAATAACACTATATAATATTTAACATTTGAAGTAAACGTGAATTGAAAGCTGTGAGCAGTAGGGGGAGGTTGGTGGTTTGATTCCCATTCTCCCCACAGTTCATACTGTCGTTGTGTCTTTGGGTAAGACACTTAACCCCTGGCCTCCAGTGGTGCTCCAGCTGTAACACTGGTGAATAGAAGCTTAATGTAAGTCAAATAAATGTAAATGTGGGGTTTTGGTGTTTTATGTTTGATGTGTTTATTTCTGTGTACTTATTTAGCTCTTCATTTATGCATGAGTTTGTGTTTATGGTTTATACTTGTGCATGGTTTATAATCAACCATGATTGTAAGGGATGTTATATTAATACATCTAGTTTAACATAACATATATTAATACATCTAGAAACATTAATGTAAAAGAAAACATAACGTCAGAAGAGTATGGTTTAAAAGTTTAACACACACACACACACACACACACACTGTATAAAAGCTTATGTCTACTGTATCATCTTTATTAGAGTTGGAGGAAGTCTACTCGGATCATTATATTGTTGTTTGTGAAACAATAAAGACTCTGGCATTGATCTTGTTGTGCGTTCATGACTTATTTTATACAATTGTGTCAAAGGCTGAGGGTTCAGTATTGGACACAACAGGATCTTTATATAAATATATATAATCCATATTGAAAACAGATGCATGATCCAGAATGCTTTACTGTGATTTATTTAATGAATACTGGTGGTAAAGACAAACGTGATGATAAACCATGTTCTGTCTCCTACACTGTAACCGTCTGATGTATGCAGACGACCTGTTTTTGCAGTGTCCATATAGTGCAGGCCTTCAGCCGCTTTTAAATGTCTGCTCACAATGTGGCTTAGAATAACATTAAGTATAATGCTGTTACAAGCCACATCATGATTGTAAAAACAAAAGAGAATCTAAAACTTTCATTTCCTGAATTCTATCTGTGTGAACATGTTCTACAAGCCACAAATGAGATTAAATATCTTGGACATTAAGTCACTTGGGATCTCTCCGATGACAGAGACATGTTTAGGCAGAGTTATATGAGCAGAAAACATGCTCGTCTGTAAGTTCAACATGTCTCTGCCAATGTTAAACCTGCACTTTTTAGAACTTTCTGTTGGCCCTTGTTTACTGCGCACTTGTGGCGTAGTTATAAGAAGTCCAAGCAAAAACAGGTGCCTACAATGATTCTATGAGGATACTATTGAAGGTCCCAAGGTGTTGTAGTTCAAGTGAAATGTTTGTTAATTGTGGTGTAAGAGCTTGTGCAGCCGTTAAACGCTTCTGTATTTATTCTTTTATGTGCAGGTGAATGAAATTGTCAGATTATATAATTCAAGATCGGGTCTGTCCAGATGTTAGCGCTGTGAGAGTTACTTCTAGAATGTGGAGACACAGTCAATCCTGCCTTTATTTATAATGTACTTGTTTTTTCTATTATAATTATCTCTATTATTATTTTATTTCTATGGACCAGATGCTCCCTGTTAGCCCAGCCTCGTCTTCCTCAGCTTCATCACATCACATCCTGGTCCATCTACAACTTTAGCTTCTTTTAAATAAACCTAATCTCAATCAAATCTCAGTTTATTAATGTGCTTCTAGGTTTGAAGACATATTTAAACTGTTTAAACTTTTAAATCTGACATGATTTATGCACTTCATTTTTAAGTGCACAGAGTTAATAACTTGCAGAAAGTGAAAGTAGATAAAAGCAAACAGACAAAACTTTATCTCTATAGTGTTATTTCAGCATGACATAAGCAAATAAGTTATTTTGGAAAATAATTAAATAAAAAAACACATTGTTTAGTCTCTTTTTAAATTGGAATAATAAAGTAGTGCTGCAAAGATGGATGGGTTTCTGAACTTTCAGGATGCTCCTGAGGTCTGTGACCTGCAGCTGCACGGGTAAGGAAACTGAAAAACAAAAATCAAAACTGGTTTAACACATATTTACTCATTTTCAAAAATACAGCACTTGCTTCTTTAACTACAATTTCTAAATAACCAGTTTCTTAAAAAAGGTATGCAACATGTCTGAGATAAATATCTCTTTGTGTTAGAAATGAGTGCATCTTTGAGCCAACATTCAGTACTAGTAAAATACTTAAGTACTTTTAAAATGGGATACTTTAAGACTTTTACTCAAGTCGTGTTACAGCCAATTTAGACTTTAGCTGTCCTTGTTGCCCTGAAGGACTGCATCAGCTGACAGGCTAACTCACTGCTAGATGAGTATAAACTCTTCCGAGGCAGATCAACAATTTCTTCTTCTTTTATTAGTATTTTTATTAGTATTTAAAGTTATTAAAAGCAGTTTAATCCCTGTACATAACAATAAAGACCTGTACATCACCAACAGTGTAGTCAACAAACGGTGTGCTGCTTCCGTCTAGCCACACACCTGTACAAAGGTGCCCACCTTTTATAGTGTGTAGCATAGACCAGTATTGACCCCTAGTGGATACGACCAATATTTATCTTTTGTTGCCAATGGCTTCTACAAGTCGTATTTAAATTGGTGACTAATTTTTACAGTAAGGTGCCTGTACTTTTACCTAAGTATGGCTTTCAGGAACTCTTTACATCTCTGGAAAATATTCTAAATGAATTTTATATATCTCTACAACATGCAGTTTATAATTACGGATATATAAGGATATATTTTAATAATATAGCAGATTAGTACTATTGCCAGCTATAGATGTATTTTTGAACAGTCTTGACAAAGATGACAAACAGTGATAAGTAAAGTAGTAGAATATATAAAAACTTAGATATTAGAGTAAATGTGAAATTTACCTGAAGTAAAGCAGCCGCCAGAGGGCGCTGCTAACACAGGGACAGTGAAGGAGCAGTGATGCTAAGTTTATCTCAGCTCATCAGTTACACTTGAAGAAAAAAACATAAACTCCACTCCACTCTTCTCTCTTTCTGATTGGTTTTCACTTAAACATATGAAGTTAATGTTCTCTGTTCTGCTGCTGGTGTGGACATGTTTTTCACTCTCCTCTCTCTCAGCTGTTGTTGTTGTTGTTGTTGTTTGTTTGGTGGGCTGTGTTTTTATTCTCTGTTGCGAGGTGTTTCCAGAGAAGAACCTGGTTTTCTATCACAACAATACAAGGCATGTGTCTGAATTTATGATTCTTAAGAGTTATATAATCTCCCGTTATATAATTTATAATTACATTTCTTGTGCCAGTTGTTTTTGTCACATGTTAACAGAAAAAGTCTTCTGAATTTAGTTTTTGTTATAAATAGTTTTACTGTAAAGTGTTTTTTGTGATTGATTCCAGTCTGTCATTGAACATTAAACAAAATAACTAATATATTGTGTCAGCAGGCTCATATTTATAAATAAGCACTCTAGGTCTGACCATAACTGTGTGTTCTTGAATATTCTTTAATGGAGCACATCAGGAAACATGCGTCACTATCTGGGGAGGAGCAACCTGCAGCAAATGTTCTGCGTGAGTGTTGGGAATATACACAACAATTTAAAGGAAAAGGATTTGGATGGAATATTAATACTTTAGCAGAAAAATATGGATTAAAAAAGATGTAATATGGACCAAATACTGTATGGGGTAATGTTCCTCCATGGATATTTCCTGTACACAATGTGGACTTGAAACTTCTAGAGAAGAAAAAAGAATGTAATGAAGGTAATATGAATAATATAGGATATATGAAGAGTATGTGAAGAGGAATTATTTTAGTTATATGCTAATATTTACAGACGGATCTAAAGATCCAGGGACAGAACATGTAGGATCAGGAGTCTATATACCAGAGTTTGATGTAGGCATATGTAAAAGAATTAATGATAAATTATCTGTATATACAGCAGAAATAGTTGCTATTATTTTAGGGCTACAAAGGATAGAAGAGGTGAGACCAGAGAGAGCAGTCATTTGTGCAGATTCCTCTGCTGCACTGGTTAGTTTGAATTCTAAAAAGGCCTTAAGAGATGATTTATTGATTGAAATATATACAATAATGTTGAGAATACAAAGAAATGGGGGGATGTAAAATTTGTTTGGGTTCCGGCTCATGTTGGTGTAGTGGGAAATGAAAAAGCTGATGTAATTGCAAAAACAGCATTAAAATTAAAAGATGATGAAATAATGAAAGTTCCCTTTGGAAAAGGAGAGGCCAAATCATTAATCAGAAAAGCAGTGAATGAAGAATGGCAAAATAAGTGGGACACAGATAATAAAGGGAGACACTATTACAGCATTCAGAAATATAATAAAGTGAAGGGTTTCAAAGGGAAATATAGAAGAGATGAAGTGATAGTTTCAAGATTAAGGCTGGGACATACTGGGTTAAAATCAACGAAGTACTTAATGAAAAAATGCGTGTCTGATAAATGTCAATAACAAAAGAAGAAGAAGAAAAACATGCGTCACTTCCGGTGGCATCTTCTGACCGGAAACAGTTCCAGAAATACGTGTGTTCGACTTCAGTAAGACCTGCAGTTTCGGTCAGAGCTGTTTGGAGCGCATTGTTCGCCGGTAAGATTTGTGTCCTTCTCCCGCTGCAGAGTCAGAGTCTCGTCTGGAGTCCTGGAGAAAAAACTGTTCCTGTTTCCTGTGTCTTTGTCCTCCTGCTAATGGTGACCAGTTGATCCATGCTACATGAGCAGCTCCTGAAAAGCTAACTCCTCAACTGCGGACGACACCTGCAACAATCCAGGTTTGTCCGTGTCTTTGTCTGTTTGTGAGTGTGACCACATTTTAAAAGGCTCGTGTTTTAGAGGCTTTGCAGCAGAAAAGTGTAAATGTGGTCAACGAAGAAACTGTTGGAGCTAATCCCGTCTTCACTAGCGTTACACGTCTCTGGAGTAATCCATGTTCAAATGACTACATTAAAATTGCCATTGTTTTAGCCTCTACGAAAACAGTCCGGACACTTTTGTAAAAACGACCAGTGTTTGTCTGAAACTGTCCGCTCGGACTTTGTCCACGTCTCCGAATGCATCTGAGACTTTACTCAACAAGTCAGAGAAAAGTAGGCTATTTATGTTTTTCAAAATCACACACATAAATAATATAGAAAAAGTGTTTTTCACGCTGCAAGACATGTTTGTGAACATTTGATCGTTAATTATGTGCTCATTTATACAAACTATGTTTGGTATTGGATTTTCTTTTTTTTTTATAAAACCCAATTGATTGCATTGTTAGCAGTGGTGGGAAGAGTACTGAATAATCATACTCAAGTAAAAGTACTATTACTTACCAAAAAATGTAATGTGAGTGGAGTAAAAGTACCTGTCCTAAATACCACTCAAAGTACGAGTAAAAAGTAGCCCCTTCAAAAGTACTCAAGAGTAGGGAGTAGTGAGTATTATGCTGTGACTTATTCCACCTTATACCCTTATTTGCCATTCATAAACTACAATTTTAAATCGCCATGCAAGAACACATTACATTAACATATACATCTATAATTAAGTCGACAAAAAGTAGGTTAATGCGTTTATATGTTAAGCGAAATATGTGTAACTTAAGGGGCATAAATCTAATGATAGGTTAATGCTTAATGTACTTTGAACCCAGCTAACAAGCTAAGGGTGTCCAGCAGCTGGCGCCTCGAGTTCGTGCAGCACTGACAAAATACATTCAAATTGCGCATTGTATTCTGCAGTATATTTAGTAGCGGTTTAAAGCCATTTTGCGATTTAAGTCATTATGCATAGGCCTACAGTATAACCAGCAACAACCCCGCTCCCTGTTCTCATCAATGACGACGACTGACGAGATAGTCTTATTAAGCAGTCGTTGCTTGTGATGATTTTTGCGTCTTCTCGAACACGTCCATACTGCTGCATTAATAAAATGACCGTGCCTTCACTCCAAGCTGGTTGCTAGTTGCTAACGCAATTGTTTTTGGCCGAATAATTTCGGTTGCCTGAAACATTCGGTGCATCCCTAATTCACATTGGCTCATAAAACCTAACAGTTTTATTTATGCCCCCCACACTATATTTGTGACGTTTATTATTTTACCATTTAACATAAATATTTAAGATATGATACTTGGCAAATATGAAATCTTACCTCGATGTGCTTTTTTAAATTAGATTTAGATTAGATAGAATTAAATTGTAAGGACTCCAGAACTGGAGTGATGTGATTGCAAACCCTGGACCCAGTCAATATCCTGGCGGCTGAGTTTTGAACATATTGTAGTTTGTTAAGTGTGTATTTAGAGACTCCGGCTAGAAGAGCGTTACAGTAATCTATACTAGAGATGACAATGGAATTCATCAGCTTTTCAGCTACTGAGAAATTTAGCATAGGACGTAATCTAGCTATATTTCTGAGGTGAAAAAAGGATGATTTAACTGTACTCTGAACAAAAGAGTCAAATAAAAGCCTGGTATCAAGTATCAAAAATAACTCCACTCTTGTCTTTTTATTGTTGCATAAGTCACACGCACAACGATGATCTAAAAACTATTAGTAGTCTTTCAAAGGCAATTTATTTTAACACTAAACTCCAAACCTGCTGTATATTTCCATCGATAAACAAAGTCAATTACGCACTAATCATCAAAGTTAAAGTATTTCCACAAAACTCTCACCTCCTTGGACTTGACAGATACTAGCTATTTATTTTTTTGCCATAGGGGGCTCTTTCCTTTTTGACAGTAGTTGACAGGAAACGGGCTGAGACAGAGAGGGCACTGTGCAAATGCACATGATGGTGTGGGTAAAATATTTATATTACATTTTATAATCTATTATTTATATTATGCATTCTTTTTGAACATGTGAAGGTTCTCAGCCCTCAGGGTCATCTTGAAAGAAAAACAAAGGCCCCTGGACTCGGTTTTAAAGTTGAAGATGTTTCTTCTGTTATCCCAAGAGCCTATATAAAAGAAAATAATAATAATTTATGCTAAGTTTAACCGGTTGAACCCAAGTTGGTTGAACACACCGTTAGATGAGATGTTGAGAACTTCTGTAAGATGGGCCTTTTCTCACTTTTACATTTCTGTCCCTTACAGAGAAACAAGGGATCCTTGATCAGAAGCAAACTCTTTTAATAAAGAGGCTGACTACAGCAACTGTTTCTATAATGCACACGTGCGACCAGTGTGGGAACAAGTATACCACTGTGCACAGTCTCAAAAAACACCAGCTCATCCATACTGGAGAGAAGCCTTACAGCTGTGACCAGTGTGGGACTACATTTTCACAGGCAAGTACTTTAAAAAAACACCAGCTCATCCACGCTGGAGAGAAGCCTTACAGCTGTGACCAGTGTGGGACTACATTTTCACAGGCAAGTACTTTAAAAAAACACCAGCTCATCCACGCTGGAGAGAAGCCTTACAGCTGTGACCAGTGTGGGATTACATTTTCACAGGCAAGTACTTTAAAAACACCAACTCATCCATACTGGAGAGAAGCCTTACAGCTGTGACCTGTGTGAAAAGACATTTTCATGGGCATTTTCTTTAAAACAACACCAGCTCATCCACACTGGAGAGAAGCCTTACAGCTGTGACCTGTGTGGGAAGACATTTTCACAGGCATTTTCTTTAAAACAACACCAGCTCATTCACACTGGAGAGAAGTCGTACAGCTGTGACTTGTGTGGGAAGACATTTTCACGGGCAGGTACTTTAAAACAACACCAGCTCATCCACACTGGAGAGAAGCCTTACAGCTGTGACCTGTGTGGGAAGACATTTTCACGGGCAAGTACTTTAAAACAACACCAGGTCATCCACACTGGAGAGAAGCAATATAGCTGTGACCTGTGTGGGAAGACATTTTCACTGGCAAGTACTTTAAAACATCATCAGCTCATCCACACTGGAAAAAAGTGTTACAGCTGTGACCAGTGTGGGAAGACATTTTCACAGGCAGGTAATCTGAAACAACACCAGCTCATCCACACTGGAGAGAAGCCTTACAGCTGTGACCAGTGTGGGAAGACATTTTCACAGACAGGTAATCTAAAACAACACCAGCTCATTCACACTGGAGAGAAGCCTTACAGCTGTGACCAGTGTGGGAAGACATTTTTATGGGCAAGTACTTTAAAACAACACCAGCTTATCCACACTGGACACAGACCGTACTCTTGTGACCTGTGTGGGAAGAGATTCAGAAGTTCAAGTTCTTTTAGGACGCATTACTTTGAACACACTCGAGAGTTGGTGATACCATGTGAGCTGTGTGGAGAGATATTTTATACTAAACAGACTTCTTCTCGACACCTAAAGAAACACGCTGAGATGGAAATGGGGAGGCATCAGCATCCAGTTTAAACGTTGTCACAAAATGTTAAACTAATTATTGGTTTGGATCACAAACGAGACGACGGAGACCGTACATGGTAATAAAAAATATAAAAAAAATGTATATATATATATATATATAGCCCTTTACAAAAACTAACATTAAAATACAAGGAGACACTAAGAAAAAAAACTATCGCAGAGCTCGAGGTTTTGCTCTTTGATTAAAAACTGTCTTTGGTGTCTGAGCTTAAACACTACTTGGTGCCTGGTTTATGAAAGTTTGCAGTAGTGTTGTCACGATACTGGAATTTCTAACTCGATACGATACCTTCAAAAATATCAATATTCAATACCATTCTTGATAGCGAAGGGAAAACAGTCACTATTATTATTTTATTTTTTTTATAAAAATTTAACATCTCTAGATAGAACATGACAATGAGGTATATTAAATTAAAACCAATTAAATTCAGCCAAGGTCTGCTTAGTTAACTTTCCTCACTGTGAGGGATCCAGAAAATTTTAATAAAAGAATATGCATTTGAATATAATTCTTTGAAGTAAAGTCTCATTTATTCCACACCTACAGCCTCTTAAACAATCTGGAGAATGTTGATAATCCACTGTTTCTGTATTTTCTAGCATTCACCAACACAGCTCACAGACAAAAGGAAAAAACTACAAAATCAAGAGGCTAAAGCTCAGGACCTTGTGGTTTATTGACATCAACCTGGAATCCTGCAGATAATGCCTAGTACTCCTTTACACATGTGTGAGAACATTTTAAATACAAAATCATCACAAACATATTTGTGAAACAAATATGACAAAGATGCCTGTCATAATTAATCTGTTTCTATTGTCATTCTTCTGAAAACAACAGGAACAAGGAAAAATGCACTGAGCCTTTCTTTAACTTTATCTGTTGCAAATAATTAACTGTTATTGTTTAATTTTCAGGTTCATATTTAAACATTTTCTAAATTTAGAATAGAAATATTTATTTCCTGTATTTTCCCCGTGTGGGTTAACATTTTATTTAAAATGCTTATGATTAGTTCTGAAACAGGATTTAGGATTCACACAGAAACTGACAACTTAAGGAAGATTTAACCTGTCACTCATCTCCAAACCTTTCACACCTTTTCTGTTTTTAATCTCCCAAATGAACGTGTGTTGGGTTCAAATGAACGTGTGTTGGGTTCAAATGAGCGCGTGTTGGGTTCAAATGAGCGCGTGTTGGGTTCAAATGAACACGAACAGCGTGAGATAATTACTCATGTTGTTTGTAAATGAGGTCAAATATGCGACAAACGAGTCAATACTTAACCTACGACAGAATAAAGAAGTTGAAAGACAAATGTACAACTCATCACATCATTAGACGGCTTCACTTTTCTCCGAGCTAGAGTCTTTTTATATATAATATAAAAAAGAACAGGCAATCATACGTTCAGGATGTTTAAATAAACAAAACAAAAAAAACTCACCTTTCAGGTCAGTGACCGCACGTTTTTGTATTTGTATGTGTTGTGAACTTTTGCAGCGAGCGTGTTGTCAAACTGATGAAGATGTTTTCTTTATTTGCTGGTGCTTTCTTCATTTGCAGCATGTCGAGCTGTCTCGGCCACCGTACTTTTCTGAGCACTTAAGTTTGTCTTGGACAGACTTGTTGAATCTGTGTTTTTGTTCTGCCATGTTGAAACATTTAGGTGTTCAATTTTTTTTCTGTATTAGGAAGAAAATCCTTATAAATAAACTTTCTTGTTTTCACTGACCTACAATATCTCTTTGTGGTAAAGACTAGTTGTTATAAGGCTCAGCCCTCCCGAATGTGTGATCACGGGATGCAACGTTGATGTCACTGATTGTTCCTAGTTCCTTTTCCAGGGACAGTGGAGGAGCAGCGATGCTAAGTTTATCTCAGCTTTGCCGCTGTCTGCAGGGAGCGAGCACGTGATCAACGGACTTTCAACAAGCGAGCTTCTGTTTGGCTCACTGGTTACCATGGAAACGGGCACTCAACTCAGCCCATATGCCCAAATTAGGGACTTCTGGCTCCATAAAATCAACATGGCAACCTCCATAACATCTAAAAATGGCGCCTGAAAGAGCTTCAGTCTCGAGGTTTGTACGATGACGTCACACTCCTTATGTCCGGCCCCTACAGTCACTGGCTGTCATTTTAGTTTATTATCAAAGTGCTTGTAGTACTGACGTTTACTCAAACTATTGTTTTGTTCTCCTTTTGTAGAAACCACACACAGGTGAGAACATGACTGCACTCTGAGAAAGTCCATCAGCAGTTCTCAGCTTCTTTATCATGTTTTTAATCCTTGTGTTACTGCTTTTCTTGACTACATGAGCTTCTGTATCGGAGAAGAAATACAGGGGTAAATGTGGGTTTAACATTTTACTTTCCATTTCTGTCCACTGGGGGGCATTCTTTGAACTAAAATAATATCTCAGGGAGCATCTGTGGACATTGCATCAGTTACACTTGAAGAAAAAAACCTAAACTCCACTCCACTCTTCTGTCTCTTTGATTGGTTTTCACTTAAAGATATGAAGTTAATGTTCTCTGTTCTGCTGCTGGTGTGGACATGTTTTTCACTCTCCTCTCTCTCAGCTGTTGTTGTTGTTGTTTGTTTGGTGGGCTGTGTTTTTATTCTCTGTTGCGAGGTGTTTCCAGAGAAGAACCTGGTTTTCTATCACAACAATACAAGGCATGTGTCTGTCTGAATTTATGATTCTTAAGCGTTATATAATCCTCTTGTTGTTTTATAGTTACATTTCTTCTGCCAATTGTTTTTGTCACATGTTAACAGAAAAAGTCTTCTGAATTTAGTTTTTGTTATAAATATTTTTACTGTAAAGTGATTTATTCCAGTCTGTCATTTTACATTAAACATTTACATTTACATTTATTCATTTAGCTGACGCTTTTATCCAAAGCGACTTACATTGTTATACAGTAATTACCAGTGTTACAGACACTGGAGGCAAGGTGGGTTAAGTGTCTTGCCCAAGGACACAACGACAGTATGAACTGTGGGGAGAGTGGGAATCAAACCACCTACCTTTCGGTTGAAGGACAACTGCTCTACCAGCACACACCGGCCTGGAGCTCTGTCAGAGACAATCAGAGACATGTTTGGAGTCTCATTTAAACAATAATTCAGCTTGAATATGAACAAAATAAGAGCTTAACCACTTTCCACAACAAAGTTCTCACACCAAAGATCAATAAAAAAAAATCAAAGACAAAGGTGACTCATAAATGAATGCTCAATGTGCATTTGATCTTGTTTTAGCTGTTTCACTTTATCGCTCTATAAAGTAGTTTTTGTCTTTGTGTGTTGTGAATATTATGTCTTGTGGTTAAGTTGAACAGATTTTCTTGCAGACGGTAAAGAAACTTATCTTGTTTCAGACGTAATTATAATTATTCACTCATAAGTCACAGAGGCCAACATCACATGATAGAACTTCATCATAGCTGTTCACATGCTCTAAAATGCGAGATGAGTGGAGTAGAATAACAATCTGCACTTTCACCACAAGGGGGCAGTACAGCGTCAGAAATATGTCAAAAGGCTGATGTTAGAAGTGAGCCAAGGCCTCTGTGGGGCGATGATTAGGCGGCGCTGGAGCCCAGTGGCCTTGTCCTTGATGGGAGAACCGGAACGTCTCAGGAGGATAAGATAAGACCCAGCTGCAGGCTGTGCTTCTAATCGAGGGAAGGGAAACTTGGGCAATGAAAAGGAGACAAAAATTTGTAATTTATATAATTTTGACTAAACCAGACAGAACCAGACCAGACTCCATGATGTTGGGATCAGGGTCACAAGTCAGATAACTTCTTGTTCTAGGAACATAATATTGAAGTTTTTTATCTGTTCTGTTTTTGTAAATTAATTGAAAGAACAAAACAATAAAATGTATTTTGTTGAGAGCATTCTTACTTTCCTGAACATTTGGTCCAGTCCTGTACATGAAGACTGGACTCACCTGGCTGGGGTCCTGGTTCAAGATGGTGCGTGTTGGTTCCGTCATCTCCAGATCCAGTCCAGGGTTCTCCAGTCCACGTAGTCCTGAGCTGCTCTTTCTGATCCTGTCCATTGTCTCAGTCCAGATCCAGAGACCAGCCCTTGTTCCAAACGACTCTAAAGAACCGAGAACTCTGTGAACTCCTGTCGATAGTCTTACTTCAGGTCTAAACACTAAAGCCTTACTACGCACACAAAAAAGACTCGCCTTAAACAAATCTACACGACTCTAAACTCTCAGTCGCTGCAGGTTCTGTCTCTGACACGTGTTTCTGCTGCTCGCCTCAATAAACAAACCCATAAATGGTAATTATGAAAAACAGGTTCAAAGGTGAAGTGTGTCTTATCTGAGAAGGGAAACGTTTATGAGCCATCACGGCAGAAACATACATTATTACACAGTTGAAACGTTATTCATAGATGTGTTTAATCTCCTGGCACTGTCCTGACTCTGTTAACATTTATAATTCAGAACTTCTTCTTCTGTTCCAGGTCTGGGTCCTTTATGTCCCGCTCTGTTCGTCCTGGGACAGGATCTCTTCTTCTTTGGTTCTGTCTGAGGTTTTTGGAGGCTCTAAAGGACAGGTGGTGTTGTCTCGAGGAATGTGTAAAGCCCTTTGTAGGAAACTGCTGTCGATATATTGGGCAATACAAAATTAAACTTATTACTTAAACTGTCCACATGAAAATATTTTAGTAGGTCATGTAATCATGTTCATTCATTAAAAACAAAATATAATTTGTTTTAGATCCACAAAAATAAACCTACAATACATATAAGGTGCCTCGTCTAAAATACTGTAGAATACAATTTAACAAAATGGAGTTTCTAGACCTTAGTTTCCTAAAGGATTAGAGACAGAAATACATTTTATACTACAGCCATAACAAAACACCAATCAGAAAAGCTTGTGCATAAGTAACATTTGTTTAGAGCTTATAGAGTGTAGGTGCATTAAAAAGTTCTGTTAACCCTTTGAACCAGAGCCGGACACAAGTTAAAGGTTTAAAACGAGGCTCTGACCTGTTCCTGCCCCAGAATCCTGAAGTGATGCAGCTCCTTGATCAGAGACTCTTCACAACCAGCTGCAACAGACAAAAACACTAACTTTAAACCAGCTTAGAGCAGTGTACACAAGGACAAATAAATCTGTCTTTATATAAAGCTCTGAGCCAGTCTCCTAACACCTGTGACAGAGTAAATGACCTGTGCAGTAGCTTTTCTAATCTACAGGTGTGTTCTAATTATGAATGAGGTTAACGTTGACAGGTCAGTGAGGTGTGGGCTAAAACCCACCGGGGCAGGGCAGAGTGTAGCCGAGCTCTGGGTCGTGAACAAACTGTCGCTCGTTGAGTCTGACTGTAACCACGGAAACACTCCAGACAGATCACATGACGCCGCGCACGGGAACATCACCACGACGTCCCTGAAACAGAGAGAGGTCCAGGACTATTTCTTTTCCTTTCAGGACTTACTCTTTATTGGTCTTTTACATAGATCCAGTTTTATTCATTCATCAAGGTTCAAAGGAATAAAACCATAACATTTACATTTATTCATTTAGCTGACGCTTTTATCCAAAGCGACTTACATTGAGCTTCTAATTACCTGTGTTACAGCCACTGGAGGCAAGGTGGGTTAAGTGTCTTGCCCAAGGACACAACGACAGTATGAACTGTGGGGAGAGTGAGGATCAAACACCTACCTTCCGGACGCTCTGCCCACTGAGCTACTGCTGCTCCTGTATAATATAAGTTAAAACTCACATCCATCACATTCCACTGCTGCACATCTCCCTAAAATGACTTCTAAGTGATTGTTTTGTCTATTTAAAAACACTTGAGTTTCAGAAAGTAAAAAACATACATGAGGTGGTTCAAACACAAACGTTTCCATTCACAGCGTGTTGAGTATTAAGTTATAAAGGCTGTAGAAAAGGTTAAAGCAAAGGCATCTGGACCAAATGCCTTTGCTTTAACCTTTTCTTCAAGATGACCTGGATGACTGAGAACCTAAAAGTCTGTAACTGACTTTGTGCTAAAAGTAGATTTGACGCAGAACCTTTATTAGTTGTTCTCAGTGTGTTTTCACGACAACATTAGCAGACATCACATAGACAGTTTTATTTCTATAGAACAATTCATGCAGTGGGAAACTCAAAGTGTTTCACAGGAATAAAAGACAATTTATAAAGATTTAGATTAAGAAACATAAAGATTTAAAACATTTTAAAGAGGTTATGTTTAAGTTATGTAGGCAGAGCTAAAGAGGAAGGTATTTTAACATGCTGACAAAGACCAAAAGTATCAAGGCATTCCTGTCACAAACATTATCCACATGCACATTAAACTCTCCTGATATGATACTAACCAAAAGCATTTCAGGAACTCATCAATAAAGTCATGACATTGTTAGGGTGTTTCGTAAAGAACTAAATATAAAATAGATGGAGAAAACCTCAACTCCATTTTGAATGACATTCTCGAATGATGAAAACTCCCCAAGTGACAGTTTCTGGATGAGAATATTATCCTTAAGAAAGGCACATACACGACCACCATTTTTGATACAAAGGTAAAATTCGATGGAGTGGATTCAATAAGGACAGCATTTCCAGTCCTGCTGTCTAACAATGTTTCTGTTAAAAACACAAAATCAAGGTTATTTGAAATTATAATATCATTAATTAAAAAAAGATTTTTTACAAAAAGACCTGACATTGAACACTGCAAGTTTCAAGTCTGTTTGAGCAGGACCAGACTTTATCTGTTTGCAGGGGATTAGACAATCTAACTGTTATTCTCTTCTCGAGTCTGTGACGTCTGACTGTAGTTATGGAGCTGAGTGTGTGTGTGTGTGTGTGTGTGTGTGTGTGTGTGTGTGTGTGTGAGTGAGTGTGTGTGTGTGTGTGTGTGTGTGTGGGGTCTCTCCCAGGGCCTCAGGTTGAGAAGTGGTTTATTATGACAAAAAGTCCTTGAACAGAAGAGGCCCTCAGTGTCCTAGTCAAGGCTCTGTTTTTGGAATCTGTTTTTAGTTTGATGTTTGGTGATGTTACAAATGCTTCTGTGATGCCAGCATTCTCTCTTTTCTAATCCTTTGCTGCTTTGGCTGTGCACCAAGTTTATGCAAGTGGCATCATTTTATTTAAATCCATTTGCTTTGCTCAGTTTTGGGAATCTGTATCATCCAAGTTTAAATTCACAGTCTTACCACATTGTGTGATCGGGATCATCTCCTGAAGTCCTCTTTCAGATTCCAAAACAAAAATCTTTGTCAGAAAGGGTTTGTTGTTTTTACCCCAGACATGTTGAAATAGACACCAAGGCTCCAGTCTCTCAGCAGGTCCAACGTGTTGTTTAAAAATTAAGCATAAGTAAAAACATAAAAATCCAGTTAAAAGAAAGTAAAAAATGTAAATGGTGGATGATAAAAACATTGGCTAAAGGTGGAAATGACTAAAAGAAAAGTAAAGCTGGCATGAGTTAACAGAGAAGTGAGTGCACTCTTCAGGAGCAGCAGGAACATGCATTACCTCTGACCCAGGACAGTTCACATTTACTCAAGGATTATATTTACTTTATTCACTATTTTATAAAAACAGTCCTTACACACTCAGTAACACAGTGAGCTGGAGAATAAAATATTTGTTCTGTGGTTAACAGTAAATGTCATGTTCAGAGGTGAACGGTCCCAACAGCAAGACTTGTTTTAAACACAAGATTTTACTTTGTTTTGTCTTTGAAGTTACCTGTCTGCTGCTGCTTCTGTCGGTCCAGTCTAGTCCAGTCCAGTCCAGTCCAGTGCAGTCCAGTCTAGTCCAGTCCAGTCCAGTCCAGTCCAGTCCAGTCCAGTGCAGTTACCTGTCTGCTGCTGCTTCTGTCGGTCCAGTCTAGTCCAGTCCAGTCCAGTCCAGTCCAGTCCAGTCCAGTGCAGTCCAGTCCAGTCCAGTCCAGTCTAGTCCAGTCCAGTGCAGTCCAGTCTAGTCCAGTCCAGTCCAGTCCAGTGCAGTTACCTGTCTGCTGCTGCTTCTCTGTGGGCCCTCCCCAGTCCAGTCCAGTCCAGCAGTCCAGTCCAGTCCAGTCTAGTCTAGTCCAGTCCTGTCTAGTCCAGTCCAGTCCAGTCCAGCAGTCCAGTCCAGTCCAGTCAGTCCAGTCTAGTCTAGTCTAGTCTAGTCCAGTCCAATTCAGTCCAGTCCAGTTCAGTCCATTCTAGTCTAGTCTAGTCTAGTCCTGTCTAGTCTAGTCTAGTCCAATTCAGTCCAGTCCAGTCTAGCCCAGTTCAGTCCAGTTCAGTCCATTCTAGTCCAGTCCAGTCCATTCTAGTCTAGTCTAGTCTAGTCTAGTCCAGTCCAATTCATTCCAGTTCAGTCTAGTCCAGTTCTGTCCAGTTCAGTCCATTCTAGTCTAGTCTAGTCCAGTCCAATTCATTCCAGTCCAGTTCAGTCCTGTCGAGTCCAGTCCAGTCCAGTCCAGTCCAGTCCAGTCTAGTCTAGTCCAGTCCAGTCCAGTCCAGTCCAGTCTAGTCCAGTCTAGTCTAGTCTAGTCTAGTCCAGTCTAGTCCAGTCCAGTCTAGTCTAGTCCTGTCGAGTCCATGTTTTTCACTCTCCTCTCTCTCAGCTGTTGTTGTTGTCGTTTGGTCGGTGGGCTGTGTTTTTATTCTCTGTTGCGAGGTGTTTCCAGAGAAGAACCTGGTTTTCTATCACAACAATACAAGGCATGTGTCTGAATTTATGATTCTTAAGCGTTATATAATCCTCTTGTTGTTTTATAATTACATTTCTTGTGCCAGTTGTTTTTGTCACATGTTAACAGAAAAAAGTCTTCTGAATTTAGTTTTTGTTATAAATAGTTTTACTGTAAAGTGATTTTTGTGATTGATTCCAGTCTGTCATTGAACATTAAACAAAATAACTAATATATTGTGTCAGCAGGCTCATATTTATAAATAAACACTCTGGGTCTGACCATAACTGTGTGTTCTTGAATATTCTTTAATGGAGCACATCAGGAAACATGCGTCATTTCCGGTGGCATCTTCTGACCGGAAACAGTTCCAGAAATACGTGTGTTCGACTTCAGTGAGACCTGCAGTTTCGGTCAGAGCTGTTTGGAGCGCATTGTTCGCCGGTAAGATTTGTGTCCTCCTCCCGCTGCAGAGTCAGAGTCTCGTCTGGAGTCCTGGAGAAAAAACTGTTCCTGTTTCCTGTGTCTTTGTCCTCCTGCTAATGGTGACCAGTTGATCCATGCTACATGAGCAGCTCCTGAAAAGCTAACTCCTCAACTGCGGACGACACCTGCAACAATCCAGGTTTGTCCGTGTCTTTGTCTGTTTGTGAGTGTGACCACATTTTAAAAGGCTCGTGTTTTAGAGGCTTTGCAGCAGAAAAGTGTAAATGTGGTCAACGAAGAAACTGTTGGAGCTAATCCCGTCTTCACTAGCGTTACACGTCTCTGGAGTAATCCATGTTCAAAAAGACTACATTATAATTGTCCGCCATTGTTTTAGCCTCTACGAAAACAGTCCGGACACTTTTGTGAAAACGACCAGTGTTTGTCTGAAACTGTCCGCTCGGACTTTGTCCACGTCTCCGAATGCATCTGAGACTTTACTCAACAGGTCAGAGAAAAGTAGACTATTTAAGTTTTTCAAAATGCAGACACATAAATAATATAGAAAAAGTGTTTTTTCAAGCTGCAAGACACGTTTGTGAACATTTGATCGTTAATTATGTGCTCATTTATACAAACTATGTTAGGTTTTTTTATTTTATTTATAAAACCCAGTTGATTGCATAGTTAGTATGTTGGAGTTAGTTTGCAAATTAAGCAGAAATAAAGCAGTGAAAACATGATTTTATTGTGGTCTGTTTAATGCCACCTCCTTTTGATGCATTTTTAATCACAGGTCACTGTCAAAAAGACAATATTCAAATACAATGTGTTCTTAAAGTTTAGTCATGCAGTTTAATAATATAAATCTTTCAAAGGCAGAGTATTTACACACACTGAGCTCTACTTGGTTCAAACACTACTCTATATTCACCAGAAGAGGGCGACAAATACATCATTTACAACTCCATGTATCAGTGTTGTTCTGGGGCTGTAACTCTCGTCCTGCCGACAGTCGGTAAGTCATCCCTTGTTGATTTTTTCCTTGAGGTCCAGAATAAAATGGACAGTATAATAATTGTATCTTAAGCGTTCTAAAATCTGTCTGGACATTGACATTGGTAGAAGTCTGCACTGGTTGATTTTCTGGAACAGGCTTCAGACTGTGGACAGACGGATAAACCCTTGGCCTGCCAGTTTTAAAAGTGTCAGTTTAGCGCCATCTGGTGGTTGTGGCTTGTGCACTGGTTTGGGATCTCTGCGTGTCTCAAAAATTCCCCTCGAGTAGAACATGAAACCTGGACTAATCCACTGAGCACCTACCAAATATTGATCAAGTTGCTGACTGAGTATTTAAAAAAAACTATTTCGCCATTGGTTTAAATATTTTTATTTTGTTGCCAATAGTATTTCCAAATATTCTTATTAAAATTACAATATACAACTATTTACATGAATATATTTTAAGCTAACTCTAACAATATTAAATAATGTCACTCCTAATTTACAATTTCACGTTGAAGCTAAAATTTATATTAGACATTTAAAGCTTTTATTTTTATATAAAACCAGAAATCAAATCACAATAACATTATAAAAAAGCTATAAATAAAATCAAAGATATTTTGTTGTCACTCTTGATTAGCCACTTTCAATTAGTATCCAGGAAGGTCTTTGACATCGATGCCACAAAATTAGAACTTCAATGTTTGTTAATAAGTACTGTTGTCTTTTTATTGTTGCATAAGTCACACGCACAACGATGATCTAAAAACTATTAGTAGTCTTTCAAAGGCAATTTATTTTAATGCTAAACTCCAAACCTGCATCGATGAACAAAGTCAATTACGCACTAATCATCAAAGTTTAAATATTTCCACAAAACTTTCACCTCCCTTTGGACTTGACAGATACTACCTATTTATTTTTTTGCCATAGGGGACTCTTTTCTTTTTGACAGTAGTCAACAGGAAACTATTACTAGGTAAAATATTTATATTACATTTTATTATCTATTATGTTCATTATGCATTCTTTTGAACATGTGAAGGTTCTTAGCCCTCAGGGTCATCTTAAAAGAAAAGCAAAGGCCTCTGGACTCGGATTTAAAGTTGAAGATGTTTCTTCTGTTATCCCAAGAGCCTATATAAAAAAAATAATAATAATTTAGGCTGAGTTTAACTGGTTGAACACACCGTTCGACGAGATGTTGAGAACTTCTGTAAGATGATCCTTTCTCACTTTCACATTTCTGTCTCTTACAGAGAAACAAGGGATCCTTAATCAGAAGCAAACTCTCGTTTAATAAAGAAGCTGACTACAGCAACTGTTTCTATAATGCACACATGCAACCAGTGTGGGAACAAGTTTTCCACTGCGCCCCATCTCAAAATACACCAGCGCATCCATACTGGAGAGAATCCTTTCAACTGTGACCAGTGTGGGAAGACATTTACACGTGCAAGTACTTTAAAACGACACCAGCTCATCCACACTGGAGAGAAGCCTTACAGCTGTGACCTGTGTGAGAAGACATTTTCAACGACAGGTTATTTAAAACAACACCAGCTCATCCACACTGGAGAGAAGCCTTACAGCTGTGACCTGTGTGAGAAGAAATTTTCACAGGCAGGTAATTTAAAACAACACCAGCTCATCCACATTGGAGAGAAGCCTTTCAGCTGTGACCAGTGTGGGAATACATTTTTATTCGCAAGTACTTTAAAACGACACCAGCTCATCCACACTAGAGAGAAGCCTTACAGCTGTGACCAGTGTGGGAAGAAATTTACACGTGCAAGTACTTTAAAACAACACCAGCTCATCCACACTGGAGAGAAGCCTTACAGCTGTGACCTATGTGGGAATACATTTACAACGGCACGTAGTTTAAAACAACACCAGCGCATCCACACTGGAGAGAAGCCTTACAGCTGTGACCTGTGTGGGAAGACATTTTCACAGGCAGGTCATTTAAAACAACACCATCTTATCCACACTGGAGAGAAGCCTTACAGCTGTGACCTGTGTGAGAAGACATTTTCACAGGCAGGTTATTTAAAACAACACCAATTCATCCACACTGGAGAGAAGCCTTACAGCTGTGACCTGTGTGGGAAGACATTTTTAACGGCAGGTTATTTAAAACAACACCAGCTCATCCACACTGGAGAGAAGCCTTACAGCTGTGACCTGTGTGGGAAGACATTTTCAACAGCAGGTTATTTAAAACAACACCAGCGCATCCACACTGGAGAGAAGCCTTACAGCTGTGACCAGTGTGGGAAGACATTTTCATTGGCAAGTACTTTAAAACGACACCAGCTTATCCACACTGGAGAGAAGCCTTACAGCTGTGACCTGTGTGGAAAGACATTTTCAAGGGTAAGTCAGTTAAAACAGCACCAACTCATCCACACTGGAGAGAAGCCTTACAGCTGTGACCAGTGTGGGAAGAAATTTTCACAGGCAGGTAAACTAAAACAACACCAGCACGTTCACACTGGAGAGAGGCCTTACAGCTGTGACCTGTGTGGGAAGACATTTTCAACAGCAGGTTATTTAAAACAACACCAGCGTGTTCACACTGGAGAGAAGCCTTACAGCTGTGACCTGTGTGGGAAGACATTTTCAACAGCAGGTTATTTAAAACAACACCAGCGTGTTCACACTGGAGAGAAGCCTTACAGCTGTGACCTGTGTGGGAAGACATTTTCATGGGCAAGTACTTTAAAACAACATCAGCTCATCCACACTGGGAAAAAGCTTTTCAGCTGTGAACAGTGTGGGAAGACATTTTCACTGGCAAGTACTTTAAAACATCATCAGCTCATCCACACTGGGAAAAAGCCTTACAGCTGTGACTTGTGTGGGAAGACATTTTCAACGACACGTTATTTAAAACGACACCAGCGTGTTCACACTGGAGAGAAGCCTTACAGCTGTGAGCTGTGTGGGAAGACATTTTCACAGGCAAGTACATTAAAACAACACCAGCTCATCCACACTGGACAAAAGCCTTTCAGCTGTGACGAGTGTGGGAAGACATTTTCACAGGCAGGTAGTTTAACAGAACACCAGTTAATCCACACAGGACACAGACCATACTATTGTGACCAGTGTGGAAAGACATTCAGATGTATAGGTTCTTTTAGGAGGCATTACCTTCAACACACTCGAGAGTTGGTGATACCATGTGAGCTGTGTGGAAAGTTATTTTACACTAAAAATGCTTTTTCTTGGCACCTAAAGAAACACGCTGAGGTGGAAATGGGAGTTGAGGACCACAATGAGACCCTGCATCCAGTTTAAACTTTGTTGCAAAATGTTAAACTAATTATTGGGTTTGGATCACAAACAAGACGATGGAGACCGACATGGTAAATTTAAGAATGAAAGACTGGTTTTAATTCTTTATAGAATGAAACAAATCAGACACATATACGGGTACATGATTTGCCAAATGTTTAAAATACATGAAGTTTTTATAGGGGTACATTATGCCTGCCTCGTCTTTATTTAATTTTTTATTTTTTTTATAAATATGGACTTGTGTTATGGGAATTGTACATCTCCATTAATATTATATATTATGCTCTCAATAATGCTCCAGTTCATATGCTTACCCACATACAAGTATGACTTAATGTCTTTTGCTATATCTCCTTTTGGTGCCAGGCTAATCCAAACAATACAACATCACTTTACACTACATCTAATCATTGTCGAGGACATTCTGTCCTGTACACTTAGTGACACACATCTATGACTGATTCGTCATCTCAGTACACGTCCATCCATGACCCTGGAGCTGGGGGCTTGTATAATGTAAACCTATAAAAGCTTCATGTGTTGTTTACATCTTTAAGCAAAACCTTCCGCGTACAATTGTTACAAGGGTGTCTGTTATGCTTCTCTTTGCAAAGAATAAACCTGTCTGTTATTTTCAAATCATCTGCTCATTTAATCTGTAAAAGTAAAATTCTTATAACAACTTGTTAGGAGAAAACATTAGATGCCATTCCTGAAATGTGTCAATCACGACATCAGAATAAAAATTAAACATTTACATCGAAGTTAGCATTATAAATAGCCCTTTACAAAAACTAACATTATAATACAAGGAGACACTAAGAAAAAAAACTATCGCAGAGCTCAAGGTATAAAACACATTTCATGTCTTTTGTTCTTGCTCTTTGATTAAAAACTGTCTTTGGTGTCTGAGCGCAAACACTAGTTGGTGCCTGGTTTATGAAAGTTTGCAGTAGTGTTGTCACGATACTGAAATTTCTAACCGATACTATACCTTCAAAAATATCGATATTCGATACCATTCTTGATACCAAAGGGTCACTATTATTATTTTTTTTATATAAAAATTTAACATCTCTAGATAGAACATGACAATGAGGTTTATTCATTTAAAATCAATTAAATTCAGCCAAGGTCTGCTTAGTTAACTTTCCTCAAGTGAGGGGTCCAGAAAATTTTAATAAAAGAATATGCATTTGAATATAATTCTTTAAAGTAGAGTCTTATTTATTCCACACCTACAGCCTCTTAAACAATCTGGAGAATGTTTATAATCCACTGTTTTCTGTATTTTATCTTTTGTTTACATGAGGAGGATGTTTGAGTGTTTAGCTTTCACCAACACAGCTCACAGACAAAAGGAAAAACTACAAAAGAGGCTAAAGCTCAGGACCTTGTGGTTTATTGACAACAACCTGGAATCCTGCAGATAATGCCTAGTACTCCTTTATACATGTGTGAGAACATTTTAAATACAAAATCATCAATTCAAGCCAAAACATATTTGTTTAACAAATATGACAAAGATGCCTGTCGTAATTAATCTGTTTCTATTGGCATTCTTCTGAAAACAACAGGAACAAGGAAAAATGCACTGAGCCTTTCTTTAACTTTATCTGTTGCCAATAATTAACTTTTATTGTTTAATTTTCAGGTTCATCTTTAAACATTTTCAAAATTTAGAATAGAAATATTTATTTCCTGTATTTTGCCCGTGTGGGTTAACATTTTATTTAAAATGCTTTTGATTAGTTCTGAAACAGGATTTAGGATTCACACAGAAACTGATACAACTTAAGGAAGATTTTACCTGTCACTCATCTCCAAACCCTCCTTTAACACTTTCTGTTTTTTAATCACACAAATGATGTGTTGGGTTCAAATGAACGCGAATAATGTGAGATAATTACACATGTTGTTTGTAAATGAGGTCAAATATGCAACAAACGAGTCAATACTTAACCTACGACAGAATAAAGAAGTTGACAGACAAATGTACAACTCACCACATTATTAGACGTCCTCACTTTTCTCCGAGCTAGAGTCTTTTTAATCCCGACATGAAAACTGGCCAGTCCTGGTTCAGTTCGGATTTCTCTAATTATCACAGCAGTCGTGACCAAAGAATATAGAGCTGTTGGTTCAGCTTTGACTCTGACACGGAGCTGAGGAGCTGTATTTTCTGATTAAAATAAACGTTCCCTCTCTGTCCATAACGCCAGTGAATCTTCGTTATGTTTTGCCAAGGCTCAACTTTTAAATTTTTGTCGTTTCTAACTCATTGTCCAGCTATGCTAAACATGTTGAAATTACCCGCTGCTCTCTCCGTAACCAAAGTAACCTGAGACATAACTAGACTGAGACATGGCTTGTCACAGGACTCTTGCACCTGGACCATTGTGAACGCCTCTCACCAAGGCTTTCACTGTGTTGTATAAATTCCCATGTTATGTTTACATCTTTAAGCAAACCTCCGCTGTAATATTGTACTGTGTGTCTGCTGAACACTGATTAGATGTAGTGCAAAGTGATGTCTTTGTCTAGTTTGCATTAGGCACCAATAAGAGATACAGCTTAAGACATTAAGTCATAAGTGTTCACTTGTCTAAACATGATGGACATGTTTTACCTGCTCCTGAAGACCTGGGATGGACAGAGCTGTATAAACTGCAGGATCTGTGAGAGAACAGCTCTCAGCATTTCAAATCTGCTTGTTCAGAGTAATGAACAACAAAAGACTGTAGGGATGCAACAATACAGTCCCTCCACGGTTTAATACGTAACTTTTTTTTTTTTTTTTTTTTTTTTTCACGGTTTTCGGTTTGGTACAGTACAATTTATGTTGCCAATATTCTTTTATTTAATTTTAAACTAGGTGTAGTCGATGTGGAGGGATTTTAAAGATAAGCTGTATTTTCAAAACTGTCTTCATTTTACTAATAAAGCAAATAACACTATATAATATTTAACATTTGAAGTAAACGTGAATTGAAAGCTGTGTGCAGTAGGGGGAGGTTGGTGGTTTGATTCCCATTCTCCCCACAGTTCATACTGTCGTTGTGTCTTTGGGTAAGACACTTAACCCCTGGCCTCCAGTGGTGCTCCAGCTGTAACACTGGTGAATAGAAGCTTAATGTAAGTCAAATAAATGTAAATGTGGGGTTTTGGTGTTTTATGTTTGATGTGTTTATTTCTGTGTACTTATTTAGCTCTTCATTTATGCATGAGTTTGTGTTTATGGTTTATACTTGTGCATGGTTTATAATCAACCATGATTGTAAGGGATGTTATATTAATACATCTAGTTTAACATAACATATATTAATACATCTAGAAACATTAATGTAAAAGAAAACATAACGTCAGAAGAGTATGGTTTAAAAGTTTAACACACACACACACACACACACACACACTGTATAAAAGCTTATGTCTACTGTATCATCTTTATTAGAGTTGGAGGAAGTCTACTCGGATCATTATATTGTTGTTTGTGAAACAATAAAGACTCTGGCATTGATCTTGTTGTGCGTTCATGACTTATTTTATACAATTGTGTCAAAGGCTGAGGGTTCAGTATTGGACACAACAGGATCTTTATATAAATATAATCCATATTGAAAACAGATACATGATCCAGAATGCTTTACTGTGATTTATTTAATGAATACTGGTGGTAAAGACAAACGTGATGATAAACCATGTTCTGTCTCCTACACTGTAACCGTCTGATGTATGCAGACGACCTGTTTTTGCAGTGTCCATATAGTGCAGGCCTTCAGCCGCTTTTAAATGTCTGCTCACAATGTGGCTTAGAATAACATTAAGTATAATGCTGTTACAAGCCACATCATGATTGTAAAAACAAAAGAGAATCTAAAACTTTCATTTCCTGAATTCTATCTGTGTGAACATGTTCTACAAGCCACAAATGAGATTAAATATCTTGGACATTAAGTCACTTGGGATCTCTCCGATGACAGAGACATGTTTAGGCAGAGTTATATGAGCAGAAAACATGCTCGTCTGTAAGTTCAACATGTCTCTGCCAATGTTAAACCTGCACTTTTTAGAACTTTCTGTTGGCCCTTGTTTACTGCGCACTTGTGGCGTAGTTATAAGAAGTCCAAGCAAAAACAGGTGCCTACAATGATTCTATGAGGATACTATTGAAGGTCCCAAGGTGTTGTAGTTCAAGTGAAATGTTTGTTAATTGTGGTGTAAGAGCTTGTGCAGCCGTTAAACGCTTCTGTATTTATTCTTTTATGTGCAGGTGAATGAAATTGTCAGATTATATAATTCAAGATCGGGTCTGTCCAGATGTTAGCGCTGTGAGAGTTACTTCTAGAATGTGGTGACACAGTCAATCCTGCCTTTATTTATAATGTACTTGTTTTTTCTATTATAATTATCTCTATTATTATTTTATTTCTATGGACCAGATGCTCCCTGTTAGCCCAGCCTCGTCTTCCTCAGCTTCATCACATCACATCCTGGTCCATCTACAACTTTAGCTTCTTTTAAATAAACCTAATCTCAATCAAATCTCAGTTTATTAATGTGCTTCTAGGTTTGAAGACATATTTAAACTGTTTAAACTTTTAAATCTGACATGATTTATGCACTTCATTTTAAGTGCACAGAGTTAATAACTTGCAGAAAGTGAAAGTAGATAAAAGCAAACAGACAAAACTTTATCTCTATAGTGTTATTTCAGCATGACATAAGCAAATAAGTTATTTTGGAAAATAATTAAATAAAAAAACACATTGTTTAGTCTCTTTTTAAATTGGAATAATAAAGTAGTGCTGCAAAGATGGATGGGTTTCTGAACTTTCAGGATGCTCCTGAGGTCTGTGACCTGCAGCTGCACGGGTAAGGAAACTGAAAAACAAAAATCAAAACTGGTTTAACACATATTTACTCATTTTCAAAAATACAGCACTTGCTTCTTTAACTACAATTTCTAAATAACCAGTTTCTTAAAAAAGGTATGCAACATGTCTGAGATAAATATCTCTTTGTGTTAGAAATGAGTGCATCTTTGAGCCAACATTCAGTACTAGTAAAATACTTAAGTACTTTTAAAATGGGATACTTTAAGACTTTTACTCAAGTCGTGTTACAGCCAATTTAGACTTTAGCTGTCCTTGTTGCCCTGAAGGACTGCATCAGCTGACAGGCTAACTCAATGCTAGATGAGTATAAACTCTTCAACAATTTATTCTTCTTTTATTAGTATTTTTATTAGTATTTAAAGTTATTAAAAGCAGTTTAATCCCTGTACATAACAATAAAGACCTGTACATCACCAACAGTGTAGTCAACAAACGGTGTGCTGCTTCCGTCTAGCCACACACCTGTACAAAGGTGCCCACCTTTTATAGTGTGTAGCATAGACCAGTATTGACCCCTAGTGGATACGACCAATATTTATCTTTTGTTGCCAATGGCTTCTACAAGTCGTATTTAAATTGGTGACTAATTTTTACAGTAAGGTGCCTGTACTTTTACCTAAGTATGGCTTTCAGGAACTCTTTACATCTCTGGAAAATATTCTAAATGAATTTTATATATCTCTACAACATGCAGTTTATAATTACGGATATATAAGGATATATTTTAATAATATAGCAGATTAGTACTATTGCCAGCTATAGATGTATTTTTGAACAGTCTTGACAAAGATGACAAACAGTGATAAGTAAAGTAGTAGAATATATAAAAACTTAGATATTAGAGTAAATGTGAAATTTACCTGAAGTAAAGCAGCCGCCAGAGGGCGCTGCTAACACAGGGACAGTGAAGGAGCAGTGATGCTAAGTTTATCTCAGCTCATCAGTTACACTTGAAGAAAAAACATAAACTCCACTCCACTCTTCTCTCTTTCTGATTGGTTTTCACTTAAACATATGAAGTTAATGTTCTCTGTTCTGCTGCTGGTGTGGACATGTTTTTCACTCTCCTCTCTCTCAGCTGTTGTTGTTGTTGTTGTTGTTTGTTTGGTGGGCTGTGTTTTTATTCTCTGTTGCGAGGTGTTTCCAGAGAAGAACCTGGTTTTCTATCACAAGGCATGTGTCTGAATTTATGATTCTTAAGAGTTATATAATCTCCCGTTATATAATTTATAATTACATTTCTTGTGCCAGTTGTTTTTGTCACATGTTAACAGAAAAAGTCTTCTGAATTTAGTTTTTGTTATAAATAGTTTTACTGTAAAGTGTTTTTTGTGATTGATTCCAGTCTGTCATTGAACATTAAACAAAATAACTAATATATTGTGTCAGCAGGCTCATATTTATAAATAAGCACTCTAGGTCTGACCATAACTGTGTGTTCTTGAATATTCTTTAATGGAGCACATCAGGAAACATGCGTCCCTATCTGGGGAGGAGCAACCTGCAGCAAATGTTCTGCGTGAGTGTTGGGAATATACACAACAATTTAAAGGAAAAGGATTTGGATGGAATATTAATACTTTAGCAGAAAAATATAGATTAAAAAAATTGAATATGGACCAAATACTGTATGGGGTAATGTTCCTCCATGGATATTTCCTGTACACAATGTGGACTTGAAACTTCTAGAGAAGAAAAAAGAATGTAATGAAGGTAATATGAATAATATAGGATATATGAAGAGTATGTGAAAAGGAATTATTTTAGTTATATGCTAATATTTACAGACGGATCTAAAGATCCAGGGACAGAACATGTAGGATCAGGAGTCTATATACCAGAGTTTGATGTAGGCATATGTAAAAGAATTAATGATAAATTATCTGTATATACAGCAGAAATAGTTGCTATTATTTTAGGGCTACAATGGATAGAAGAGGTGAGACCAGAGAGAGCAGTCATTTGTGCAGATTCCTCTGCTGCACTGGTTAGTTTGAATTCTAAAAAGGCCTTAAGAGATGATTTTTTGATTGAAATATATACAATAATGTTGAGAATACAAAGAAATGGGGGGGGTGTAAAATTTGTTTGGGTTCCGGCTCATGTTGGTGTAGTGGGAAATGAAAAAGCTGATGTAATTGCAAAAACAGCATTAAAATTAAAAGATGATGAAATAATGAAAGTTCCCTTTGGAAAAAGAGAGGCCAAATCATTAATCAGAAAAGCAGTGAATGAAGAATGGCAAAATAAGTGGGACACAGATAATAAAGGGAGACACTATTACAGCATTCAGAAATATAATAAAGTGAAGGGTTTCAAAGGGAAATATAGAAGAGATGAAGTGATAGTTTCAAGATTAAGGCTGGGACATACTGGGTTAAAATCAACGATGTACTTAATGAAAAAATGCGTGTCTGATAAATGTCAATAACAAAAGAAGAAGAAAAACATGCGTCACTTCCGGTGGCATCTTCTGACCGGAAACTGTTCCAGAAATACGTGTGTTCGACTTCAGTAAGACCTGCAGTTTCGGTCAGAGCTGTTTGGAGCGCATTGTTCGCCGGTAAGATTTGTGTCCTCCTCCCGCTGCAGAGTCAGAGTCTCGTCTGGAGTCCTGGAGAAAAAACTGTTCCTGCTTCCTGTGTCTTTGTCCTCCTGCTAATGGTGACCAGTTGATCCATGCTACATGAGCAGCTCCTGAAAAGCTAACTCCTCAACTGCGGACGACACCTGCAACAATCCAGGTTTGTCCGTGTCTTTGTCTGTTTGTGAGTGTGACCACATTTTAAAAGGCTCGTGTTTTAGAAGCTTTGCTGCAGAAAAGTGTAAATGTGGTCAACGAAGAAACTGTTGGAGCTAATCCCGTCTTCACTAGCGTTACACGTCTCTGGAATAATCCATGTTCAAAAAGACTACATTAAAATTGTCCGCCATTGTTTTAGCCTCTACGAAAACAGTCCGGACACTTTTGTAAAAACGACCAGTGTTTGTCTGAAACTGTCCGCTCGGACTTTGTCCACGTCTCCGAATGCATCTGAGACTTTACTCAACAGGTCAGAGAAAAGTAGACTATTTAAGTTTTTCAAAATGCAGACACATAAATAATATAGAAAAAGTGTTTTTCAAGCTGCAAGACATGTTTGTGAACATTTGATCGTTAATTATGTGCTCATTTATACAAACTATGTTTGGTATTGGATTTTCTTTTTTTTTATAAAACCCAATTGATTGCATTGTTAGCAGTGGTGGGAAGAGTACTGAAAAATCATACTCAAGTAAAAGTACTATTACTTACCAAAAAATGTAATGTGAGTGGAGTAAAAGTACCTGTCCTAAACACCACTCAAAGTACGAGTAAAAAGTAGCCCCTTCAAAAGTACTCAAGAGTAGGGAGTAGTGAGTATTATGCTGTGACTTCCACCTTATACCCTTATTTGCCATTCATAAACTACAATTTTAAATCGCCATGCAAGAACACATTACATTAACATATACATCTATAATTAAGTCGACAAAAAGTAGGTTAATGCGTTTATATGTTAAGCGAAATATGTGTAACTTAAGGGGCATAAATCTAATGATAGGTTAATGCTTAATGTACTTTGAACCCAGCTAACAAGCTAAGGGTGTCCAGCAGCTGGCGCCTCGAGTTCGTGCAGCACTGACAAAATACATTCAAATTGCGCATTGTATTCTGCAGTATATTTAGTAGCGGTTTAAAGCCATTTTGCGATTTAAGTCATTATGCATAGGCCTACAGTATAACCAGCAACAACCCTGCTCCCTGTTCTCATCAATGACGACGACTGACGAGATAGTCTTATTAAGCAGTCGTTGCTTGTGATGATTTTTATGCCTTCTCGAACACGCCCATACTGCTGCATTAATAAAATGACCGTGCCTTCACTCCAAGTTGGTTGCTAGTTGCTAACGCAATTGTTTTTGGCCGAATAATTTCGGTTGCCTGAAACATTCGTGCATCCCTAATTCACATTGGCTCATAAAACCTAACAGTTTTATTTATGCCCCCACACTATATTTGTGACGTTTATTATTATACCATTTAACATAAATATTTAAGATATGATACTTGGCAAATATGAAATCTTACCTCGATGTGCTTTTTAAATTAGATTTAGATTAGATAGAATTAAATTGTAAGGACTCCAGAACTGGAGTGATGTGATTGCAAACCCTGGACCCAGTCAATATCCTGGCGGCTGAGTTTTGAACATATTGTAGTTTGTTAAGTGTGTATTTAGAGACTCCAGAAGAGCGTTACAGTAATCTATACTAGAGATGACAATGGAATTCATCAGCTTTTCAGCTACTGAGAAATTTAGCATAGGACGTAATCTAGCTATATTTCTGAGGTGAAAAAAGGATGATTTAACTGTACTCTGAACAAAAGAGTCAAATAAAAGCCTGGTATCAAGTATCAAAAATAACTCCACTCTTGTCTTTTTATTGTTGCATAAGTCACACGCACAACGATGATCTAAAAACTATTAGTAGTCTTTCAAAGGCAATTTATTTTAACACTAAACTCCAAACCTGCTGTATATTTCCATCGATAAACAAAGTCAATTACGCACTAATCATCAAAGTTAAAGTATTTCCACAAAACTCTCACCTCCCCTTGGACTTGACAGATACTAGCTATTTATTTTTTTGCCATAGGGGGCTCTTTCCTTTTTGACAGTAGTTGACAGGAAACGGGCTGAGACAGAGAGGGCACTGTGCAAATGCACATGATGGTGTGGGTAAAATATTTATATTACATTTTATAATCTATTATTTATATTATGCATTCTTTTTGAACATGTGAAGGTTCTCAGCCCTCAGGGTCATCTTGAAAGAAAAACAAAGGCCCCTGGACTCGGTTTTAAAGTTGAAGATGTTTCTTCTGTTATCCCAAGAGCCTATATAAAAAGAAAATAATAATAATTTATGCTAAGTTTAACCGGTTGAACCCAAGTTGGTTGAACACACCGTTAGATGAGATGTTGAGAACTTCTGTAAGATGGGCCTTTTCTCACTTTTACATTTCTGTCCCTTACAGAGAAACAAGGGATCCTTGATCAGAAGCAAACTCTTTTAATAAAGAGGCTGACTACAGCAACTGTTTCTATAATGCACACGTGCGACCAGTGTGGGAACAAGTATACCACTGTGCACAGTCTCAAAAAACACCAGCTCATCCATACTGGAGAGAAGCCTTACAGCTGTGACCAGTGTGGGACTACATTTTCACAGGCAAGTACTTTAAAAAAACACCAGCTCATCCACGCTGGAGAGAAGCCTTACAGCTGTGACCAGTGTGGGACTACATTTTCACAGGCTAGTACTTTAAAAAAACACCAGCTCATCCACGCTGGAGAGAAGCCTTACAGCTGTGACCAGTGTGGGATTACATTTTCACAGGCAAGTACTTTAAAAAAACACCAACTCATCCATACTGGAGAGAAGCCTTACAGCTGTGACCAGTGTGGAAAGACATTTTCACTGGCAAGTACTTTAAAACAACACCAACTCATCCACACTGGAGAGAAGCCTTACAGTTGTGACCTATGTGGGAAGACATTTTCACAGGCAGGTAATTTAAAACAACACCAGCTTATCCACACTGGAGAGAAGCCTTACAGCTGTGACTTGTGTGGGAAGACATTTTCATTGGCAAGTACTTTAAAACGACACCAGCTCATCCACACTGGAGAGAAGGCTTACAGCTGTGACCTGTGTGAAAAGACATTTTCATGGGCATTTTCTTTAAAACAACACCAGCTCATCCACACTGGAGAAGCCTTACAGCTGTGACCTGTGTGGGAAGACATTTTCACAGGCATTTTCTTTAAAACAACACCAGCTCATTCACACTGGAGAGAAGTCGTACAGCTGTGACTTGTGTGGGAAGACATTTTCACGGGCAGGTACTTTAAAACAACACCAGCTCATCCACACTGGAGAGAAGCCTTACAGCTGTGACCTGTGTGGGAAGACATTTTCACGGGCAAGTACTTTAAAACAACACCAGGTCATCCACACTGGAGAGAAGCAATATAGCTGTGACCTGTGTGGGAAGACATTTTCACTGGCAAGTACTTTAAAACATCATCAGCTCATCCACACTGGAAAAAAGTGTTACAGCTGTGACCAGTGTGGGAAGACATTTTCACAGGCAGGTAATCTGAAACAACACCAGCTCATCCACACTGGAGAGAAGCCTTACAGCTGTGACCAGTGTGGGAAGACATTTTCACAGACAGGTAATCTAAAACAACACCAGCTCATTCACACTGGCGAGAAGCCTTACAGCTGTGACCAGTGTGGGAAGACATTTTTATGGGCAAGTACTTTAAAACAACACCAGCTTATCCACACTGGACACAGACCGTACTCTTGTGACCTGTGTGGGAAGAGATTCAGAAGTTCAAGTTCTTTTAGGACGCATTACTTTGAACACACTCGAGAGTTGGTGATACCATGTGAGCTGTGTGGAGAGATATTTTATACTAAACAGACTTCTTCTCGACACCTAAAGAAACACGCTGAGATGGAAATGGGGAGGCATCAGCATCCAGTTTAAACGTTGTCACAAAATGTTAAACTAATTATTGGTTTGGATCACAAACGAGACGACGGAGACCGTACATGGTAATAAAAAATATAAAAAAAATGTATATATATATATATATATAGCCCTTTACAAAAACTAACATTAAAATACAAGGAGACACTAAGAAAAAAAACTATCGCAGAGCTCGAGGTTTTGCTCTTTGATTAAAAACTGTCTTTGGTGTCTGAGCTTAAACACTACTTGGTGCCTGGTTTATGAAAGTTTGCAGTAGTGTTGTCACGATACTGGAATTTCTAACTTCGATACGATACCTTCAAAAATATCAATATTCAATACCATTCTTGATAGCGAAGGGAAAACAGTCACTATTATTATTTTATTTTTTTTATAAAAATTTAACATCTCTAGATAGAACATGACAATGAGGTATATTAAATTAAAACCAATTAAATTCAGCCAAGGTCTGCTTAGTTAACTTTCCTCACTGTGAGGGATCCAGAAAATTTTAATAAAAGAATATGCATTTGAATATAATTCTTTGAAGTAAAGTCTCATTTATTCCACACCTACAGCCTCTTAAACAATCTGGAGAATGTTGATAATCCACTGTTTCTGTATTTTCTAGCATTCACCAACACAGCTCACAGACAAAAGGAAAAAACTACAAAATCAAGAGGCTAAAGCTCAGGACCTTGTGGTTTATTGACATCAACCTGGAATCCTGCAGATAATGCCTAGTACTCCTTTACACATGTGTGAGAACATTTTAAATACAAAATCATCACAAACATATTTGTGAAACAAATATGACAAAGATGCCTGTCATAATTAATCTGTTTCTATTGTCATTCTTCTGAAAACAACAGGAACAAGGAAAAATGCACTGAGCCTTTCTTTAACTTTATCTGTTGCAAATAATTAACTGTTATTGTTTAATTTTCAGGTTCATATTTAAACATTTTCTAAATTTAGAATAGAAATATTTATTTCCTGTATTTTCCCCGTGTGGGTTAACATTTTATTTAAAATGCTTATGATTAGTTCTGAAACAGGATTTAGGATTCACACAGAAACTGACAACTTAAGGAAGATTTAACCTGTCACTCATCTCCAAACCTTTCACACCTTTTCTGTTTTTAATCTCCCAAATGAAGCGTGTGTTGGGTTCAAATGAAGCGTGTGTTGGGTTCAAATGAACGTGTGTTGGGTTCAAATGAACGTGTGTTGGGTTCAAATGAGCGTGTTGGGTTCAAATGAACACGAACAGCGTGAGATAATTACTCATGTTGTTTGTAAATGAGGTCAAATATGCGACAAACGAGTCAATACTTAACCTACGACAGAATAAAGAAGTTGAAAGACAAATGTACAACTCATCACATCATTAGACGGCTTCACTTTTCTCCGAGCTAGAGTCTTTTTATATATAATATAAAAAAGAACAGGCAATCATACGTTCAGGATGTTTAAATAAACAAAACAAAAAAAACTCACCTTTCAGGTCAGTGACCGCACGTTTTTGTATTTGTATGTGTTGTGAACTTTTGCAGCGAGCGTGTTGTCAAACTGATGAAGATGTTTTCTTTGCTGGTGCTTTCTTCATTTGCAGCATGTCGAGCTGTCTTGGCCACCGTACTTTTCTGAGCACTTAAGTTTGACTTGGACAGACTTGTTGAATCTGTGTTTTTGTTCTGCCATGTTGAAACATTTAGGTGTTCAATTTTTTTTCTGTATTAGGAAGAAAATCCTTATAAATAAACTTTCTTGTTTTCACTGACCTACAATATCTCTTTGTGGTAAAGACTAGTTGTTATAAGGCTCAGCCCTCCCGAATGTGTGATCACGGGATGCAACGTTGATGTCACTGATTGTTCCTAGTTCCTTTTCCAGGGACAGTGGAGGAGCAGCGATGCTAAGTTTATCTCAGCTTTGCCGCTGTCTGCAGGAGCGAGCACGTGATCAACGGACTTTCAACAAGCGAGCTTCTGTTTGGCTCACTGGTTACCATGGAAACGGGCACTCAACTCAGCCCATATGCCCAAATTAGGGACTTCTGGCTCCATAAAATCAACATGGCAACCTCCATAACATCTAAAAATGGCGCCTGAAAGAGCTTCAGTCTCGAGGTTTGTACGATGACGTCACACTCCTTATGTCCGGCCCCTACAGTCACTGGCTGTCATTTTAGTTTATTATCAAAGTGCTTGTAGTACTGACGTTTACTCAAACTATTGTTTTGTTCTCCTTTTGTAGAAACCACACACAGGTGAGAACATGACTGCACTCTGAGAAAGTCCATCAGCAGTTCTCAGCTTCTTTATCATGTTTTTAATCCTTGTGTTACTGCTTTTCTTGACTACATGAGCTTCTGTATCGGAGAAGAAATACAGGGGTAAATGTGGGTTTAACATGTTACTTTCCATTTCTGTCCACTGGGGGGCATTCTTTGAACTAAAATAATACCTCAGGGAGCATCTGTGGACATTGCATCAGTTACACTTGAAGAAAAAAACCTAAACTCCACTCCACTCTTCTGTCTCTTTGATTGGTTTTCACTTAAAGATATGAAGTTAATGTTCTCTGTTCTGCTGCTGGTGTGGACATGTTTTTCACTCTCCTCTCTCTCAGCTGTTGTTGTTGTTTGTTTGGTGGGCTGTGTTTTTATTCTCTGTTGCGAGGTGTTTCCAGAGAAGAACCTGGTTTTCTATCACAATAATACAAGGCATGTGTCTGTTTGAATTTATGATTCTTAAGCGTTATATAATCCTCTTGTTGTTTTATAATTACATTTCTTCTGCCAATTGTTTTTGTCACATGTTAACAGAAAAAGTCTTCTGAATTTAGTTTTTGTTATAAATATTTTTACTGTAAAGTGATTTATTCCAGTCTGTCATTTTACATTAAACATTTACATTTACATTTACATTTATTCATTTAGCTGACGCTTTTATCCAAAGCGACTTACATTGTTATACAGTAATTACCAGTGTTACAGACACTGGAGGCAAGGTGGGTTAAGTGTCTTGCCCAAGGACACAACGACAGTATGAACTGTGGGGAGAGTGGGAATCAAACCACCTACCTTTCGGTTGAAGGACAACTGCTCTACCAGCACACACCGGCCTGGAGCTCTGTCAGAGACAATCAGAGACATGTTTGGAGTCTCATTTAAACAATAATTCAGCTTGAATATGAACAAAATAAGAGCTTAACCACTTTCCACAACAAAGTTCTCACACCAAAGATCAATAAAAAAAAATCAAAGACAAAGGTGACTCATAAATGAATGCTCAATGTGCATTTGATCTTGTTTTAGCTGTTTCACTTTATCGCTCTATAAAGTAGTTTTTGTCTTTGTGTGTTGTGAATATTATGTCTTGTGGTTAAGTTGAACAGATTTTCTTGCAGACGGTAAAGAAACTTATCTTGTTTCAGACGTAATTATAATTATTCACTCATAAGTCACAGAGGCCAACATCACATGATAGAACTTCATCATAGCTGTTCACATGCTCTAAAATGCGAGATGAGTGGAGTAGAATAACAATCTGCACTTTCACCACAAGGGGGCAGTACAGCGTCAGAAATATGTCAAAAGGCTGATGTTAGAAGTGAGCCAAGGCCTCTGTGGGGCGATGATTAGGCGGCGCTGGAGCCCAGTGGCCTTGTCCTTGATGGGAGAACCGGAACGTCTCAGGAGGATAAGATAAGACCCAGCTGCAGGCTGTGCTTCTAATCGAGGAAGGGAAACTTGGGCAATGAAAAGGAGACAAAAATTTGTAATTTATATAATTTTGACTAAACCAGACAGAACCAGACCAGACTCCATGATGTTGGGATCAGGGTCACAAGTCAGATAACTTCTTGTTCTAGGAACATAATATTGAAGTTTTTTATCTGTTCTGTTTTTGTAAATTAATTGAAAGAACAAAACAATAAAATGTATTTTGTTGAGAGCATTCTTACTTTCCTGAACAGTTGGTCCAGTCCTGTACATGAAGACTGGACTCACCTGGCTGGGGTCCTGGTTCAAGATGGTGCGTGTTGGTTCCGTCATCTCCAGATCCAGTCCAGGGTTCTCCAGTCCACGTAGTCCTGAGCTGCTCTTTCTGATCCTGTCCATTGTCTCAGTCCAGATCCAGAGACCAGCCCTTGTTCCAAACGACTCTAAAGAACCGAGAACTCTGTGAACTCCTGTCGATAGTCTTACTTCAGGTCTAAACACTAAAGCCTTACTACGCACACAAAAAAGACTCGCCTTAAACAAATCTACACGACTCTAAACTCTCAGTCGCTGCAGGTTCTGTCTCTGACACGTGTTTCTGCTGCTCGCCTCAATAAACAAACCCATAAATGGTAATTATGAAAAACAGGTTCAAAGGTGAAGTGTGTCTTATCTGAGAAGGGAAACGTTTATGAGCCATCACGGCAGAAACATACATTATTACACAGTTGAAACGTTATTCATAGATGTGTTTAATCTCCTGGCACTGTCCTGACTCTGTTAACATTTATAATTCAGAACTTCTTCTTCTGTTCCAGGTCTGGGTCCTTTATGTCCCGCTCTGTTCGTCCTGGGACAGGATCTCTTCTTCTTTGGTTCTGTCTGAGGTTTTTGGAGGCTCTAAAGGACAGGTGGTGTTGTCTCGAGGAATGTGTAAAGCCCTTTGTAGGAAACTGCTGTCGATATATTGGGCAATACAAAATTAAACTTATTACTTAAACTGTCCACATGAAAATATTTTAGTAGGTCATGTAATCATGTTCATTCATTAAAAACAAAATATAATTTGTTTTAGATCCACAAAAATAAACCTACAATACATATAAGGTGCCTCGTCTAAAATACTGTAGAATACAATTTAACAAAATGGAGTTTCTAGACCTTAGTTTCCTAAAGGATTAGAGACAGAAATACATTTTATACTACAGCCATAACAAAACACCAATCAGAAAAGCTTGTGCATAAGTAACATTTGTTTAGAGCTTATAGAGTGTAGGTGCATTAAAAAGTTCTGTTAACCCTTTGAACCAGAGCCGGACACAAGTTAAAGGTTTAAAACGAGGCTCTGACCTGTTCCTGCCCCAGAATCCTGAAGTGATGCAGCTCCTTGATCAGAGACTCTTCACAACCAGCTGCAACAGACAAAAACACTAACTTTAAACCAGCTTAGAGCAGTGTACACAAGGACAAATAAATCTGTCTTTATATAAAGCTCTGAGCCAGTCTCCTAACACCTGTGACAGAGTAAATGACCTGTGCAGTAGCTTTTCTAATCTACAGGTGTGTTCTAATTATGAATGAGGTTAACGTTGACAGGTCAGTGAGGTGTGGGCTAAAACCCACCGGGGCAGGGCAGAGTGTAGCCGAGCTCTGGGTCGTGAACAAACTGTCGCTCGTTGAGTCTGACTGTAACCACGGAAACACTCCAGACAGATCACATGACGCTCGGCGCACGGGAACATCACCACGACGTCCCTGAAACAGAGAGAGGTCCAGGACTATTTCTTTTCCTTTCAGGACTTACTCTTTATTGGTCTTTTACATAGATCCAGTTTTATTCATTCATCAAGGTTCAAAGGAATAAAACCATAACATTTACATTTATTCATTTAGCTGACGCTTTTATCCAAAGCGACTTACATTGAGCTTCTAATTACCTGTGTTACAGCCACTGGAGGCAAGGTGGGTTAAGTGTCTTGCCCAAGGACACAACGACAGTATGAACTGTGGGGAGAGTGAGGATCAAACACCTACCTTCCGGACGCTCTGCCCACTGAGCTACTGCTGCTCCTGTATAATATAAGTTAAAACTCACATCCATCACATTCCACTGCTGCACATCTCCCTAAAATGACTTCTAAGTGATTGTTTTGTCTATTTAAAAACACTTGAGTTTCAGAAAGTAAAAAACATACATGAGGTGGTTCAAACACAAACGTTTCCATTCACAGCGTGTTGAGTATTAAGTTATAAAGGCTGTAGAAAAGGTTAAAGCAAAGGCATCTGGACCAAATGCCTTTGCTTTAACCTTTTCTTCAAGATGACCTGGATGACTGAGAACCTAAAAGTCTGTAACTGACTTTGTGCTAAAAGTAGATTTGACGCAGAACCTTTATTAGTTGTTCTCAGTGTGTTTTCACGACAACATTAGCAGACATCACATAGACAGTTTTATTTCTATAGAACAATTCATGCAGTGGGAAACTCAAAGTGTTTCACAGGAATAAAAGACAATTTATAAAGATTTAGATTAAGAAACATAAAGATTTAAAACATTTTAAAGAGGTTATGTTTAAGTTATGTAGGCAGAGCTAAAGAGGAAGGTATTTTAACATGCTGACAAAGACCAAAAGTATCAAGGCATTCCTGTCACAAACATTATCCACATGCACATTAAACTCTCCTGATATGATACTAACCAAAAGCATTTCAGGAACTCATCAATAAAGTCATGACATTGTTAGGGTGTTTCGTAAAGAACTAAATATAAAATAGATGGAGAAAACCTCAACTCCATTTTGAATGACATTCTCGAATGATGAAAACTCCCCAAGTGACAGTTTCTGGATGAGAATATTATCCTTAAGAAAGGCACATACACGACCACCATTTTTGATACAAAGGTAAAATTCGATGGAGTGGATTCAATAAGGACAGCATTTCCAGTCCTGCTGTCTAACAATGTTTCTGTTAAAAACACAAAATCAAGGTTATTTGAAATTATAATATCATTAATTAAAAAAGATTTTTTACAAAAAGACCTGACACTGAACACTGCAAGTTTCAAGTCTGTTTGAGCAGGACCAGACTTTATCTGTTTGCAGGGGATTAGACAATCTAACTGTTATTCTCTTCTCGAGTCTGTGACGTCTGACTGTAGTTATGGAGCTGAGTGTGTGTGTGTGTGTGTGTGTGTGTGTGTGTGTGTGTGTGTGTGTGAGTGAGTGTGTGTGTGTGGGGTCTCTCCCAGGGCCTCAGGTTGAGAAGTGGTTTATTATGACAAAAAGTCCTTGAACAGAAGAGGCCCTCAGTGTCCTAGTCAAGGCTCTGTTTTTGGAATCTGTTTTTAGTTTGATGTTTGGTGATGTTACAAATGCTTCTGTGATGCCAGCATTCTCTCTTTTCTAATCCTTTGCTGCTTTGGCTGTGCACCAAGTTTATGCAAGTGGCATCATTTTATTTAAATCCATTTGCTTTGCTCAGTTTTGGGAATCTGTATCATCCAAGTTTAAATTCACAGTCTTACCACATTGTGTGATCGGGATCATCTCCTGAAGTCCTCTTTCAGATTCCAAAACAAAATCTTTGTCAGAAAGGGTTTGTTGTTTTTACCCCAGACATGTTGAAATAGACACCAAGGCTCCAGTCTCTCAGCAGGTCCAACGTGTTGTTTAAAAATTAAGCATAAGTAAAAACATAAAAATCCAGTTAAAAGAAAGTAAAAAATGTAAATGGTGGATGATAAAAACATTGGCTAAAGGTGGAAATGACTAAAAGAAAAGTAAAGCTGGCATGAGTTAACAGAGAAGTGAGTGCACTCTTCAGGAGCAGCAGGAACATGCATTACCTCTGACCCAGGACAGTTCACATTTACTCAAGGATTATATTTACTTTATTCACTATTTTATAAAAACAGTCCTTACACACTCAGTAACACAGTGAGCTGGAGAATAAAATATTTGTTCTGTGGTTAACAGTAAATGTCATGTTCAGAGGTGAACGGTCCCAACAGCAAGACTTGTTTTAAACACAAGATTTTACTTTGTTTTGTCTTTGAAGAGCTCCTCGACAGTTACCTGTCTGCTGCTGCTTCTGTCGGTCCAGTCTAGTCCAGTCTAGTCTAGTCCAGTCTAGTCCAGTCCAGTCTAGTCCAGTCCAGTCTAGTCTAGTCCTGTCGAGTCCATGTTTTTCACTCTCCTCTCTCTCAGCTGTTGTTGTTGTCGTTTGGTCGGTGGGCTGTGTTTTTATTCTCTGTTGCGAGGTGTTTCCAGAGAAGAACCTGGTTTTCTATCACAACAATACAAGGCATGTGTTTGAATTTATGATTCTTAAGCGTTATATAATCCTCTTGTTGTTTTATAATTACATTTCTTGTGCCAGTTGTTTTTGTCACATGTTAACAGAAAAAAGTCTTCTGAATTTAGTTTTTGTTATAAATAGTTTTACTGTAAAGTGATTTTTGTGATTGATTCCAGTCTGTCATTGAACATTAAACAAAATAACTAATATATTGTGTCAGCAGGCTCATATTTATAAATAAACACTCTGGGTCTGACCATAACTGTGTGTTCTTGAATATTCTTTAATGGAGCACATCAGGAAACATGCGTCATTTCCGGTGGCATCTTCTGACCGGAAACTGTTCCAGAAATACGTGTGTTCGACTTCAGTGAGACCTGCAGTTTCGGTCAGAGCTGTTTGGAGCGCATTGTTCGCCGGTAAGATTTGTGTCCTCCTCCAGCTGCAGAGTCAGAGTCTCGTCTGGAGTCCTGGAGAAAAAACTGTTCCTGCTTCCTGTGTCTTTGTCCTCCTGCTAATGGTGACCAGTTGATCCATGCTACATGAGCAGCTCCTGAAAAGCTAACTCCTCAACTGCGGACGACACCTGCAACAATCCAGGTTTGTCCGTGTCTTTGTCTGTTTGTGAGTGTGACCACATTTTAAAAGGCTCGTGTTTTAGAGGCTTTGCAGCAGAAAAGTGTAAATGTGGTCAACGAAGAAACTGTTGGAGCTAATCCCGTCTTCACTAGCGTTACACGTCTCTGGAGTAATCCATGTTCAAAAAGACTACATTATAATTGTCCGCCATTGTTTTAGCCTCTACGAAAACAGACACTTTTGTGAAAACGACCAGTGTTTGTCTGAAACTGTCCGCTCGGACTTTGTCCACGTCTCCTAAAGCATTTGTGACTTTACTCAACAGGTCAGAGAAAAGTAGACTATTTAAGTTTTTCAAAATGCAGACACATAAATAATATAGAAAAAGTGTTTTTCAAGCTGCAAGACACGTTTGTGAACATTTGATCGTTAATTATGTGCTCATTTATACAAACTATGTTAGGTTTTTTATTTTATTTATAAAACCCAGTTGATTGCATAGTTAGTATGTTGGAGTTAGTTTGCAAATTAAGCAGAAATAAAGCAGTGAAAACATGATTTTATTGTGGTCTGTTTAATGCCACCTCCTTTTGATGCATTTTTAATCACAGGTCACTGTCAAAAAGACAATATTCAAATACAATGTGTTCTTAAAGTTTAGTCATGCAGTTTAATAATATAAATCTTTCAAAGGCAGAGTATTTACACACACTGACCTCTACTTGGTTCAAACACTACTCTATATTCACCAGAAGAGGGTGACAAAGACATCATTTACAACTCCATGTATCAGTGTTGTTCTGGGGCTGTAACTCTAGTCCTGCCGACAGTCGGTAAGTCATCCCTTGTTGATTTTGTCCTTGAGGTCCAGAATAAAATGGACAGTATAATAATTGTATCTTAAGCGTTCTAAAGTCTGTCTGGACATTGACATTGGTAGAAGTCTGCACTGGTTGATTTTCTGGAACAGGCTTCAGACTGTGGACAGACGGATAAACCCTTGGCCTGCCAGTTTTAAAAGTGTCAGTTTAGCGCCATCTGGTGGTTGTGGCTTGTGCACTGGTTTGGGATCTCTGCCTGTCTCAAAAATTCCCCTCGAGTAGAACATGAAACCTGGACTAATCCACTGAGCACCTACCAAATATTGATCAAGTTGCTGACTGAGTATTTAAAAAAAACTATTTCGCCATTGGTTTAAATATTTTTATTTTGTTGCCAATAGTATTTCCAAATATTCTTATTAAAATTACAATATACAACTATTTACATGAATATATTTTAAGCTAACTCTAACAATATTAAATAATGTCACTTCTAATTTACAATTTCACGTTGAAGCTAAAATTTATATTAGACATTTAAAGCTTTTATTTTTATATAAAACCAGAAATCAAATCACAATAACATTATAAAAAATAAAATCAAAGATATTTTGTTGTCACTCTTGATTAGCCACTTTCAATTAGTATCCAGGAAGGTCTTTGACATCGATGTCACAAAATTAGAACTTCAATGTTTGTTAATAAGTACTGTTGTCTTTTTATTGTTGCATAAGTCACACGCACAACGATGATCTAAAAACTATTAGTAGTCTTTCAAAGGCAATTTATTTTAATGCTAAACTCCAAACCTGCATCGATGAACAAAGTCAATTACGCACTAATCATCAAAGTTTAAATATTTCCACAAAACTTTCACCTCCCTTTGGACTTGACAGATACTAGCTATTTATTTTTTTGCCATAGGGGACTCTTTTCTTTTTGACAGTAGTCAACAGGAAACTATTACTAGGTAAAATATTTATATTACATTTTATTATCTATTATGTTCATTAGGCATTCTTTTGAACATGTGAAGGTTCTTAGCCCTCAGGGTCATCTTGAAAGAAAAGCAAAGGCCTCTGGACTCGGATTTAAAGTTGAAGATGTTTCTTCTGTTATCCCAAGAGCCTATATAAAAAAAATAATAATAATTTAGGCTGAGTTTAACTGGTTGAACACACCGTTCGACGAGATGTTGAGAACTTCTGTAAGATGATCCTTTCTCACTTTCACATTTCTGTCTCTTACAGAGAAACAAGGGATCCCTAATCAGAAGCAAACTCTCGTTTAATAAAGAAGCTGACTACAGCAACTGTTTCTATAATGCACACATGCAACCAGTGTGGGAACAAGTTTTCCACTGCGCCCCATCTCAAAATACACCAGCGCATCCATACTGGAGAGAATCCTTTCAACTGTGACCAGTGTGGGAAGACATTTACACGTGAAAGTACTTTAAAACGACACCAGCTCATCCACACTGGAGAGAAGCCTTACAGCTGTGACCTGTGTGAGAAGACATTTTCAACGACAGGTTATTTAAAACAACACCAGCTCATCCACACTGGAGAGAAGCCTTACAGCTGTGACCTGTGTGAGAAGAAATTTTCACAGGCAGGTAATTTAAAACAACACCAGCTCATCCACACTGGAGAGAAGCCTTTCAGCTGTGACCAGTGTGGGAATACATTTTTATTCGCAAGTACTTTAAAACGACACCAGCTCATCCACACTAGAGAGAAGCCTTACAGCTGTGACCAGTGTGGGAAGAGATTTACACGTGCATGTACTTTAAAACAACACCAGCTCATCCACACTGGAGAGAAGCCTTACAGCTGTGACCTATGTGGGAATACATTTTCAACGGCACGTAGTTTAAAACGACACCAGCGCATCCACACTGGAGAGAAGCCTTACAGCTGTGACCTGTGTGGGAAGACATTTTCACGGGCAGGTCATTTAAAACAACACCATCTTATCCACACTGGAGAGAAGCCTTACAGCTGTGACCTGTGTGAGAAGACATTTTCACAGACAAGTACGTTAAAACAACACCAGCTCATCCACACTGGAGAGAAGCCTTACAGCTGTGACCTGTGTGAGAAGACATTTTCACAGGCAGGTTATTTAAAACAACACCAGTTCATCCACACTGGAGAGAAGCCTTACAGCTGTGACCAGTGTGGGAAGACATTTTCATTGGCAAGTACTTTAAAACGACACCAGCTCATCCACACTGGAGAGAAGCCTTACAGCTGTGACCTGTGTGGAAAGACATTTTCAAGGGTAAGTCAGTTAAAACAGCACCAACTCATCCACACTGGAGAGAAGCCTTACAGCTGTGACCAGTGTGGGAAGAAATTTTCACAGGCAGGTAAACTAAAACAACACCAGCGCGTTCACACTGGTGAGAGGCCTTACAGCTGTGACCTGTGTAAGAAGACATTTTCACATGCAAGTACTTTAAAACAACACCAGCTCATCCACACTGGACAAAAGCCTTTCAGCTGTGACAAGTGTGGGAAGACATTTTCACAGGCAGGTAGTTTAACAGAACACCAGTTCATCCACACAGGACACAGACCATACTATTGTGACCAGTGTGGAAAGACATTCAGATGTATAGGTTCTTTTAGGAGGCATTACCTTCAACACACTCGAGAGTTGGTGATAACATGTGAGCTGTGTGGAAAGATATTTTACACTAATAATTCTTTTTCTCGGCACCTAAAGAAACACGCTGAGGTGGAAATGGGAGTTGAGGACCACAATGAGACCCTGCATCCAGTTTAAACTTTGTTGCAAAATGTTAAACTAATTATTGGGTTTGGATCACAAACAAGACGATGGAGACCGTACATGGTAAATTTAAGAATGAAAGACTGGTTTTAATTCTTTATAGAATGAAACAAATCAGACACATATACGGGTACATGATTTGCCAAATGTTTAAAATACATGAAGTTTTTATAGGGGTACATTATGCCTGCCTCGTCTTTATTTAATTTTTTATTTTTTTTATAAATATGGACTTGTGTTATGGGAATTGTACATCTCCATTAATATTATATATTATGCTCTCAATAATGCTCCAGTTCATATGCTTACCCACATACAAGTATGACTTAATGTCTTTTGCTATATCTCCTTTTGGTGCCAGGCTAATCCAAACAATACAACATCACTTTACACTACATCTAATCATTGTCGAGGACATTCTGTCCTGTACACTTAGTGACACACATCTATGACTGATTCGTCATCTCAGTACACGTCCATCCATGACCCTGGAGCTGGGGGCTTGTATAATGTAAACCTATAAAAGCTTCATGTGTTGTTTACATCTTTAAGCAAAACCTTCCGCGTACCATTGTTACAAGGGTGTCTGTTATGCTTCTCTTTGCAAAGAATAAACCTGTCTGTTATTTTCAAATCATCTGCTCATTTAATCTGTAAAAGTAAAATTCTTATAACAACTTGTTAGGAGAAAACATTAGATGCCATTCCTGAAATGTGTCAATCACGACATCAGAATAAAAATTAAACATTTACATCGAAGTTAGCATTATAAATAGCCCTTTACAAAAACTAACATTATAATACAAGGAGACACTAAGAAAAAAAACTATCGCAGAGCTCAAGGTATAAAACACATTTCATGTCTTTTGTTCTTGCTCTTTGATTAAAAACTGTCTTTGGTGTCTGAGCGCAAACACTAGTTGGTGCCTGGTTTATGAAAGTTTGCAGTAGTGTTGTCACGATACTGAAATTTCTAACTTCGATACTATACCTTCAAAAATATCGATATTCGATACCATTCTTGATACCAAAGGGTCACTATTATTATTTTTTTTATATAAAAATTTAACATCTCTAGATAGAACATGACAATGAGGTTTATTCATTTAAAATCAATTAAATTCAGCCAAGGTCTGCTTAGTTAACTTTCCTCAAGTGAGGGGTCCAGAAAATTTTAATAAAAGAATATGCATTTGAATATAATTCTTTAAAGTAAAGTCTTATTTATTCCACACCTACAGCCTCTTAAACAATCTGGAGAATGTTTATAATCCACTGTTTTCTGTATTTTATCTTTTGTTTACATGAGGAGGATGTTTGAGTGTTTAGCTTTCACCAACACAGCTCACAGACAAAAGGAAAAAACTACAAAAGAGGCTAAAGCTCAGGACCTTGTGGTTTATTGACAACAACCTGGAATCCTGCAGATAATGCCTAGTACTCCTTTATACATGTGTGAGAACATTTTAAATACAAAATCATCAATTCAAGCCAAAACATATTTGTTTAACAAATATGACAAAGATGCCTGTCGTAATTAATCTGTTTCTATTGGCATTCTTCTGAAAACAACAGGAACAAGGAAAAATGCACTGAGCCTTTCTTTAACTTTATCTGTTGCCAATAATTAACTTTTATTGTTTAATTTTCAGGTTCATCTTTAAACATTTTCAAAATTTAGAATAGAAATATTTATTTCCTGTATTTTGCCCGTGTGAGTTAACATTTTATTTCAAATGCTTTTGATTAGTTCTGAAACAGGATTTAGGATTCACACAGAAACTGATACAACTTAAGGAAGATTTTACCTGTCACTCATCTCCAAACCCTCCTTTAACACTTTCTGTTTTTTAATCACACAAATGATGTGTTGGGTTCAAATGAACGCGAATAATGTGAGATAATTACACATGTTGTTTGTAAATGAGGTCAAATATGCAACAAACGAGTCAATACTTAACCTACGACAGAATAAAGAAGTTGACAGACAAATGTACAACTCACCACATTATTAGACGTCCTCACTTTTCTCCGAGCTAGAGTCTTTTTAATCCCGACATGAAAACTGGCCAGTCCTGGTTCAGTTCGGATTTCTCTAATTATCACAGCAGTCGTGACCAAAGAATATAGAGCTGTTGGTTCAGCTTTGACTCTGACACGGAGCTGAGGAGCTGTATTTTCTGATTAAAATAAACGTTCCCTCTCTGTCCATAACGCCAGTGAATCTTCGTTATGTTTTGCCAAGGCTCAACTTTTAAATTTTTGTCGTTTCTAACTCATTGTCCAGCTATGCTAAACATGTTGAAATTACCCGCTGCTCTCTCCGTAACCAAAGTAACCTGAGACATAACTAGACTGAGACATGGCTTGTCACAGGACTCTTGCACCTGGACCATTGTGAACGCCTCTCACCAAGGCTTTCACTGTGTTGTATAAATTCCCATGTTATGTTTACATCTTTAAGCAAACCTCCGCTGTAATATTGTACTGTGTGTCTGCTGAACACTGATTAGATGTAGTGCAAAGTGATGTCTTTGTCTAGTTTGCATTAGGCACCAATAAGAGATACAGCTTAAGACATTAAGTCATAAGTGTTCACTTGTCTAAACATGATGGACATGTTTTACCTGCTCCTGAAGACCTGGGATGGACAGAGCTGTATAAACTGCAGGATCTGTGAGAGAACAGCTCTCAGCATTTCAAATCTGCTTGTTCAGAGTAATGAACAACAAAAGACTGTAGGGATGCAACAATACAGTCCTCCACGGTTTAATACGTAACTTTTTTTTTTTTCACGGTTTTCAGTTTGGTACAGTACAATTTATGTTGCCAATATTCTTTTATTTAATTTTAAACTAGGTGTAGTCGATGTGGAGGGATTTTAAAGATAAGCTGTATTTTCAAAACTGTCTTCATTTTACTAATAAAGCAAATAACACTATATAATATTTAACATTTGAAGTAAACGTGAATTGAAAGCTGTGTGCAGTAGGGGGAGGTTGGTGGTTTGATTCCCATTCTCCCCACAGTTCATACTGTCGTTGTGTCTTTGGGTAAGACACTTAACCCCTGGCCTCCAGTGGTGCTCCAGCTGTAACACTGGTGAATAGAAGCTTAATGTAAGTCAAATAAATGTAAATGTGGGGTTTTGGTGTTTTATGTTTGATGTGTTTATTTCTGTGTACTTATTTAGCTCTTCATTTATGCATGAGTTTGTGTTTATGGTTTATACTTGTGCATGGTTTATAATCAACCATGATTGTAAGGGATGTTATATTAATACATCTAGTTTAACATAACATATATTAATACATCTAGAAACATTAATGTAAAAGAAAACATAACGTCAGAAGAGTATGGTTTAAAAGTTTAACACACACACACACACACACACACACACTGTATAAAAGCTTATGTCTACTGTATCATCTTTATTAGAGTTGGAGGAAGTCTACTCGGATCATTATATTGTTGTTTGTGAAACAATAAAGACTCTGGCATTGATCTTGTTGTGCGTTCATGACTTATTTTATACAATTGTGTCAAAGGCTGAGGGTTCAGTATTGGACACAACAGGATCTTTATATAAATATATATAATCCATATTGAAAACAGATGCATGATCCAGAATGCTTTACTGTGATTTATTTAATGAATACTGGTGGTAAAGACAAACGTGATGATAAACCATGTTCTGTCTCCTACACTGTAACCGTCTGATGTATGCAGGCGACCTGTTTTTGCAGTGTCCATATAGTGCAGGCCTTCAGCCGCTTTTAAATGTCTGCTCACAATGTGGCTTAGAATAACATTAAGTATAATGCTGTTACAAGCCACATCATGATTGTAAAAACAAAAGAGAATCTAAAACTTTCATTTCCTGAATTCTATCTGTGTGAACATGTTCTACAAGCCACAAATGAGATTAAATATCTTGGACATTAAGTCACTTGGGATCTCTCCGATGACAGAGACATGTTTAGGCAGAGTTATATGAGCAGAAAACATGCTCGTCTGTAAGTTCAACATGTCTCTGCCAATGTTAAACCTGCACTTTTTAGAACTTTCTGTTGGCCCTTGTTTACTGCGCACTTGTGGCGTAGTTATAAGAAGTCCAAGCAAAAACAGGTGCCTACAATGATTCTATGAGGATACTATTGAAGGTCCCAAGGTGTTGTAGTTCAAGTGAAATGTTTGTTAATTGTGGTGTAAGAGCTTGTGCAGCCGTTAAACGCTTCTGTATTTATTCTTTTATGTGCAGGTGAATGAAATTGTCAGATTATATAATTCAAGATCGGGTCTGTCCAGATGTTAGCGCTGTGAGAGTTACTTCTAGAATGTGGAGACACAGTCAATCCTGCCTTTATTTATAATGTACTTGTTTTTTCTATTATAATTATCTCTATTATTATTTTATTTCTATGGACCAGATGCTCCCTGTTAGCCCAGCCTCGTCTTCCTCAGCTTCATCACATCACATCCTGGTCCATCTACAACTTTAGCTTCTTTTAAATAAACCTAATCTCAATCAAATCTCAGTTTATTAATGTGCTTCTAGGTTTGAAGACATATTTAAACTGTTTAAAGTTTTTATTTTGAACTAATATTGCATTTAGTGACATGCGTTACACATGAGTGTTATGGAAACACTGGTACGCCTGCCTTTTAAAGGGATAGAAGTCTATTGTTTGTTGTACTTTGTACCTTATGTTACTGTGCTACATATGTTTTGTTTGTCCTTTTATATTTTATTTATTTATTCACATTTTCATGAGGATAAATCCCTTGAGATGAATCATCTTGTTTTCGAGGGGGTCCTCTATATTTTTTATATTGGACCTCAAGTCTGCAATAAAGTCTATCTATCTATTAATCACAGACACTAATATAGAGTTCATACAGAAAATATCAGAGGTGTAAAGTACTTGAGTAAATGTATTTTGTTACTGTACTTAAGTATTTTTTGGCTACTTTCTACTCAAAAATATAAGCAACTTTTACTCTTTACTCCACTACATTTGAACTGACACTTAGCGTTACTTGCTACATTGTGTTTGTGCACATCAAGTCAACTTTGTCTGCCGTGGCTTATTTCTTGGATGTAAGAGGCGATATCGCCATCTGCAGGCTATTGAAGGTACTGGATGCTATTTGCCTACATGCTTTACTCCATTGTGAACGTGAATTAGATGAAGCAGAGGCCATCTTCATATAGTGCCAGCACTGATTTGACTTTTTGCTTTGTTTATGTTTGTTCATTTTAAGGAAAATACCTTTTTGAAAATGTTTTACTTATGTCTTTTATGAGCACTTGAGTTTGACTTGGACAGACTTGTTGAATCTGTGTTTTTGTTCTGCCATGTTGAAACATTGAGGTGTTCAATTTATTTTCTATATTAGGAAGTAAAACCTTATAAATAAAATCTCTTGTTTTTCACTGACCTACAATATATTGTTATTTTAAAGACTAGCGCATCCTTGAGCCATCATTCAGTACGAGTAAAATACTTAAGTACTTTTAAAATGGGATACTTTAACCGCCAGAGGGCGCCGCTAACACAGGGACAGTGGAGGAGCAGCGATGCTAAGTTTATCTCAGCTTTGCCGCTGTCTGCAGGAGCGAGCACGTGATCAACGGACTTTCAACAAGCGAGCTTCTGATTGGCTCACTGGTTACCATGGAAACAGGCACTCAACTCAGCCCATATGCCCAAATTAGGGACTTCTGGCTCCATAAAATCAACATGGCAACCTCCATAACATCTAAAAATGGCGCCTGAAAGAGCTTCAGTCTCGAGGGTTGTATGATGACGTCTAACTCCTTATGTCCGGCCCCTACAGTCACTGGCTGTCATTTTAGTTTATTATCAAAACTATTGTTTTGTTCTCCTTTTGTAGAAACCACACACAGGTGAGAACATGACTGCACTCTGAGAAAGTCCATCAGCAGTTCTCAGCTTCTTTATCATGTTTTTAATCCTTGTGTTACTGCTTTTCTTGACTACATGAGCTTCTGTATCGGAGAAGAGATACAGGGTAAATGTAGGTTTAACATGTTACTTTCCATTTCTGTCCACTGGGGGGCATTCTTTGAACTAAAATAATATCTCAGGGAGCATCTATGGACATTGCATCAGTTACACTTGAAGAAAAAAACCTAAACTCCACTCCACTCTTGTCTCTCTTTCTGATTGGTTTTCACTTAAAGATATGAAGTTAATGTTCCCTGTTCTGCTGCTGGTGTGGACATGTTTTTCACTCTCCTCTCTCTCAGCTGTTGTTGTTGTCGTTTGGTCGGTGGGCTGTGTTTTTATTCTCTGTTGCGAGGTGTTTCCAGAGAAGAACCTGGTTTTCTATCACAATAATACAAGGCATGTGTCTGTCTGAATTTATGATTCTTAAGCGTTATATAATCCTCTTGTTGTTTTATAATTACATTTCTTCTGCCAGTTGTTTTGTCACATGTTAACAGAAAAAGTCTTCTGAATTTAGTTTTTGTTATAAATAGTTTTACTGTAAAGTGTTTTTTGTGATTCATTCCAGTCTGTCATTGAACATTAAACAAAATAACTAATATATTGTGTCAACAGGCTCATATTTATAAATAAGCACTCTGGGTCTGACCATAACTGTGTGTTCTTGAATATTCCTTAATGGAGCACATCAGGAAACAACAGTTTGTAAATTGTGCTGCAATGACATGGATTTGTGTCATGTTTCCTTCACAAGGGAGTCACTATTTTATGAAGAAAATGTGCTGTGTTTTGCAAATGCATATTCTTACTGAAGAAAAAATGTTCAACTACAATATAAAGTCTGCTGTGAAGTTGGAAAAGACATGCGTCACTTCCGGTAGCGTTTTCTGACCGGAAACTGTTCCAGAAATACGTGTGTTCGACTTCAGTAAGACCTGCAGTTTCGGTCAGAGCTGTTTGGAGCGCATTGTTCGCCGGTAAGATTTGTGTCCTCCTCCCGCTGCAGAGTCAGAGTCTCGTCTGGAGTCCTGGAGAAAAAACTGTTCCTGCTTCTTGTGTCTTTGTCCTCCTGCTAATGGTGACCAGTTGATCCATGCTACATGAGCAGCTCCTGAAAAGCTAACTCCTCAACTGCGGACGACGCCTGCAACAATCCAGGTTTGTCCGTGTCTTTGTCTGTTTGTGAGTGTGACCACATTTTAAAAGGCTCGTGTTTTAGAAGCTTTGTTGCAGAAAAGTGTAAATGTAGTCAACGAAGAAACTGTCGGAGCTAATCCCGTCTTCAATAGCGTTAGCCTACAGTTAGCCTAGCCACAGAGCCAGACTAATAATACGAGCACCGAGTGACTTTTATAAAACCCAGTTGTTTGAATAGTTAGTATGCTGGAGTTAGTTTACTTTAAAAAGACAATATTCAAATACAATGGGTTCTTAAAGTTTAGTCTTGCAGTTTAATATTATAAATCTTTCAAAGGCAGAGTATTTACACACAATGTGCTCTATTTTGTTCAAACACTACTCTATATTCACCAGAAGAGGGCGACAAAGACATTATTTACAACTCCATGTATCAGTGTTGTTCTGGGGCTGTAACTCTAGTCCTGCCGACAGTCGGTAAGTCATCCCTTGTCCAATTTGTTCTTGAGGTCCAAAGTAAAATGGGCAGTATAATAATTGAATCTTAAGCAAGTAAAAAAAAAACGTTCTAAAGTCTGTCTGGACATTGACATTGGTAGAAGTCTGCACTGGTTGATTTTCTGGAACAGGCTTCAGACTGTGGACAGACGGATACAACCTTGGTCAGACAGTTTTAAAAATTGCAGTAAAGCGCCCTCTGGTGGTTGTGGCTTGTGCTCTGGTTTTGGATCTCTGCGTGTCTCAAAAATTCTCCTTGAGTCGAACATGAAACCTGGACTAATCCACTGAGCACCTACCAAATATTGATCAAGTTACTGACTTAAAAACAAAATTTTTAAACAATTTCGCCATTGGTTCAAATTTTATTTTTTTGTTGCCAATTTTGTTCTCAAATATTCTGATATTAAAATAACCATATACAACCATTTAATAATGGAGAAGTTATTGATTTTGTTTAGGGTGTTTATGGTGCCTATTAGGAACAGTTCAGTTTTATCACTGTTTGAAGAAGTTTGTGCTGAACCAGGATTTAATTTCAGAGGCAGTTGATTAGGGAGGAGGGTGAAGGCCAGTTTAGACTTCTGCGCCGAGAGTACGCCGGAGTGTACGTTGAAGGCTACGCACGTGGGCGACGCCGTTGTGAGCATTTATACTTCTGCGTATGTCTGTTTTGCTCTGCAGATACACCGCCGAAACACTAGTTGACTCGAGCGGGTTCCACTGTGTTTACATTCCTCGATCCTCGCGGGTTTCTAAGAACAATGGCGACTGAAAGAGAGCGTCATACAGATGGCTGAATTTCCCCACTTCTTCAATTAATCGCTCTTGGTCCATTTCCATGTTGGCTCTTCACTGAATTTTGGAATTTAAAAATGGCAGGCGGTCCAGAGTGCAGAAGATCATTGTGGAAATGCGTAGGAGGAAACGTGATGCTACCAATCACAGATCTTGCAGTCCGCGTTGTTGCGACGTGTAGTTACATTTTTGAGGAGGTGCGCGTCAGGGTACAGCGAAGGGTACGGCGTACACCAGTGGGGTACACCAGTGGTGACTGGGACAGGATGGAGGTGAAGGATTTGAGCTGGATGAACTGAGGGCTGTGTCTGACGCCGACAAAGGAGAGTCTGAGCAGAAGGATGGAGTGTGAGATTGTATCAAAGGCTGCAGTTAGATCGAGCAGAAGGAGGATGGAGAGTGAGCAGAGAGAAGGTCAGTAGTTATTTTAAGGAGTGCAGTTTCAGTGTGGAGGGGACAGAAGCCAGATTGCCAGATTTTTTCATTGAGATTATTGGAAGATAAGCGAGTGTGAATTTAAGCAGCGACTGTATTTTTCCAAAATTTTGGTGATGAAAGGATGATTAGAAATAGGGTTGGTGTGGTCTGAGCCAGGTTTTTTGAATATCAGTGTGACAGCAGCAGTTTTGAGAGAGGATTGAACAGATCCAGAGGGAGGTGTGAATAATGTTAGTGATGAGAGGGGACAGAGAGGGGAATATGGCTTTGACCAGGACAGTTGGTCCAATTTGCAGGAGAAGGATTTTGATTTTTGAATTTGAGTTGAAATTTGGTTAACAGGGAAGGGAGAATGTGGAAAATGAATGGATAGAGGCAGATGGGATAGGGGTAGGTGCGTAGGGGTAGAAGGGGTGCTGGTGAATTTTTGATATGAAAAAATTAAAATCTGAGGAGCAGCAGTAGCTCAGTGGGTAGAGCAGTCGTCCTTCAACCGGAAGGTAGGCGGTTCGAATCTCTCCACAGTTCATTATGGTCGTTGTGTCCTTAGGCAAGACACTTCACCCACCTCCAGTGGTTGTAACACTGGTAATTACTGTAGCATCAGCTAAATGAATAAATGTAGATGTAAAGGGGGAGGTGGAAGTGAGTCAAGAGGCTTTGTAATTTTAGTAATGAATGAGAAAAGAACCTTGGAGTTACCTTGACTTGAATTTATTAAACCGGAGTAGTGTGTGGATTTGGCTTTGGAAATGCAGTCTCTGTTGTGGAGAGTGTGGTTTGAGGACAGGTCCTTGTGCAAACTAAGTCCAGTTTTTTGGTATAATCCTTCCAGTTGGTGTCCTTTTGCTTTTAACTCTCTGATTGCTGGAGTAAACCAGGGTGCGGAGTGAGTAAATGAGACAGATCTGAGTGGAGCAAGATTATTTAGGATGCTTTGGAAGTGTGTATTATAATGTGAGAGTAATTGTTCAGGGGAGTGAAGGTTGTCTGTACAGGGGAGGTTGTCAAAGTGAAGGGATAGGAAGTCAATGTCCATAATTTTGCAGAAATTGATAGTGCGTGGGGGGTTGGATTTGAATAGTGACAGATTAACATTGAATGTGATCAGAGAATGGTTGGTACTTTGCTGTACAGTCACTAGTTGTGATGCCAAGTGTGTGTGTGTGTGTGTGTGTGTGTGTGTGTGTGTGTGTGTGTGTGTACTCACAAATTGCTGAATGCCAAAACTGTCCAAACAGGATGTAAAATATTTAGTGAGAGTGTTATTGACAATGTCCATGTGAATATTGAAAATACTCTAAAAGTAAACATTCTCTTTCCTTTTTATTTGACAGCAGTCGACATGAAACAGGGTGAGAAAGAGGGGAGTAACACTGGGCAAATGAACTGCGCGAGACTGTCACCAAGTCTCTGAGTGCCCCCAACTGTTATCCATAGCCATCTCACATTGAGAAATGAAACAAAGACACCCTTTGCTCCCTTTAAAAATATATTTTATTTTATTTATTTTGAGTTCAACCGGTTGAACTTAAAATAACAAGTTGGTGGAAGACAGTTTGAGATGTGAACTTATGTTAAGATGATCTATTTCTCACTTGTACATTTCTGTCTTTTACAGAGAAACAAGGGATACTTGGTCAGACGTAAACTCTCTTTAAATAAAGAAGCTGACTACAGCAACTGCTTCTATAATGCACACGTGCAACCAGTGTGGGAACAAGTTTACCACTGTGCAAAGTCTCAAAAGACACCATCTCATCCATACTGGAGAGAAGCCATACAGCTGTGACCAGTGTGGGAAGACATTCTCATGTGCAGGTACTTTAAAGAGACACAAGCGTATCCACACTGGAGAGAAGCCTTACAGCTGTGACCAGTGTGGGAAGACATTTTCACTGGCAAATAGTTTAAAACAACACCTGCTCATCCACACTGGAGAGAGGCCTTTCAGCTGTGACCAGTGCGGGAAGACATTTTCACAGGCAGGTTGTTTAAAACAACACCAGCTCATCCACACTGGAGAGAAGCCTTACAGCTGTGACCTGTGTGGGAAGACATTTTTACAGGCAGGTCATTTAAAACGACACCAGCTCATCCACTCTGGAGAGAAGCCTTATAGCTGTGACCTGTGTGGGAACACATTTTTTCAGGCATTTTGTTTAAAACAACACCAGCTCATCCACACTGGAGAGAAGCCTTACAGCTGTGACTTGTGTGGGAACACATTTTTACGGAGAAGTCATTTAAAACGACATCAGCTCATCCACACTGGAAAGAAACCTTACAGCTGTCATCAATGTGGGAAGACATTTTTACAGGGAGGTCATTTAAAACGACACGAGCTCATCCACACTGGACACAGACCGTACTCTTGTGACCAGTGTGGAAAGACATTTAGAAGATCAAGTTCTTTTAGGACACATTACCTTCAACACACTCGAGAGTTGGTGATACCATGTGAGCTGTGTGGAAAGATATTTTACTCTAAACGGACTTCTTCTCGACACCTAAAGAAACACGCTGAGATGGAAACGAGGAGGTAAGGACCACAATGAGACTCTGCATCCTGAAGTTTTAGGTGTACATTATGCTCGCCTCTCAGCTCCAGGGTCGTGGATGGACGTTTAATGAGCTGATGTGTAAGTTATAATTGTGAATAAGTTTACATGTATATGCCACTAAGTGTACAGGACAGTGGAACAAGTGAAACAATGGAACCAAATACATTAAGTCATATGTGTATGTTGATAAGCATATGAACTAGAGCAGGAGTGAGTGCATATAATATACACTCGCCTAAAGGATTATTAGGAACACCATAAGCTCCCGTCTCAACAGAAATTGAGACTCATCAGACCAGGCAACATTTTTCCAGTCTTCAACTGTCCAGTTTTGGTGAGCTTGTGCAAATTGTAGTCTCTTTTTCCTATTTGTAGTCGAGATGAGTGGAACCCAGTGGGATCTTCTGCTGTTGTAGCCCATCCGCCTCAAAGTTGTGCGTGTTGTGGATTCACAAATGCTTTGCTGCATACCTCGGTTGTAACAAGTGGTTATTTCAGTCAAAGTTGCTCTTCTATCAGCTTGAATCAGTCGGCCCATTCTCCTCTGACCTCTAGCATCAACAAGGCATTTTCACCACAGGACTGACTCATACTGGGTGTGTTTCCCTTTTTACACCATTCTTTGTAATGCCTAGAAATGGTTGTGCGTGAAAATCCCAGTAACTGAGCAGATTGGGAAATACTCAGCCCATCTGGCACCAACAATCATGCTACGCTCAAAACTGCTTAAATCACCTTTCTTTCCCGTTCTGACCGTTTGGAGTTCAGGAGATTGTCTTGCACTGAAGCAACTGCCATGTGATTGTGATTGAGTGTATAATATACAATTACTATGAAACAAACTCTATAAAAAATATTTGACTAGCCAAAACATACATTTGTATGTCGGTATTAAACGGACACAAACAGGATGTTTGGTTTTAGCAATAATTGCTAATCTAGCAGGCAAATCTCATCAAAAGGTAAAGCATTAAAGCCTCTGCATCAATTCTGCGTGAAGTCAAAAATATTGTTTTGTCATTGTATATTTGCTATGTAGTAAGGATTGTTGACCTTTCTTATAATCTGCGGAAAATGGGGCTTTATTCTGTTTAAAACCGCTACGTGTTGTGAAGCATTTAGTCTCAAAGTGGCTTGAAGTGACGTGGACTTGCCTGTGTGAGCCCTAGTGGCCAGTTTAACCCCAAGTGGCCAGTTTAACCCCAAGTGGCCAGTGTGAGCCCCTGTGGCCAGTGTGAGCCCCTGTGGCCAGTGTGAGCCCCTGTGGCCAGTGTGAGCCCCTGTGGCCAGTGTGAGCCCCTGTGGCCAGTGTGAGCCCCTGTGGCCAGTGTGAGCCCCTGTGGCCAGTGTGAGCCCCTGTGGCCAGTGTGAGCCCCTGTGGCCAGTGTGAGCCCCTGTGGCCAGTGTGAGCCCCTGTGGCCAGTGTGAGCCCCTGTGGCCAGTGTGAGCCCCTGTGGCCAGTGTGAGCCCCTGTGGCCAGTGTGAGCCCCTGTGGCCAGTGTGAGCCCCTGTACCTATGATTAATCAGACTCTATATGTTTGGTGGAGCGCAGCCCAAGTGTTTTGACAAGGTCAGGGCCTTAGCTTTAGATTTTAATCTAGTAGTAGTCTGCACTGGTTAATTTACTGCAACACGCTTCAGACTGGACAAACGGCCACTTTTAAAGGTTGGCTGGCCAGTTTAGCGCCCTCTGGTGGTTGTGGCTTGTGCCAATCGCCAGTTTGGGATCTCGGCGTGTCTCTCTTTCTCTCTCTCTGTAGCAACGAGCTAAACAGCAGTTGTTGCAATACACGGTATTAAGAACCGGGGTAAACTTTTGATCAGGGTTATTTGGGTCTTTTGTCATTATGATTTAAAATTTTTAAATTTCTGCACAACTGTGTGTATATATAGTTTGATATGTGCTGCATCTGAAGGTAGAGCTTATCTTTTAGTCTCTAAATGGGTCAACACTGTCACTAAACTAACCTGTTCAGGGTCTGACAAAACCAGTTGAACATCTCTGAGACCTTTTACATCGACAGGTCGGAAGGTTGTGGAAAAACACTAAACTCCTATTTCCCTTTTTGATCGTTTTTCACTTAAAACATATAAAGTTAATGTTGTCTGTTCTGCTGCCTGTGTGGACATGTTTTTCACTCTCAGCTGCTTTATTTTAAATTTTTATTTTTGAAGCCCTCCAGACTGTTTAGTCAGTAGGTTGTTTTTATTCTCTAAAGGGAGGTGTTACCAGAGAAGAACCTTGTTTTCTATCCTCTAACCTTGTTTGTTTTTGTTTTCTATCACACCAACACAATGCATGCATCTGTTTATTTACTCTGTTTAAGATTCCTAAGCCTTTATATAATGTTTTATAATTACATTTTAATTTGCCCAATTGTTTAAGTTGCACATTTAATGGTAAAATAAAAGTTTCCAGGTCACAGTCGGCAGCTGAGGTGATGAAATGTGGAAACAGGAAGTGGAATGTGTGAATATTTTTGTTCTACACAGATGTATAATAGCTTCAGGTTTAAATGTAAAGAGATTTTTGAGTTTACAGTTCATGTCGGGGCGGCAGTGGCTCAGTGGTAGAGCGGCCGTCCTTCAACCGGAAGGTAGTAGGTTCGATTCCCGCTCTCCCCACAGTTCATACTGTCGTTGTGTCCTTGGGCAAGACACTTAACCCACCTTGCCTCCAGTGTCCGTAGCACTGGTGTATGAATGTGTGTGACTGTGGAGTTGTGTTTGGTGGTGGGAGGAGAAGGTTGTGAGCGCCGGTTGTGTGGCTGCCCGCCTCTCTGTCTGTCCCAGGAGAGAATGTGTGTAAATGGGGTGAGTTGAAACTTCATGTAAAAACACTGTTGTAAAGCACTTTGTGATAATTATCTGAGAAAGGTGCTATATAAATATAAATTACTTACTACTAATGTCTACAATAAATATGTCCAACACTTCACTTTGTCAATTTGATAAATAAAAATAAATGTCTAAAGAACATTAATGTATGGTCTTTTTTTAATTCAATAGAACAGCATTTACACAACAACTTTGGAGGTGAAAATGTCTGTAGGATTCTGTGGAAACATGAACATAATGCACACAGCACTGACTCAAGGACTTGAAAGAATTGTAGAAACAAGGACGGAACAACATTGATTCATGAAGCTGGGGGATGAAAAAAGGTTGAAGTGAAAGCATCTGGACTCGGTTTTCAAAGGTGAAGACGTCCTGGATGAGAGACTTCAGACACAAATCTGGAGAATGACAAACGCCTGCTGCATCACGATGTTGGTCCGAGAGTTATCGTGCACCCAACAATAAAGCGGGAAGAGTTTCAGGAAACAAACTCAAATATTGTAATTTTTATTCCAAGAATAACTAGTCTCAAAGAACACTCCCCCAGCTCTATAGCTACAGTCAGAAGTCACAGACTGGAGAAGATTATAACAGATTGTCCAATCAGACAAATCTGATTCAAATCCTGCAAAAAGAAAAAGTCTGGTCCTGCTCAAACAGACTTGAAACAAATCTTTTTAAATAATGATTTTATAATTTCAAATAACCTTGATTTTGTGTTTTTAACAGAAACATGGTTAGACAGCAGGACTGGAAATGCTGTCCTTATTGAATCCACTCCATCAAATTTCACATTTTTATCAAAAATGCAGAAAAACAAAAGGGTGGTGGTCATTAGGGAGTTTTCATCATTCGAGAATGTCATTCAAAATGGAGTTGAGGTTTTCTCCATCTATTTTATATTTAGTTCTTTACGAAACACCCTAACAATGTCATGACTTTATTGATGAGTTCCTGAAATGCTTTTGGTTAGTATCATATCAGGAGAGTTTAATGTGCATGTGGATAATGTTTGTGACAGGAATGCCTTGATACTTTTGGTCTTTGTCAGCATGTTAAAATACCTTCCTCTTTAGCTCTGCCTACATAACTTAAACATAACCTCTTTAAAATGTTTTAAATCTTTATGTTTCTTAATCTAAATCTTTATAAATTGTCTTTTATTCCTGTGAAACACTTTCCCAGTGTACGGAGCCCCTCTGGTCTCACTATGTCAAAAAAAAAATATATGTAACTAAGTCGTGGCCACGAGATAAGTAAATATGAATGAATATAAAAGGAGAATGCACAATGGAGCAGCTTTTCTCCCGAAAGCATGCACGCTAACTCTGCCACCCATAAGGCTCATACATACATCCAGATGGAGGACTGGTTTATTAATTATTGAAGTGTTTGACATTTTGGAAAAGCATGTCTGTGTAGCCTACGATAAAACGTCAGCAGAGTGCGTTGTAGGCTTAGGTCACGGTACCTCTATTTGGCTGTATGTATGAGCCTTATGGGTGGCAGAGTTAGCGTGTATGCTTTCGGGAGAAAAGCTGCTCCATTGTGCATTCTCCTTTTATATTCATTCATATTTACTTATCTCGTGGCCACGACTTAGTTACATATATATTTTTTTTTGACATAGTGAGACCAGAGGGGCTCCGTACCAGTGTATGAATTGTTCTATAGAAATAAAACTGTCTATGTGATGTCTGCTAATGTTGTCGTGAAAACACACTGAGAACAACTAATAAAGGTTCTGCGTCAAATATACTTTAAGCACAAAGTCAGTTACAAGTACAGACGTTTAGGTCTGTGAAGGTTCTCAGTCATCCAGGTCATCTTGAAGAAAAGGTTAAAGCAAAGGCATTTGGTCCAGATGCCTTTGCTTTAACCTTTTCTACAGCCTTTATAACTTAATACTCAACACGCTGTGAATGGAAACGTTTTTTACTTTCTGAAACTCAAGTGTCTTTAAATAGACAAAACAATCACTTAGAAGTCATTTTAGGGAGATGTGCAGCAGTGGAATGTGATGGATGTGAGTTTTAATTTATAGTTTTATTCCTTTAAACCTTGATGAATGAATAAAACTGGTTCTATGTAAAAGACCAATAAAGAGTAAGTCCTGAAAGGAAAAGAAATAGTCCTGGACATCTCTCTGTTTCAGGGACGTCGTGGTGGTGTTCCCGTGCGCCGAGCGTCATGTGATCTGTCTGGAGTGTTTCCGTGGTTACAGTCAGACCAGACTCGACGAGCGACCCAGAGTCCGGCTGCACTCTGCCCTGCCCCGGTGGGTTTTAGCCCACACTGCACTGACCTGTACTGAAGTGTTGTCAGTCTTTGTTGAGTATAATACAGAAACAGACTCACTCTTATTTAGACTAAAGATGGTTTCTCATCACACGCTTCACTCACTTCTTATCAATTGGTAAAATTGAAACAAATAAAGTTTTATATTTGTGAAAGCATTTCTTATATTAAGAACAAATAACCAGTTAATACAAAAACAATAGTTAATGACATGACCATTTCTTCAAACCTGTGTAAAACCTTTGTCCATGACTTACTGGAGGTACAGTCATACACTGTTAGGAATCTTTACTTTACAATCGACTGATGCAAATTAAATTCATTAAAACAAGCACAAAACTCTTAACCTGACTCTGATTGAGCTGTTCCACAGACCATCTGGTGAAAGCGTTTCCAAAAGGGCAGGTTCTTTAAATAAATACCTAGAGGTGATCAGATTTGTCTTCTTTTGTTTTAGGTTTAAGAACACTGTTGTAAATTCATGTTGCCTAGTATTTACAACAGTGTTCTAAAACCTAAAACAAAAGAGCCTCACCTAGAACAAACACAGCACCTGAATAGAACTATGACACTAACGACCCTGCACCTGAATGGATCAGTGTCACTAACGACTCTCCTGAGCCTTAACGACTCTCACATCAGAGTCACATTGTCCTTTCATGACTAACGACTGTGAGACCAGAACAGTTTGGCCCATCAGGTTTGGTTTCAGGAAACTCCTCCCTTTAGAGATAAAGCTCAGCTCTTACAGTTGAACTCAGAATTTATAAAGTCTTTTGGAATTAGAAACAAAACGTCTTCACTTGAAAACTTAGTCCATATGCTTTTACTCAAACCTTTTCTTCAAGATGTCCTGGATGACTGAGAACCTTCACAGACATGTTTACATATTTTGGTAATTTCTTGTCTGAAGTACAATAAAAAGTAAAATGTCAAACACAATGTCATTTTTTTTCTACATTTACATGTTATTTAACAATGATCTCCTTTCAGATGCTGTTGAAAAAAAGCACATTTAAACACTTTAAAGTCGTAACAGTTGACGAAATGTCGTTCACCTTTCTCACCGCTAGATGGCGCCAGTGCACTTAAGATACATGTGAGAAAGTGTAGTTGGCTCATATCCTTTTGTAAATTTAGATTTATTTTCCTATTTATTTATTTTACATTGACAAGGCCCTTAAGAGTCATAATAGTTAATTTTGAACAATATTGAAAATATTTAGTTTCTCAGTTTCTTTGAACTTTAAGGTCACGAGAACTCCTTGCTACTTGAACTACCTGTTTTTTCGATTAAAGCAAAAAGCTAAAGTTACGTCGGACCAACACACGCAAAGAACGTAATAAAGTAAAGTTTCAGTTCACCGGTTTGTTTACTGGCAGGCCAAAGTGGTATGCATATGTTTAATGTGTAAATCTGTAATGTGTGTTTATCTGTATTATGAAACATGCTTATGTTATATTTTGTTTACTAATTCTATGGTGTAGAGTGTGAAGATTTAAGTGCAAGAATACAGTAAACATCAGTAAAAAGAACTTGTGTCTCGTGTAACAGTGGACAAGCATAAGCTACGAGTCATAAAAAACTGTTCTGTAGAATGTTTAGAATAAAAGTTGGGTCAAGGTCAAGTGAGACATCAGCAAAGCACTCTTAACATTTATTTACAATACAATAGACAAAGCATATATATGATCTAAAATACATTTCTAAATGTCTGAAATATTAAGTACGTCTGGAAAGGAAAATGAGGTAAAGGGTGTGCATTAATATAGTGCTTGTTTGCCCCCCTCCTGGGACACCCAGAGTACTCCTCCTTCACTCCTGGGACACTCAGAGTACTCCTCCTTCACTCCTGGGACACCCAGAGTACTCCTCCTTCTCTCCTGAGACACTCAGAGTACTCCTCCTTCTCTCCTGAGACACCCAGAGTACTCCTCCTTCTCTCCTGAGACACCCAGAGTACTCCTCCTTCTCTCCTGAGACACTCAGAGTACTCCTCCTTCTCTCCTGAGACACCCAGAGTACTCCTCCTTCTCTCCTGGGACACCCAGAGTACTCCTCCTTCTCTCCTGGGACACCCAGAGTACTCTTCCTTCTCTCCTGGGACACCCAGAGTACTCCTCCTTCTCTCCTGAGACACCCAGAGTACTCCTCCTTCTCTCCTGAGACACTCAGAGTACTCCTCCTTCACTCCTGGGACACTCAGAGTACTCCTCCTTCACTCCTGGGACACTCAGAGTACTCCTCCTTCACTCCTGGGACACCCAGAGTACTCTTCCTTCTCTCCTGAGACACTCAGAGTACTCCTCCTTCTCTCCTGGGACACCCAGAGTACTCCTCCTTCACTCCTGGGACACTCAGAGTACTCCTCCTTCACTCCTGGGACACCCAGAGTACTCCTCCTTCTCTCCTGAGACACTCAGAGTACTCCTCCTTCTCTCCTGGGACACCCAGAGTACTCCTCCTTCACTCCTGGGACACTCAGAGTACTCCTCCTTCTCTCCTGAGACACTCAGAGTACTCCTCCTTCACTCCTGGGACACTCAGAGTACTCCTCCTTCACTCCTGGGGCGGACAGAGAGGGTCCCAGAGGGAAAGATTCAATTATACAAAGCCGAATGAAATGAGCTTCTCTTTCAATTTGTCACTTCTTTGTGTTTATGAACAACAGTGACAAAACTATGTTAAAAAACAGGTCTTTAGAGTAGTTTAATATTTTTGTGTGAATTCTAGTGCAGCAGGTGAACTGGGGAAAGGTGTCTGTGTCGATGCTGTTAATCTGGTTTGTAATCAGACAATCTACTTTTTGCTCAAACGTAAAGGTTTATTAATCTGGCTGCTCAGTCGTTGGACAGAGACCTGAGGTCAGGTGGTCTTGTGGCTCAGTCCCAAGTTAACCTGTGACATTTCAACTTGTTTTAGACTTTGGTGTGAGCTCGGTGATGGTTAGCAGTAAAAACAGAGCTGTTCAAGTAGAAATGTTTACATGTTATTGGGCTTTTTAAGGGTTTGAGAAGTAAACGTTGTGTTTAGAACAAGCAGCACACTGACTATTGGAGCACATTTTCTACATAAACAGGAACTGTCTTTCTCTACAGTTTGTCCCTGTGCTTTGTCTTGACAAAGTACCACATCTATCGAATAACTGCTCTCATCTACAAGACACAAAAGGTTTAAAGTGTGATGGTCACGTGCTGCTACAGCATTACTTCTGGGTTTTTAAATCTCTACTGTCCTGTCAGTGTCCTGTCTACACTGTTACACCAAATAAATACATGTTTTCTGTTGTCATTTCTCTTCAATAAACCTTTTGAAAGGTTTTTATTTGCTTCATATTGACATTGTCATAAACAGTGGTATTATGGTCTTTTCTGTTTCCAGCCTTTAAAGTGTCACTATAAAAAATAAACGTTCTGTGAACAGTCAGACACAGTTTAATGTTGTGGAGTTTCCTTTTGAAAGAGAACTAATGGATAAAAGTCTTTTTCTTGAGGTTGATGGTAAAGAACAAACTCATAATGTCTAAGGCCTGTGGAAGTTCTTTCATCCAACACAGAACTCACGAGTGATCAATATCAGAGGCTCTAATGTCAAAGGTCACGGTTGGAAACATAACAGAAGCAAACATTCACATTTCATCATCATGGGGTTTCATCATGGGTAGGTGGTTCGATTCCCACCCTCGCCACAGTTCATCCTCTCGTGTCGTTGTGTCCTTGGGCAAGAGAGAGATCCTTCACAGACATGTAGTTTACAGAGTTTGTGAAAAGATGAAAACCACCAGAGATTTCTGCTTCATACACATTTAGTGTGAATCCGTTTTTAGCTGGATGTTAGGGGTGTTACATGTGATGCCAGCATTCTTTTTCAGACACTGTATCATTAAAGTTTAAGTTGGGGGTCCAGGGGCTCAGTGGTAGAGCGGTCTATAACCTGAAGGTTCCATTTCCGCTCTCTCCACAGTTCATACTGTCATTGTGTCCTTGGGCAAGACACTTAACCTTGCCTCCAGTGGTGTTGCAGCTGTGACACTGGTGAATGTCAGTCACTTTGAATAAAAGCGTCTGCTAAATGACTGAATGTAGTTCACAGTCTCACCACATGGTGTGATCAGGACTGTCTCAAAGTCCAAGACACACACAAAGCATTAGGAGCACACTAACGTTCCTAAGAGATTATCAACCATTTTGGCAGGAAGCATTTGTAGTATTTGTTTATTCCTATCTCAAACGGAGCTTCGGACAAACCGTTCTGCACGAGGTTAGATTAATGGACAACATTTGAAGATAAATTATTTAAGTGTAATTTAGTGAAAGCTTTAACAGTGTTTTCTCAGATCTCCAGAGCCTGGAGTGTGGACGTGATGAGGATCTTCTTGGACCGAGGATCGAACATGCTGATCCCAGACCAGTTCGGGGTCACTGCACTCCATGTGGCATCAGCTCTGGACTACAGCGACATGGTCCACTTCCTGCTGGAGAACAAGGGTCAGTGAGGCATTCAGACCAACACAAATATTGTTTTAAAATAATGCAGTCTGTAGTTAAAGGTTAAACACTACAGAGCAAACTTAAGGCACTACGTCAGAAAGAACAGAGAACCAGAACCAGAATCACAAGAACCTCACGACAAAGGTTGAGTACACTTTGAGTTTAAGTTTCTTCTTGGACAAAAGGACATTACGCATCAAAAAGAGCATTAAAACTACAGCAGGTAAAGGTTACATGGTAAAGTCAATGTTCTGCTGGACAAACACCACCACACGGAGGAGTCAGAGTTATACTCAGATGGTTTTAGGACGTGTGCTTCCCCATCACAAACCTTATAAACTGAGATCTGAATGAAGAGGTGAATGAGGAAATGTGGATTTTGTTAGATCTGTTGTAGAATGGTCTTTATACAACATAGATTTGGTTAGATTTGAAGAAGTTTACATTTAAACAGGTTTTACTAGGATTTGAAGAGGTTTTAGCTGGATTTGAACAGATTTTAGTTGGATTCCAGCAGCCTTTAGGGGGATTTGATCGGGTCTTAGTTGGGTCTAAACATGTTTATAATGGTTTTGAACAGTTTTAGTCGGGTTTGAAAAAAGATTAGCTTTATTATTTAACAGACTTTAACTGTGTATTTCTGTTCATTTTCACTGAAGCCGTTCTGACTGAGCCCTCGTCTCCTGTGAGTCTTTCCAACAACAGCCTCATCTTTCACTCAGAATATTCACAAATATTAACCGGTCTTATTGTTCTGGGCCTGCTGCAGCTGGAGATGGTGGTGCATCAGGGCAAACTGGACCTGATCATGACGCCTGTGTTTCTGAAACTCATCGAGGTCAAGTGGAGACTCTACGGCAGGTTTGTGTTGTGTGTCTTAAGATGATGGTGTGTTGCTGTACTTTTGAACATGGCTCTGTTGTATGTTCTGTTCCTACAGGCTTCTTCTGATCATAAACTTCCTGTTTAACGTTTCCTGGACATCGGTGGCCATCTCTGTGTCGGTGAGGAGAGACCTGCTGCAGAGATATGTCCTGGCTCAGGTAACACTCACTTTACTCTCTAAACTCAAATATGGGTTTAAAGAGAGCTTTCAGTTTTATCTCATTAGAGTTGAGATTAAATGTGGTGTTTTAAAGGATTTTGAATGAAATTTGAACACGGTCAATGTACTTGTGTAGAGTTTACTTGGAGTTTCACAGGTTTCATTTGGATTTGATTAGTTTGGACTCGATAAAAAAAATGTAAAAAATGTAATTGTAAAAAAAGTATTAAAGAGTAACTAAACCTTAAAACAACGTTTTTATGATCTGTAAGAATGGGGCCTTATTAGTGCTGTTCATTGATTTGAGTAACAAGGGAGTCACTATTTTATGAAGAAAATGTGCTGTGTTTTGCAAATGCATATTCTTATTGGAGGAAATATGTTCAACAACAAACTTCAAAAGCAATGCGTCACTTCCGGTAGCATCTTCTGACCGGAAACTGTTCCAGAAATACGTGTGTTCGACTTCAGTAAGACCTGCAGTTTCAATCAGAGCTGTTTGGAGCGCATTGTTCGCCGGTAAGATTTGTGTCCTCCTCCAGCTGCAGAGTCAGAGTCTCGTCTGGAGTCCTGGAGAGCACACTTTCTTGTTTTGTGAGCAGCTCCTGAAAAGCTAACTCCTCAACTGCGGACGACGCCTGCAACAATCCAGGTTTGTCCGTGTCTTTGTCTGTTTGTGAGTGTGACCACATTTTAAAAGGCTCGTGTTTTAGAGGCTTTGCTGCAGAAAAGTTTAAATGTGGTCAACGAAGAAACTGTTGGAGCTAATCCCGTCTTCACTAGCGTTAGCCTACAGTTAGCCTAGCCACAGAGCCAGACTAATAATACGAGACCGAGTGACTTTTATAAAACCCAGTTGATTGAATAGTTGGTATGCTGGAGTTAGTTTGCAAAATATGCAGAAATAAATTGGTAAAAAACATGATTTTATTGTGGTCTGTTTAATGCCACCTCCTTTTGATGCATTTTTAATCACAGGTCAGGTCACTTTTTTAAAAGACAATATTCAAATACAATGGGTTCTAAAAGTTTAGTCATGCAGTTTAATAATATAAATATTTCAAAGGCAGAGTATTTACACACACTGAGCTCTACTTGGTTCAAACACTACTCTATATTCACCAGAAGAGGGCGACAAAGACATTATTTACAACTCCATGTATCAGTGTTGTTCTGGGGCTGTAACTCTGGTCCTGCCATTGGTTCAATTTTTTTTTTTTTTTTTGTTGCCAATTGTGTTTTCAAATATTTTTATATTAAAATAACCATATACAACTATTTACATGAATATATTTTAAACTAACTCTAACAATATTAAATAATGTCACTTCATGTTCTAATTTACAATTTCACGTTGAAGCTAAAATTTATATTAGACATTTAAAGCTTTTATTTTTATATAAAACCAGAAATCAAAGAGTAAGAGGTAAAACACAATAACATTATAAAAAGCTATAAACAAAATCTACGGTATTTTGTTGTCACTCTTGATTAGCCACTTTCAATTAGTATCCAGGAAAGTCTTTGACATCGATGCCACAAAACTGGTACTTCAATGTTTGTTAATAAGTTAGGTCTTTTAAGGCAACTTCTCAAAGTGCTGTACAAAACATGCAATACAAAGCTCAAACAATAAAATAACATCAACAATCAAATGCTAATTTAAAATCCAGGAAAGTCTTTGCACGGCACAATGCCACAAAACTAGAACTTCAATGTTTGTTAATAAGTACTGTTGTCTTTTTATTGTTGCATAAGTCACACGCACAACGATGATCTAAAAAACTATTAGTAGTCTTTCAAAGGCAATTTATTTTAATGCTAAACTCCAAACCTGCATCGATGAACAAAGTCAATTACGCACTAATCATCAAAGTTTAAATATTTCCACAAAACTCTCACCTCCCTTTGGACTTGACAGATACTAGCTATTTATTTTTTTGCCATAGGGGACTCTTTCCTTTTTGACAGTAGTCGACAGGAAACGGGGTGACACAGAGCGGACACTGGGCAAATGCACATGAGGGTGTGGGTAAAATATTTATATTACAGTTTATTATCTATTATGTACATTATGTATTCTTTTTTTTACCATGTATATAAAGGTTCTCAGCACTCAGGGTCATCTTGAAAGAAAAGTTAAAGCAAAGGCCCCTAGACTAGGGTTTTTAAGTTGAAGATGTTTATTCTCTTATCCCAAGAGCCTTAAAAAAGAATTTATGCTGAGGTTGACCGGTTGGAACACACTGTTGGATATGATCTCGAGAACTTCTGTAACTGATCCTTTTCTCACTTACACATTTCTGTCTCTTGCAGAGAATAAAGGGATACTTGGTCAGAAGCAAACTCTCTTTAAATATACAAGCTGACTACAGCAAGTGCTTCTATAATGCACATGTGCAACCTGTGTGGGAACAATTTTTCTACTGCGCACAGTCTCAAAAAACACCAGCTCATCCACACTGGAGAGAAGCCTTACAGCTGTGGCCTCTGTGGAAAGACATTTTTACTGGCAGGTAATTTAAAACAACACCAGCTCATCCACACTGGAGAGAAGCCATATAGCTGTGATCAATGTGGGAAGACATTTTCACGGGCAAGTCATTTAAAACAACACCAGCTCATACACACTGGAGAGAAGCCTTACAGCTGTGACCTGTGTGGGAAGACATTTTCACAGGCAGGTAATTTAAAACTACACCAGCTCATCCACACTGGAGAGAAGCCTTACAGCTGTGACCAGTGTGGGAAGACATTTTTACAGTCAAGTACTTTAAAACAACACCAGCTCATCCACACTGGAGAGCCTTACAGCTGTGACCAGTGTGGGAAGACATTTTTACAGGCAAGTACTTTAAAACAACACCAACTCATCCACACTGGAGAGAAGCCTTACAGCTGTGACCTGTGTGGGAACACATTTTTACGGGAAAGTAATTTAAAACGACACCAACTTATCCACAGTGGAGAGAAGCCTTACAATTGTGACCAGTGTGGGAAGTCATTTTCACAAGCAAGTACTTTGAAACAACACCAGCTCATCCACACTGGAGTGAAGCCTTACAGCTGTGACCAGTGTGGGAAGACATTTACACATGCAAGTACTTTAAAACAACACCAGCTCATCCACACTGAGAGAAGCCTTACAGCTGTGACCAGTGTGGGAAGGCATTTTCACATGCAAATACTTTAAAACAACACCAGCTCATCCACACTAGAGAGAAGCCTTACAGCTGTGACCTGTGTGGAAAGACATTTTCACAGTCAAGTTACTTAAAACAACACCAGCTTATCCACACTGGAGAGAAGCCTTACAGCTGTGACCTGTGTGGGAAGACATTTTCACAGTCAAGTCACTTAAAACAACACCTGCTCATCCACACTGAGAGAAGCCTTACAGCTGTGACCTGTGTGGGAAGACATTTTCACAGGTATGTAGTTTGAAAAAACACCAGCTCATCCACACTGGAGAGAAGCCTTACAGCTGTGACAAGTGTGGGAAGACATTTTCACTGGCACATAGTTTAAAACAACACCAACTCATCCACACTGGAGAGAAGCCACACAGCTGTGACCAGTGTGGGAAGACATTTTACCTGGCAAGTCATTTAAAACAACACCAGCTCATCCACACTGGAGAGAAACCTTATAGCTGTGACCAGTGTGGGAAGACATTTTCACGTGCAGGTCATTTAACAAAACACCAGCTCATCCACACTGGAGAGAAGCCTTACAGCTGTGATCTGTGTGGGAAGACATTTTCATTGGCAAGTTATTTAAAACGACACGAGCTCATCCACACTGGACACAGACCGTACTCTTGTAACCAGTGTGGAAAGACATTCAGAAGTTCAAGTTCTTTTAGGACACATTACCTTCAACACACCCGAGAGTTGGTGATACCATGTGAGCTGTGTGGAGAGATATTTTACACTAAACGGACTTCTTCCCACCACCTAAAGAACCACGCTGAGATGGAAATGGGGAGGCATCAGCATCCAGTTTAAAATTTGTTACAAAATGTTAAAATAATTATTGTGAACCGTGAATTATTGTGAATGAAAAATCCGACTCATGTATATGTACGTGGTTATTTGCCACATGTTTAAAACAGTTTTTCTAGATGTACATTATGCCTGCCTCGTCTTTATTTATGTAATATTTTTTTTAATAAAGATGGACTTGGCAGGAGAAAATATTAGATGCCAATCCTGAAATGTGTCAATCACAACATCAGAAAAAGATAAAACATTCACTTCAAAGTTAGCATTATAAATATCCCTTTACTAAAACCAACATTAAAATACAAGGAGACTCTAAGAATAAAACAATCGCTGAGCTCGAGGTATAAAATTCTTTTCATGTATTTTGGTCTTGCTCTTTTTTTGATAAAACCATTCTTTAGTGTCTGAGCTTAAACACTAGATGGTGCTTGGTTTCTGAAAGTCTGCAGAGGAGAAGAGCTTTCCTTCAGGATGTTGTGTAAGGTATGGACTGTGGCTTTATCTCGCCTCTCACTCAGAGGACAGAGAAGAGGGTGAAATGCCAATAATCCTGCAGCATCTTTTTTTGCACCTGGCCTTTGGTCAGCCCGCCCCACACAGGACTGACATACTCCAACACAGGTCTGATGAAACTCAAATTGACCTGCTTAAGGACGTCAGGTGGAAGCCCAGCTCTTTGTGCAACCTCTCAGCTCCAGGGTCGTGGATGGACGTGTAATGAGCTGATGTGTCGGTCATAGATGTGAATAAGTTTACATGTATAAGCCACTAAGTGTACAGGACAGTGTCTCTGAACACTGATTAGATGTAGTGCAAAGTGATGTCTTTGTCTAGTTTGCATTAGGCACCAATAAGAGATACAGCTAAAGACATTAAGTCATAAGTGTATGTGGATAAGCAAATGAACTGGAGCAGGAGTGAGAACATATATCATATACAATTAATATGAAACAAACTCTATACAAAATTGTTCACTTGTCTAAACATGATGGACATGTTTTACCTGCTCCTGAAGAACTGGGATGGACAGAGCTGTATAAACTGCAGGATCTGTGAGAGAACAGCTCTCAGCATTTCAAATCTGCTCGTTCAGAGTAATGAACAACAAAAGACTGTAGGGATGCAACAATACAGTCCCTCCACGGTTCAATACGTACCTTGTTTTTTTTTGTTCGCGGTTTTCGGTTTGGTACAGTACAATTTAAATTGCCAATATTCTTTTATTTAATTTTAAACTAGGTGTAGTCATTGTGTGGGGATTTTAAAGATAAGCTGTATTTTCAAAACTGTCTTCATTTTACTAATAGCAAATAACACAAAAGTTAATTTAACAAAACATGAATTGAAAGTTGTGTGTAGTAGGGGGAGGTTGGTGGTTTGAGTCCCATTCTCACCACTGTCATACTGTCGTTGTGCCCTTGGGTAAGACACTTAACTACTTAAACACTTAAAGACTCTGGCATTGATCTGGTTGTGCGTTCATGACTTATTCCATACATTTGTGTCAAAGGCTGAGGGTTCAGTATTGGACACGACAGACTCAGGTTTAATTAAACCTCAGTGATTCAGCTGATGTACAGCCTCAGAGGCAGCTCTCGTTCTGAACAGACCAGACTATCTGTAAAGACAGAGTTTTCTCTGAAAAATGGCCAATCACATTTTCTGCCAGAGTATGTAAAAGTCTGAGCACAACTGTATTTAAAGTTTGATATGAGCTGCATCTGAAGGTAGAGCTTATCTTTTAGTCTCTATACGGGTCAACACTGTTGCTTTTCATTTCCTGTCGTCTACAATAAATATGCCCAACACTTCACTTTGTCATTTTGACAAATATAAATAAATATCTAAAAAACACATGGTCTTTTTTATTTCAATAGAACAACATTTACACGACAACTTTGGAGGTGAAAATGTAGGTTTCTGTGGAAATATGAACATAATGCACACAGCACTAACTCAGGGACTTTTGAAGGATTTTAGAAAACCTGAGGTTCAAAAAAGAGTGTCTGAAGAATTTAGGTGTGACATGTTCTGTTCTGTCAAGTGTAAGTGCAGTGTTCTATTCTTCACTAAAGAGAACCAGCAGCTGCATGTTTTTCACTACAAAAGTAAAATTACATTCAAATGGGTTTCTTCAAAAAAAGTCAGTCCTATTGTTGTTTTCCTTGGTTTTGTTTTGAAGAAGCTGTTGCTTCAGAAATCTGAGCTCCTTTAGCTGAAAAAGATCCTGCTAAATATCGATTCAGAAAACAAGATGAGTAATACATTTACATTTAGTCATTCAGCAGCGCTTTTATCCAAAGGGACTTACAAGTGAGAAAAAACAATGGAAGCAATTTTAACAACTAATAAAATATATATTTTTATGTATATATAATTAATTATAAACTGAGTGGTCTTCCATCTGAAGACTTATTGAAGTTATTGTCCTTCAGTAGTTTATAGTAGTCGTTTAATATTTGATGTTTTTATCCGAACCAGTGGTTGCCCATACAGTCTCTGTTCCACAGGACTCCACAGATCCAGCACCACTCGGCTTTGCACAGTGTACAGCGCATGTGGCTACAGCCTCCTGAAACACACACAAGCACACTTATTACTTTACAGTAAGATGAAGCAAAATGTAGCAAACAAGACACATTCAAGTGAAGCAAATGTGATTTCTGCTTTGGACCAATAATGAGATCAACAAAACTTTTGACATTAAACTGTTTCTTCTCTATGAGGAAGAGCTCACCGTTCTTCTGAACCGGGGCGGAGCACTGAGGACAGGGTTTAGTGGAGTCCTGAATGAAGAGCAGCGAGTCTCTGTCCCATCGTGACCTGAGAGACGCCTCACTGTCGACCGGGAAACTCTGAGAACAATACGCAGCCTTTTCATGAAGTAAAGCAGGTTTAAACTACAAAGACTTGAAGATATTGAGAAAACGTGTTACAATATGCAATATACAACTCTGTAAAGAGGCTAAAACGTATTTGGACAGTGGTTTATAAATAACATAATGTTGACCTGCTCTGTGGGCGGGCCTCCCTCTGCAGTGGGTGGGACCTGTGCATCAGGACACGCCCCTTCATGGTACTCCTCTCGACAGTCTCTGCAGAAAACCAGGCCACACCCTACTCTGCGATCACACTCTACCCTCCTGCTGTCGCCGGGGGCAACCAGCCCCGGCCCACAGCCCGTCCCGGGACACAGCATCCCCCCGATCTGGAGCAAGCACTGCTCCGCGCCAAAGCGGAGGTAACGGTCGTACTGTAGGTTATAGACAAAAGTACATTTTATTCTACAGCCATAACAAAACACCAATCAGAAAAGCTTGTGCATAAGTAACATTTGTTTAGAGCTTATAGAGTGTAGGTGCATAAAAGTTCTGTTAACCCTCCGAATCAGAGCCAGACACAAGTTAAAGGTTTAAAACGAGGCTCTGACCTGTTCCTGCCCCAGAATCCTGAAGTGATGCAGCTCCTTGATCAGAGACTCTTCACAACCAGCTGCAACAGACAAAAACACTAACTTTAAACCAGCTTAGAGCAGTGTACACAAGGACAAATAAATCTGTCTTTATATAAAGCTCTGAGCCAGTCTCCTAACACCTGTGACAGAGTAAATGACCTGTGCAGTAGCTTTTCTAATCTACAGGTGTGTTCTAATTATGAATGAGGTTAACGTTGACAGGTCAGTGAGGTGTGGGCTAAAACCCACCGGGGCAGGGCAGAGTGTAGCCGAGCTCTGGGTCGTGAACAAACTGTCGCTCGTCGAGTCTGGTCTGACTGTAGCCACGGAAACACTCCAGACAGATCACATGACGCTCGGCGCACGGGAACATCACCACGACGTCCCTGAAACAGAGAGAGGTCCAGGACTATTTCTTTTCCTTTCAGGACAGCATTTACTCTTTATTGGTCTTTTACATAGATCCACTTGATTTTGGTTATTCATCAAAGTTCAAAGGATCAAAAAACAGCAGAAACAGCTTCAGATGGTCAAGCTTACACTTCAGCACCCAAACTACAAACTACTATAGAATTGAATATCTTTATTGCACTAAATAAAGCTATTAATAAAAATAAGTTTATAATGTTAAAAGGATAAAACTATAAGTTAAAACACACACATACATCACATTCCACTTTTGCACATCTCCCTAAAATTACTTCTATGTGACTGTAATGTCTATTTAAAGACAGTTGAGTTTCAAAAAAGCGTATGGGTGGTGATTTAAACACAAAAGTATAATTAAATGTATCACACAGAACATACAGGATATTGCCAGTCACAATATAAAGACGACCCCTTTAACCGCGGCGAGCCCCCTGAGAGTCTGTGTGAATACTTACATGACGTCCATGCAGGCGATACACTGCACCTTCCTGCTGTTACGAGTGACCAGATCCAGGGCCACCGAGCGCTCGTCGCCCGACGTGGGGTGAGACGCACACTTAAAGAAAAACTCCTGGAAAATACACAAAGTGTAACCAAAGTTAGTTCAAACTCTGCTTTTTGTCTCTCACCTGTTTGTGTGAGTCATCAGACATTTAGAAAATGATATCAGTTATGGGTTGGCTTTACGGACGTCTTTAAAAGGCATATTCTACGGTAGCCCTGCAGGGACACTTTCTATAAACTAATCCAGTGGAAATAAGAGCTCTCACCTTAAATGAAGTAATAATTTAGTTCTTAAATGCCTTCATCCAGGAAGAGGCTCATCTTTTTATGAAGCCGCACGTGTTAAACTGTTCATAAATGCAAATATCTAATCATCTAAAAGCACGCATCAGCAGTTTATGCATTTAGGAAGTAGCTGCTGGAGTTCAAACCAAGCGTAAGAATGGGTATCATTCATTTTTTGAATGAGTAAAATAGAGTATTTTCTAAAACACATATCTACAAGGATTTTCTCCAATAACAGGGTTTAAAGCAAAATATCCAGTGAGCTGCAGGACTCTATGTTATAATTGATCACACAACCGTGAAGCTAATAAACCACAGTGATTAAGAATCTGATCTTATTTTGCGGGTCGTGGTCTAAAAGGTTTGGGAACCCTTGCTACAGGGCATCAGAAACCCCAAACACACTCGACCGTCCCTTTAGATACAGCGTGTGTCTGTATTCCCCTCGTGGCTCTTTCTGGAGCCTTTGTTGCCCCTTTTAACAATGTGTTTTTAGTAGTTCAAATAAATCAATTATAAAAGAAACACTGATATGATGCAACCAACGTTACTCAGCCTGAAGAGTATTTAAATCCCAAGAATAAGGATAAGAGTGTGTTACCGCCTCGCCGTCGCTGCCGCAGCCGTCCCAGTGACAGACTCCATGGATCCGACCGGAAATCAGCACGTCGTCCCAACAGGAAGGGCCCTAAAGACAAACGCATGCTGTTTGGGTAGAGAGTTTTTGGGCCACTGGTTCGAGGTCATGTGACTTACCTGACTGAGTGTGAGCGTCGGCTGTTGGCAGGTTTTACAGCAGACTCTGAGTTTTCCCTCTCGGACACAACCGCAGCGCTTACAGAAAACGAAGAACGAACTGCGACCTGCAAAACACACATCAACACGGAGTTTATGCTGCAGGTCATAGATTAGAAAGGTAGACCTTTACCAAACTGTTAAAGATGTGCACAAATCTTATTGAAGCTCTATGACCTTCTGTTGTGACGTGTGTCTACACAGTCTACAGCCTGTATTTCACTGATTAGATATAGTTTTTACATCACAAGCTGCACAGAATCTAAACTCAATAAATAAACTTCAGAGTAAAGGCTTTGACCTGCTATAAAATGCAAAAGGAGTTTAAAGTACTTTTGGAAACAATATCGTCACAAGGAATACAAAATGACAGACAGACAAACACTTGTACTACATTTTCTAAATAAAAATATTAGCTGAAGCTTTGTGCTGTGATTCTAGTTTGTAATAAAACTGAAAAAAGGGGATTAAGCGCTCGAGACAAGCGCTCGAGCCTGTTTCGACAAGAAATAAAAGTAGAATGTATGACCTGAACTATTGAGTTCCCTGTTTGTTCTGACCTCTGTGTCCCTCGCGCTGATCCGCTCGGACTCCCTCTGGCCTCAGCTCTTCTGGCTGGTCTCCACTGGGTCCCGGATCTGGCTCTTCGGGAGAGGAGCTCAGGTCCAGACGGGTCAGACTCACGCTCTCGTCCTGGTTCTGCAGGGGGCTGGGTTTAGAGTCGATCCGGGGCAGGACCACGTGAACCGTGCTCTGTTCGGGAAGGTCACAGCTCTGAGGAGAGAGGACACCAGTACGTTAAAACGAGCTCAGAATCAAAAAGAATTCACACATTCAAAGGAATTTTCTGTTTTTTTGTAAACGTGGTTCTATTGGATGTTTTTTTTTGGAACCAATTTATTCTCTTGTCACTGGATCCATGAGCAGACATATTTATCACAAAGGGTACATCTTAAAGCACTTGTGTGGTATCCTTGTTTCCCTCACTCGCCTCTTCTCTTCAGGTTTAAGCCCCGCCCACACAGGAAACAGGAAGGAGAGAGGAAGGAGAGAGGAGTTCAGAGCATCTCCTGTTTATGATGTCCTTTACCCAACTAGATCTGCAGCAAAACACAGATTTACATCCACATTTAAACTCGGAGTTAGCCAAATGTCTAGATTTCCTGATGTTTTTTTTATCTTAATTTATTTAAGCTCCAGTGCTCCGGTCTCCTCCCTCCTCGATCCTCAGAGCAGAGTTAGGGGTTTTTAGACAATGATAAAGATAAAACGAGAATAACTTCCAGTTTAAATAAAGATTGAAAATAAGCCCCTTAAGACATTTTTTCTAAACTGGGAGTGAGCTAAAGAGTGAGCTATTTACTGTAGTTTAAAGGTTACCTAAAAAAACGAACTCTTAGTGACCCTTTACCTTCAGTGTGGCCCCGTTGTGCAGCTCTCGCCCAGCGAACAGGACTCTGAGACACTCTGATTGGACGCCAAGCCGGGCTCCGACCTCTCGTTTCAAGTCCCACACCTGGGCTTCGTCCTCAATCTCCACGGCAACGGGAGGCCCCCGGTTATAACACACCCACACTGACGGGAGATAACGCATGCACGGTTTCCTGATTAGGTCAAATAATATATGACAAAACTGACTTTTACCAAAACCGCTTCCTTTTCTAATTCCTCTAACCCTGTCTTCAGGCTGGTGATGCTTTAGCTCCAGAGCAGCTCTAATAATGTCCATAAAGACCCTGCAGCTGACACTAAATACACTATTATTCACAAGAGGAAGGAGCCATAATACTTCAGAATATTGCACACTGGACTGAAGATACTGAATATTGTGCACTTGCTGCTGTTTGCACTTCTGCTTAGATTCTAAACTACATTTTGTTGACTTGTACTTGTTACATGTGAACCCTACTGACACTAAAGTGGAATCTAATCTAAAGTCTGTGTGATCTTGTTGATGAATGAGAAACACTTTACCTAGTCATTGTTCTTTAAAAGGTGTTTCGCTCAATTAATGCAAATAGAAACATAATTTATTGTACGACTTTTTAAAGGTCATTTGTCGCTTGTCTGTAATTGGTCCTTTAAAGCTGACTCCGCCCTTTTGTTATGAACGACACATGAGGGAAAAACCCGAGGGTAGACAGAGCTAGTGACCTGCTCCTCAGCTCTTCACTCAGACTAACTAACGAATAGTTTAGACAGTGACTAAACCATTAACGTTACAGTATACACTCCTCAGATTCAACAAAGTCAGTGAAGAGTCTGTAGAACTGTCTTGACCCTGAAGCGTCAGTGCTCCGAAAACTACAAGTCAACATTTACTCATTCTTTGATTAAATGACACATGCATCAAAGCATTAACTCCAATGCAACGTGGAAGAACATGAAAGAGGCATTAATCTCTGTAAGACGTACCGATCATGTCTCTTGTCGCCCTTGTGCGCCGTTCTGGTGCGGTGCATCATGGGAGCTGGAGTCCTACAGCTTCTTCTTCTATGGGTAGGACAGAGAGGATGCATAAGTGGCTTTTTGCTGCCCTCTACAATTTCTTCAACGGTTTCAGACAGAGCCATTAACACGATTCTTTTTTTTCATCATTTTTTTTTTTACTCTACACCAAGTTATCCACTACTGCTGATAAAACATCTGCAGCAGTTTATTTTTATATAAAGTACTTCTGTACTTCTGGAGCAGTCCAGCTTGTTGTCCAGATGCACTCCCAGGTTTTTATTGTTATTGTTACTAGAATTATTAATACTGTAATGTTTTACTGTACATAGGCTATAGCAGATGACATAAACCTAGGTACTGCTCCTTTCTCTTTGTTTTTTTATTTCATAAAATCATAAAAATGTTTTCTCATAACACATAATGTTCGCTATTTTCATATAAATATTTAAACAAAGCTGCCCTGAGCACCACCGTCTTGTTCAGAGCTCATCAATAAGAGCCTCACTGGTTTGGTTTTAAATGAACGCTTCTGTTGCCCCTCCGCTACAGAAGAGGGCGGTAGTGCGCACTCGCCGCTTTTACACTTCCTGCTGTGGCTCTGGAGGAAGACTGCCGCTTGTCTCCATAGACATACATAAGAAAGGCTAGATGTCTCGTCCGCGCTGTCGGCCAATGGAGGTCGACGTCCGCAACTGGCGGCCATCTTGTGACAGGCAGCTTGCTCACTCGTAACATTGTGTTTTAATGGTGCATGTACTTTTTAAATAACCATAACTTGCTAAATTTTCTACCGATTTTTAAACAGTCTAGTTTGTTATAAACGTCAGAGATATACTTATGACACTGCATACTTATGAATAATTATAACCATGGACTTCCATATGAAAATAACATTGAACAGAACATAGAGATGCAATGAATATACACACCAAGGAATGAATGAATATATATATATATATATATATATATATATATATATATATATATATATACACACACACACACACACACACACTTTTATAATGTTAATATTATAATAAAATAATTTGAATTATTATGTTTATTTTAACTTCTTGAGGATTGGGCCATTTACTAGGCTTTTCCCTTGACATTGCACTGCGCCTACTTCAGAGATCACTGTTCCCAGCTATTTTTGCCTACCATCAAATGCCTGACCTCTTTAGAAAACTGAGACCCTGTAGTTTCTTAGGAAACAATCAGAATAATTATGTGAAGTACTTGCACAGAGTTATAGAGGCTAGAATATTGTTTTTCTTTCTGTTGGATAACAAGCATCTCATCTGACCACATTTCAGCTTCTAGGTCTCTTGATATGACTTTAGAAACACAACTGAGTCCAAGCACCAGGTCTTGTAAAGCTGTGTACAAAAGCAGATCCATATAGAATGAAATATGAGTACTTTAGACCATTGATTTGCCAAGGTATGCTCATGCGTTTTGTAAAATGCCCTATCAAAACTCCCCATAGGACTTTTGGTTACCCAAAACATAGACATAGGCTACATAATAAAGGCTTACTGTGTGGTAACCTCTTGGTAACACTCTGAAGTTTCTTGTAGACTATTTGGATTGTATATCAGGGGTTCTGATATAGAATTACTACACAAAATATGGAATAATTACACAAAAGTCTATTTATTCATTTGTTGCAGAGGACATATCTACAGCTGACAGGCTTGTAGAGGTGACAATGACAGCTGGGAGGGACTCTGTGTCATCCTGTGCTGTCACATTGCCTCTGCATGGTTTAACAACCCCACACCGGGCCATCAGCTTCCTGAAGATGTACTTGAACTGGCTGGCATTAGGGTTGTTATTCCAGCCACCTTAAAAAAAAAAAAAAAAAGATATATGGAGTATAGTACACAGATATTAAATACATGCTTTAAAAATGTTTTATGCTTAAAAAAAAACTAGAACTGAACTAGCCACCCCTGAATGATCTTTCCATATAAATTAAGTTGCATCTCATTATCATACAGTTCAGACTGTATCAGTGGTGATAAATTCGGCAAACAGATACAAATACAGGCATTTTTCTATATACTCAAAATGGTTTGTGACACTTCCAGGTACTGTGTATGTCTTAGGGTTAGGGTTAATGTGCATGTCTTCAGAAAACACATTTTACAAAAAATAAAAATAATAAGATGTTTTTAACAAACCAAACCGATTGGAAATCATGTGCAACTTAAGTTATATTGAAAAGAAAGAGCAATTCTGCCTCTCCCACTGATGTAAAATTGCTGGGTAGCAGCTAAACTGTAACTACTAACGTTAGGTCTCACTCAAAGCCAGCTAATAACTACAACCACATTCACAATGACTGTAATATAGATAAAAAAATTGGTTGTCATAAAATCGTTATTGGTGTCAGTAAAACTATAACTGAACAGCTCGATGGTGGTCTCAGCCTTGATAACTTGCACAAGTAACGTTAGCCGTGATACACAACTATGCTGCACGATTAAGTCGTCTTTCAAAAGAAAAGCTGCAATTTCAACATGTTCACGCATCCAGAATTATAGCCACATTATTAACGTTTGTAAGAAATCAAACATTTTGTAAATCCGTCAAGATTTCAGCGAGATAAAAGTATTTATGTTCGTGCAGATCACTCACCTTACATCAGGTACCATGGAGTCCGATAGGAAGCTTGCCTGCTTCAAGATGGCCGCCGGTGATGCCGTCGGAGACTGCGCCGTGAGACATCTAGCCTTTCTTATGTATGTCTATGCTTGTCTCCATTAAACCTTCTTCCTCAGACTCGCCTCTGAAGGTTTGTGACACTGCCATAATTTACGTGTAAACCGCGCTCCTTTCACGATCACTCCGCTTTGCTAACGACCTGTGAAAACTGCTAATGCTAAAACCTGTTTACAGTTTAATGCTAAAGGACAGCAGGAAACAGCAATAGCGAAGCAGCAGCCGTTTGCGTTACTTTACTGTGAAAAATACTGGATGTAACTGTAGTTCTTTACCTCCTAGGGATTACTATGTGCAGTGTCATCAAAGTTAATATTTAGGTTTCTCTGGGCGCTAACCGCAGCATTAACCTCCAGGGAAAGCTATTTTGACATTGTTCTAAATCCATAACTCAAATTAGTTAAATTAATTTGATTTATCGTCCAGCTACATGTTGCATTGAAACTTTGTAAACTTGCACCAACATTCATTCCCTGCCCACACGTGTTTAAATCTCATTCTGAACATATATATACTACTGTCAGTATTGCACCTGTGTGTGGACCATTGCACAGTTATGTACGTAGTGTGGGTTATTATTTCTATTGTTCACATACCAGTGGTGTAATGTCTGTGTGTAATGCATGCACGTACAGGCTCTTTGCACAAGGATGAACATGCATTCTCCTGTGCTCAAAAAGTGTGTATGGCACCCTCTACTGTCTACTGTTTGTAACAACAACGGCAAACCTGACCATGCTCGTTAGACTATTCTGAGCCATCAACTGCATAACGCCCAGTTTCAATCAGCATGATCCTTGTTGGAGGACTTGTCTGAGAAAAAGTGGAACAAATAATCAGTTAATCCAAAAGCTCCTCTTTGAAAAGCCTATAAAGGTTTATCTTAATCCAGTCCTGAAGCTACTCTTCTCTTTTGTTTTTTTACTCCATCACAAAAAAGCTTTAAAGCTTTTTCTGTTGCTGGCTATCAAGTATGAGACTTGGGTTGATTAATGAAAAAAAACAAAAAAAACAACAGAAACAATCACTGTAATGTATGAATTAAAACGCAATAATTTATTAAAACTCTGACTGAGCCCAGTATGCTGATTAAGTTGGCCATACTACGCTCCCATAATATAGTGATGATATAGTGCGTGGACACTGAGTAGGCCCATGACCGATGTCAGGCCTTAACCACAGTGGGCCCCACACTTGCCCTGGCCACCACCACAATTACACTGGCTATACTTCCTTATGCTATGATATTGTTATATACGCCCATTTTTAATTGTTCAGTTTTAATTTTTGGAAAGCAAGTAAAGAATTGTATTAACTTCTTATCTTTGTTTATACAGAAATAACATTCACATGGAAAATGGAGACCCCAGCCTCCTCTAGTAAAATGCACACCTGTGACCAGTGTGGACTGAGTTTTATTAGTAAGAACCAGCTCCAATTACATCAGCACAATCACAAAGGAAAAAAACTGCACAGCTGTAAAGACTGTGGGATGAATTTTATGTTTTTAAGTGTTCTCAAGCAACATGAGAGAATCCACACTGGAGAGAGACCGTACAGGTGTGAACTGTGTGGCAAGGGTTTCCACAGAAAAGGCTTTCTGAATAAACACAAACTGATCCACACTCAAGAGAAACCATACACCTGTGATGAATCTGTTGAGGGTTTTGGAAATTCAGGAAACACTGACGTCCACAGAGAAAGCGCAACATTAAACAGTCATATGGATCATGCCTCCACAGGTACCATGCTCACTAGTGACCAGTGTGGAAAGAGGTTTATTAATAAAAACCAGCTCCAATTACATCAGCGCAAACACAAAGGAAAAACAGTGTACATTTGTAAATACTGTGGAAGGGAATGCATGTTTCTAAGTGTCCTCAAACAACATGAGAAAGTCCACACTGGAGAGAGACCATACAAATGTGACCAGTGTGGCAAGGGTTTCTACATACTTAGTCTTCTGAAACGACACAAACTTAGCCACACTCAAGAGAAACCACACACCTGTGAAGAATGTGTTAAAGCTTTTGGAAATTCAAGAAACACTGGACAACACAGAAATAACACAACATTGAACAGTAATATGGATAATGCCTCCACAAGTATCATGCTTACCTGTGATGAGTGTGGAAAGATATTTAATAGTACAAAAGATGTCACATGCCCAATAGCAACCTACAGCTGTATATACTGTGGGAAACGCTTTATGTTTTTAAGTGACCTCAAACAACACGAGAGAGTCCACACTGGAGAGAAACCATACAAGTGTGATCAGTGTGAGAAGGTTTTTTCTACAACAAATGCTTTGACAAGACACAAACAGGTTCACACTGGAGAGAGACAGTTCATTTGTAAAGCCTGTGGAAAAGGCTATTTTAGATCAGGCTGCCTGGCAGAGCACCAGAGGATCCACACGGGAGAGAAACCATACGTTTGTAAAGACTGTGGAAAAGGTTTTACATTTTTATCTCAGCTCAAGCGACACCAGAGGATCCACACTGGAGAGAAACCATACACGTGCGATGATTGTGGTCGGACCTTTTCTGATCCAAGTGCCCTTGTAACACACAGACGCACCCACACTGGAGAAAAACCCTACTGCTGTGATGAGTGTGGGAAGGCTTTTTCATCAAATCCCCACCTTGTGAAACACAAACTGATCCACACTGGAGAGAAACCATACACCTGTGAAACCTGTGGAAAGGCTTACAGATATTCATCTGCTTTAAAGGATCACATAAATAGTCACACTAAAGAGCTGGTGATACCGTGTGAGGGTTGTGGAGAAATATTTTGGACACGATCTGATTATCACCGACATTGTGGTCGCTGTCGTGCTGTGGCGAAGTCCTGAATGTGCTGTCTGGAACTGGTCCTGTTTCAGATCTCAGTGGGACAGTCAAAAAAAAAAAAGGTGATAGTTGCCAGTTGTCAGTGAACGTTATTCATTTATTTTCAGGGGTTACGGGTGACTGGAGTCAGCAGCTGTGGGCCTTAGGTGGGGCACACCCTGGACTGTGACAGACCATTCACTCTCACACATGGAGGACATGCAGACTCCTCACAGAAAGACCAAAGTTGGCCGAAAATGTTTGAGTCAGACAGGTTTTGAACTCACAACCTTCTTGCTGTGAGGCAGGAGTGCTAACCACACTGCCATGTGCAGAGTGTAAAATCTAAATGTACCATTTCATGAAAAACAACAGCTCTGGATAAACAAACTGTTCTGGATTGGTTTATAGAAGCATAATGGTTAGTGAATAAATACTTTTTCCTATAAATGTAAAACATACTATATAACTGTTTAAGAAATAGCAATTGTTTGTGTAAACATGTGATTTTTATAATATTTGTATCTATTTACTGCTCAGATGGTTTTTGTTTCAAAGTGTGAAGTCATTTGTTTAGTAGCCAGGATTTTCATTAAAACAACAATAAAGGGGAGAGAAGGGTAAGTTGAGGCATTTTTGATCAACTGGTATTTGTTTTATGCCAACAATGAAAATTGAAAATATATTTAAACGGGACTGTATGACATTTAGCCACTAGAGGGCACATATCCCTCTGCACTGCAAGGTTTCTCAGATTTTTTTTATTATATTTCCTGTGTGGTAGAATCTCACTAACTTTCGCCAAGATATGATAAGACCCAATTCCCCCAAAAATTGGACACTGTAAAAATGTAAATAAAAACAGACTTTGGTGAGAGAATCTTTTATCACTGACACAGGCTGTGGCTGTGATAAAATCCATCACACAATAATCAAGGTAAAAGCCACTGTTTGTGTCTCTTGTATAGTTTGAATAGCTGTAGATGTACCAGTAGTTGTATATTTATTTTATCCCAATACGGTGTTGTAGTCTTTCAGTCAGTACCAGGCTTCAACCATTCACTGACATTGACCAACCAAATTCAAAGCATTATCAGGATTTATTCCTCCTTGTACATGTTTGTAGCCTGGTCTGGAGGAGTTTTTTTGCAGATTTACTGTGAATATTTTTAGTTAAAGATCAATAGCTAAAGTGGAAAATTGCTTTTACATGTGTCGGTAGTGTCGGTTCTCTTCCTTGTCAGAAGGGGGCGGTATCGCTGTCTTTAGGGAAACAGAGGAAGAACACGCGGCTATTTTGCTGTGGACGTTCCCTGCTCTGCGCAGTGCGCTCACATTCGACATCTGATGAGGTCAGTGCTCTATATAAAAGCTAAAAAGCCATTTCAAACACTTTTTGTGATGCTACAATGTGTTAAATCCGAACGTGCGTCTTACGCAAGACTTTTTGTGTTCAGTAGCAAAAAGAACGGTTAGCAAGCTCCACTTTGGAAACAAAGGGTGGTCTACGAAGCAGAACTCGCTCTGTATCATCTGTGGCTCACGTTTTAGCCTCATTAGATTATCACAGTAACAACCAGTTAAGCTAAGCTAGTTTATTCCCTGACCTGCTCTTTCGGCTCCAACATTTTCAACAATATTAATTACAAGGTTAGTAAGTCTGGGAAGATATTGTTTTAAATGATCTGCATTACATCCAACCATTTACAAGAATGAGTTTGTAGACATTTAAACTTAAGCTCAAACTTGACCTGATGCACACAGCTCCACATTGTTCCTCCTCAGTTGTAGTTTTCTACAGTTGTAGTTCCTGCAGTGGTGAGGATGTGGCTGGTGACCCTTTCAGAGCCAGATTTACAAATAAAATAGACTCCAGCAAATTCTTTATTCATGAGACAACTTGCACACTGACTACTTTTAAAATTTCATCTCAATGCATTCTTTAGTTGAACTTTAGTTGAACTAGTAAATGTGTTGATTTGATTTCCATGTTGCTTCGTTGTGAAAGTTGTGACACTGTATAAAAGCAGAGTACAGTTATATTATTTAGCTCATGCTGTGTTGAAAGTGCATTTTGCCTCAGTCCATTTAAAATGAGCTTTGATGATGGTTCACATGTGGTTTCTTTCCAGGATACAGCTTTAACTGCTGGCGACTTACTCTGACGTCTCCTATGCACCTGTAACGGTGAGATCACAGCGGCTGCAGGTTCTGAGCCAGGCGGCGCAGTTTATTTTTCCTGACAGCACTTGTCTGCATGGACTACAAGGTCTCGGAGCATGATGGGAAAGGATTTCCTCTCAGTGTGAGCAGTAACAACTAGCTCATGTTTTTGTTATCCAGAAATGAGCCCGACTCTGCATGACAGAAACATCTTTCAGGAAAAGTCTTAATTGCAAATACAGCTGCATTTCTCACAACACGTGTCACATGACCAATAATTGCAGCCTCTGCAATTTGAAAAACTTTATTTTTATATATTGCAAATGTGATTAATTGTTCAGTCTTAGTTGTGAGACATGAGCTGAGCTGAGCCTAACCACACTGGTCTCTGCTCCTGAACTGTCCGACTGCCGCTCACTGCTGCAGCCGCCTGGACTGTATTCAAGAGCAGGCGGCTGCAGCAGGCAGCAGCAGGCGGACAGAGGCTCAGTTCATCTCAAACACACCAACAGTCACAGACAAAGACTTCTGGAAGTGTTTTTGATCCATGCAGTCACTTCAAGAAACAAGTCTTAACAAATTTTAATGGTGTGCTGCTTGAGGCTGAAAACAAGATGGTTTATGACAAATCATAAATCATTACATTCTATTTTTATTTTTACATTTCTCACAGTGTTCCAACTCCAAGTTCAAACACTGTAATCTAGTTCTTGTATTCAATTTAATACTGTAGGCATCCATAATCTTGTCAATTTATGACCTTCTACTCCCGAATGTATTAATTCCTTTTTTTTCTCTTTATTTTCCCCCAGAGAGAACTTTCATTTGTTAGGAATATTGATAAAGATGCCTTACAGACACCAACAGAACAATGCTCACCTGCGACTAGTGTGGAAAAGAGTGTACTCATAAGTACCATCTCAAAGTACACCAACACAAGCACAAAAGGATAAAATGTCCACAGCTGTAAACAACGTGAGAAGGATTTTGTATCTAACCTCAAGCGACACGAGGAGTCCACACAAGGTTCATTCAAAGCTGTCATCTTTCAAATTGCACATACGCATCCACTCTAAAGTAAAACCATGTATCTGTAAAAACTGAAAAGAGTTTTATTAATTTATTTGAATTTAAACTACACCAGCGCATTCAGACTGGAGAGTCCATACAGCTGTGACCAGTGTGGGGGGACAGCTAGAACTTCAGGTAGCCTTGTAAAACCTGCAACAGAAAGATGGATAAAGACGAGGTGAGTGTAATATTCCCTTGTGACCAGTGTGGGAAAGGATTTACGGATGTAGAAAGACTTCAAAAACATACAAAACGCATACACAGCAAAAAATTTAGTTGTAAAGACTGTGGCAAGACCTTTGCTTATTTATCGGCTCTCAAACGGCACAAGATTAGTCACTCTGGAGAAAGAGCATACAGGTGTGACCTGTGTGGGAAGAGCTTTAGTCAGTCGTATCGTCTAAAACAACACAAACACACCCATGCTGGAGAGAAACCATTTATCTGTGATCAGTGTGGGAATGCTTTTGCTGATTCAGAAACCCTTAGTAAACACGAGCTTGTCCACACTGAACTGAAACCATACATCTGTGATCAATGTGGGGAGGCTTTCAAATTTTTGTCCTCCCTAAAGGATCATAGATTTGTACACACTAAAGAGCTAGAGATACCGTGCGAGGTGTGTGGGGAATTATTTTGGACACCATTTACCTATCGATCTCACAGGCGCTCTCACAATGTGGAAAACTCTAATGTGACAACGAACACCGACAGCCAACCATTCACTCTGACATATATTTACAATGGTCAATTAAGATTCACAAAATCTCAATAATGTATGTCTTAGGGCAGTTGAAGAGGAAGAACATGCATTAAACATTCACTTTGCTTTGATGACATGTATCAAACAGATGCAAGAGACTCTTCTGTTATAACTGTCTTTAATTTCATCTTGTGTTAGTCTTTGAGCTTCTATTTTAAGACTGAGGCTAGACCTCTCTGAGAGCAGTTCCTGCAGCCTTAATATTTTTTTCCATATTACTGCTTGGGTTCTATTGTAAGCAACGTTTGCAGCATTTATAACATCTTAAACTATTATTAAATTTGTTATTTTTTTTTGTGCCATTTTGCTCTTATATCCTACTGTTGTAATTGTTGTAGTAGTTTAAAGGCAGTTTATATTAACCACTGCTTGTATTTGAATGATGGAGTTTCTCTCTGGTCTAACCCTGCTCTAATTGTAAAGTTTCATGAGACATGCTGTATGTAAATAACTTCTATTGAATTAAACTGATACTGGGACTGAGAGGGTTAAGTTTTGTCATTTTTAAATACCCTGTGAAGGATTCAAGTGAGAAGTCCGACAGTGGAGGCAGGTTCTGGTGTGGTTCAGTGTTTTTTTTTTCAGCTTACCATTTTTAAAATAAAGTGCAACATGCAAATATAGGTTAATTGAGGTTAATTGAGCTAGAGTCTGCAACAGAAGAACAAATTTATTATTTGTTTCTAAACTTGGAAAGAAAAAAACAATACATGTATAAAACAAAAACAAGTAAACAAATACAACACAGCTCAAGCCACCGACAGAAACACAGTAAAGGGATACTCGGGTTTAACAGTCTAATGAAGAACATTTCTCTTAATCATAGACACTCAATAACTCAGGAAGTAGAGTCCAGTCCTAAGGGTCATTCATTTTCCTCTGCTTCGTCCCGTTTAGAGGCTCAAGTGAGTAATGGAGGTCCCTGTGCAGGTCTGGAAACACATATGCTTGCTCCTCCTTTTCAGAAGGGGGCGCTACCGCTGCTTTCAGGGGCTCCACTTCCTGTTGTGAGTCTCTGCAACACTCGACTTAACAGGTTCGTTTGCGAAAGTAGTTTTTTTTTTTTTAACCTTTCCATCATTCTTGAATGTTTATGTTTGATCCGAGTCTTGGGCATGAACTGGCTCTTTTTATCTTATTTTTTTTTTTTTTGGGATAGAAGAGTGCATATTATTAAATGTACAATGCGCCGGATTTAGCACAATGCTAATTTCCATCTGTAAAACCAGACATGAAAAACACAAACGTAACCCCAGACTTTTAGACAGTTCAGTGCCACAGAACAAACCTACCAACCCTGAAGTACTGTTACAGTACTTTATAAAGGCATAGATAACATACCTTTTTTTGGCTATATATATATATATATATATATATATATATATATATATAAATAAAGCCTATACGAACTGTTTGTGTCGTGAAAATATAAGGTTAGTGAGCTCTACTGGACCTAATGTGTGTTTTTTTTATCCCATATTTTATTGAAAATGGTGTTATTTTTACACTAACGCAAACCAGCACCTTGCTTTGGCGTTATTGGTGCCTGTTATGGCGCTTCATTTGAAACAGTTTAAATGTTTAACGATGTAAAGGATCATCAGGCGAATACTTCTTTATCTCTTAGTGACCATCATTAAACTTTGGATCCATCTTTTTCTATAAAAAAATCTTCCATGTTTATAAAGAAGCTCTCAATATAGTTATAGAAGTATGTCCTGTATTTTTAACAAACCGCTGCAAAACAAGTCGACGACAAGAGAAGTGTTCAGACAAAACGCAGTCTGTGTTTAAGTGAAACTAGTTTGTGAACAGCGCTGAGAGCTGTTTTATTCTGTGGGCATTTAAAGAAAGATTACAGTTTTGTCTGTGGTAGTAGGTGTTTAAAGCAGCATTAATGTTATCTCAATATTATTGCATCTTACTCTCCTGCATCTCATTTTTATTCAACTTGAATAATAAATAATTGATTCCGACTTCATCTTCCACAGAGATTGATTGTAGAGTCTTATGGCCTTCGAGAAGGACTCTGACGCTGAATCCAGGGACTGTTCCAGGGGTGTTCCAGGGGTGTTCCAGCTGTGACACTGGTGAATGGAAGCTTCATGTAAGTCGCTTTTGATAAAAGCGTCTGCTAAATGAATAAATGTAAATGTTCCATGTTGTTTGGTTTACACTGATCTGATATATCTTATAAATGAAGTTAAGCTTGAAGCCACATATAAACTATGTTAAGTTCAAGTTATTCAAATCTTTGGTAGCTTTATCTAAAGTGTTTTTCCTTAAAACTGTGGAGAAAAACACAAAACTAACAGAAACCCAATTTTATTCTTCAAATAATAGCAATCCATATTGTAAATACAGCAGTTATTAAATTTAAAGACTTTAAAACTGCACAATGTATAAAGTGAGAAGAATAAGTTGGCTGTACATATCCAGGGGTTGTTTGTTGGGGGACAGTATGATTTTTACTAAGAGTTTAAAGATTTTAGTTTAAAACATTTTTTAATAAACTTCTGAAGTATGTGATTGTTGATGACAGCAGCAACATGACAAAGGACTGTATTTGTTTTGACACTGGGAGAATATTTTAATTATGGTATGTTGTTTATTGATTGGCAGCTTTTGTGTTTATAGTTTAAGTGTTTAAAGGTTTAATCATATTGTATTGAAAATAAGCTCTGTAACCTGCTCCGCTTTGTGAGTTCTAGACTCTGACGGGTCACCGCTGATAAAGCTCTGATCAGAGGGAGAGAGAGAAAAGAGGCCAAACGCTGGTTCTGTGGCTCAGTCAGTCCTCTCAAAGCTTTATTTCTAGGATAACACAGTTTAAATACAGTGGCAGTGTGACAAACATGGTCTCATCTTAGCTATGCGTCAGGAAGTTCTGTAGTTATTGGTGCAGTTACCAATCACAGAATACATTCAGAACATGTTATTTTAAACCTACTGTACCATAAAGAGAAAGGCACATATGTTTCTTACACAACAGAGCAGTGTGTCCTTCTGTCAGACAAAGCAATGTACAGTGTTCTAAAAGACTAAATATAACCCAAGTAACTGGACCCACAGTCAATTCAGAGCCAAGAAGTGCATTTCCAAACATTTAAACTTACAAACTAAACGATTATCATACCAAAATATGATTAAAATAACATTTATTATGTAGCAATTATCTCTGCTGTCCTAACTATTTACACGTTACTGTTTTATCAGCAGCCTTTAGACTTTCTGTTGAGAGCTTTCCCAAAAGTGAGCTGTGATTGGCCAAAGCCTCCTGTTCCCGGGCGAAAGGTTGTCATCTTTTAAAATCCTCTATAATAAACAGTCACATAAAAAAATATAGTTTTACAATAATAACTACCTAACTATAATTTTCCTTTTACATTGAATAAATGTCTGAATAAACTCAATCATATTTGATACAGCTCTTAGTTAAATAGGAACTATAAGAAAGATGACATGTGAGAAAGCATGCGCTCAGACCCACAGCCAAAAGTTTTATAAAAAAATTTGTCATATCTTTTATTTATACTCAATAGAGCATTTTTTAATAACGTATACAAATGTTTAATGCTTTAGTCTTGTTTGACAAATGAATGCAAAATAACAGTCTCTGAAGCACACAGTTTATTCACACAAAACCTGTTATTAATCCAGTTAGGGCTGAATCAAGACTTGTTTGTATTCTCACCACAAGAAAACTGGACTGGAATTCAGATTTTAGGAGACTGCCTTGTTACAGATCTTTCAGCACTATGCCACAATGTGTTAACTTGTTTTTTTTTTCTTCTCTCTTTCATTCTTCAGACTTCTTACTCCACCAGAATAATGCACACCTGTGACCAGTGTGGCCAGGAATTTACACGCAAGAGTCAGCTCAATGTACATAAGCACAAGCACAAAGGAAAAACTCTGCACAGCTGCAACCACTGTGGGAAAGAATTTATACGTTTGTCTTTCCTCAAAGAACATGAGAGAGTCCACACTGGAGAGAGACCGTACAAGTGTGGCCAGTGTGGGAAGGGCTTTGCTATGATAGGGATCCTTAATAGACACATAGGAGACATCCACGGTGGAAAAAAACGATACAGCTGTGACGAATGTGGGGAAGCTTTTGCAACTTCAGCTGAACGTGTAAGACATAAAGTCACTTGTGGGAGAAAGAAGACGGATAAAGACAAGAACATCTGTGAGCTGTGTGGAAAGGGATTTGTGAATGCAAGGAAACTTTGCTTACACAAGCGCTTGCACAACAAAAGATTCATTTGTAAAGACTGTGGAAAGGCCTTTACGTGTTCCTTGTTTCTCAAACAACACGAGAGAGTTCACACTGGAGAACGACCACACAGCTGCACCCTCTGTGGAAAGAGCTTCATTCGACCATCTTGCTTTAATCGACACCAGCGCACCCACACTGGAGAGAAACCATACAAGTGTGATCAGTGTGGGATGGCTTTTGCAGAATCATGGTCTCTTAAAAAACATAAACTTGTACACAGTGAGGAACGACACATTTGTGATTATTGTGGGGATGCTTTTAAATCTTTGTCTTCTTTCAGCGATCACCAGCTGCTTCACACTAAAGAGCTGGTCATACCGTGTGAGGTGTGTGGGAAAATATTTTGGACTCCAAAAAGCTATCGAAACCACAGGCGCCTTCATGCGGTACAGAACTCAAGGCCTGTGGTCGACCAGTAAAGGTTTCCACTTCTACAGAATGTTTTTACTACCTTTTCTTTGGGACACCAGAATCATGGGGAGTCTGGAAAATAAGATCCTACAAACACATAAAGTTGCAGAATAAGGAAAATGGTCAAGAAGTATCCTGATGATGGAGAACATAAAAATACATAACTTTACTGTGCTTGATGGAATTGTCTCTTTAAATATCATCCCAAATTCCCACAGCAGCCCTTACATCCCGGCCCTGTGGGATTAGAAGTACTTTAAGCCCAGGATGAACTCATCTTAACGCATCTTACTCACATGACTTGTTATGGCTGAAAATATTTTCCGTAACTCAAAGATTGCACTTTTCACATCAAAATCCCACTTGACCAAAGGGGATTCTGTTCAAGCTTGGTCCTTTTGATGTGCATGCACTAAATAACACGTTTGTAAAAGGGGGCGGGGTCTTTGTGTTTTTGTGCTGAATCTGGCGAATAAATAATAATAAACACAGGACCTTCACTACATTTGCTGTAAGTGAGTTTACATCAGACTTTATAAGATTTAAAGTCCTGTAATACGTAATGTAAAAAGTGCTTTGAACTGTGTGTTAACTTTTTTTATGGCTTTGAGTAAATATAGAACTTAAACAAATGTTCTGCTTAGAACTTCACATTTATTTAAGGCCTGCTAAGTCTTTACATGTAAATGTAGGACTATGAGCTTATATTATATTCAATACATTCTTATAATAAATACAGAACAGAAAGTAATACATTTTTATGTTTAACAGGAGTTAAACATGAATATCTCATCACTGCTTTTACCGATGTATGACAACTTCTAATAAAATAATCATCCATTTGGAAAAAAACAACAGATTGAATCTGAGACAACCTGGTTTTTAAAGAAATGTTTAGTTAAAAGTGTTTGCTTTATAATTAGTTTAGTTTTTCTTGTAAACAATAAAAAAGGTTTTAGAGAAGCCTGGTGGAGTTTAGTTTAGAGAAGCCTGGTGGAGTTTAGTTTAGAGAAGCCTGGTGGAGTTTAGTTTAGAGAAGCCTGGTGGTGTTTAGTTTAGAGAAGCCTGGTGGTGTTTAATTTAGAGAAGCCTGGTGGTGTTTAGTTTAGAGAAGCCTGGTGGAGTTTAGTTTAGAGAAGCCTGGTGGTGTTTAGTTTAGAGAAGCCTGGTGGAGTTTAGTTTAGAGAAGCCTGGTGGTGTTTAGTTTAGAGAAGCCTGGTGGGGTTTAGTTTAGAGAAGCCTGGTGGGGTTTAGTTTAGAAAAGCCTGGTGGAGTTTAGTTTAGAGAAGCCTGGTGGAGTTTAGTTTAGAGAAGCCTGGTGGTGTTTAGTTTAGAGAAGCCTGGTGGAGTTTAGTTTAGAGAAGCCTGGTGGAGTTTAGTTTAGAGAAGCCTGGTGGAGTTTAGTTTAGAGAAGCCTGGTGGGGTTTAGTTTAGAGAAGCCTGGTGGAGTTTAGTTTAGAGAAGCCTGGTGGTGTTTAGTTTAGAGAAGCCTGGTGGAGTTTAGTTTAGAGAAGCCTGGTGGAGTTTAGTTTAGAGAAGCCTGGTGGTGTTTAGTTTAGAGAAGCCTGGTGGAGTTTAGTTTAGAGAAGCCTGGTGGTGTTTAGTTTAGAGAAGCCTGGTGGGGTTTAGTTTAGAGAAGCCTGGTGGAGTTTAGTTTAGAGAAGCCTGGTGGAGTTTAATTTAGAGAAGCCTGGTGGAGTTTAGTTTAGAGAAGCCTGGTGGAGTTTAGTTTAGAGAAGACTGGTGGAGTTAAGTTTAGAGAAGCCTGGTGGGGTTTAGTTTAGAGAAGCCTGGTGGTGTTTAGTTTAGAGAAGCCTGGTGGAGTTTAGTTTAGAAAAGCCTGGTGGAGTTTAGTTTAGAGAAGCCTGGTGGAGTTTAGTTTAGAGAAGCCTGGTGGTGTTTAATTTAGAGAAGCCTGGTGGTGTTTAGTTTAGAGAAGCCTGGTGGAGTTTAGTTTAGAGAAGCCTGGTGGAGTTTAGTTTAGAGAAGCCTGGTGGTGTTTAGTTTAGAGAAGCCTGGTGGTGTTTAGTTTAGAGAAGCCTGGTGGAGTTTAGTTTAGAGAAGCCTGGTGGAGTTTAGTTTAGAGAAGCCTGGTGGTGTTTAGTTTAGAGAAGCCTGGTGGAGTTTAGTTTAGAGAAGCCTGGTGGAGTTTCGTTTAGAGAAGCCTGGTGGTGTTTAGTTTAGAGAAGCCTGGTGGAGTTTAGTTTAGAGAAGCCTGGTAGTGTTTAGTTTAGAGAAGCCTGGTGGAGTTTAGTTTAGAGAAGCCTGGTGGAGTTTAGAGAAGCCTGGTGGAGTTTAGTTTAGAGAAGCCTGGTGGAGTTTAGTTTAGAGAAGCCTGGTGGTGTTTAGTTTAGAGAAGCCTGGTGGAGTTTAGTTTAGAAAAGCCTGGTGGAGTTTAGTTTAGAGAAGCCTGGTGGAGTTTAGTTTAGAGAAGCCTGGTGGAGTTTAGTTTAGAGAAGCCTGGTGGTGTTTAGTTTAGAGAAGCCTGGTGGAGTTTAGTTTAGAGAAGCCTGGTGGAGTTTCGTTTAGAGAAGCCTGGTGGTGTTTAGTTTAGAGAAGCCTGGTGGAGTTTAGTTTAGAAAAGCCTGGTGGAGTTTAGTTTAGAGAAGCCTGGTGGAGTTTAGTTTAGAGAAGAAGAAGAAGGTGGTGGTGTTTGGGGAGTGCAGTACTTCTCCTTTCCAGAAGGGGGCGGTGTCTTTATGGCCACACTTCCTGCAGTAAACCTGGAGGAAGAGCGCTGTCAGAGGGTTTGTTCTCTGCGCTCAGGCTCGACTCATGATCAGGTCAGTTACTTTGCAGAAAGAACACAAATAAATATATTCTTTATGATTCTATAATATTGATGTTTGATCCGAGCGTGCGTCCAGGTCAAGACTTTGTTCTGAACTCGAGTTTTTCGTGTCGTGAGCCAAAATAACAGCTCCACAAACGGAGGCCTACAGGATTTCTGTTTGATTAACTCCAACCTAGATCCGTCCTGTTCTAATGCTCTGTTCTAAACCTCTAATGCTCAGTTGAACACAACAAACAAAAACTAGCGCGTGGCATACAATTATATCTCGGTATAGTGTATTTCTTGATGTATGATATATTTCTCAATATGTTTTTCCAGTCAAAAATAACTAATGTCATTGTATTTTATCAAACAGCTCCTACACATGTAGATTAGAAAAGAAAAGCTGGAGAAACACCACAAATGATCAATGTAGACAATACATTGGGTTTTAAACCAGCTCGTAAACCGGGTTAAATAAAGGTTTACACAGAAACACGGGAATAATGTTTAATGCGTAGACATAAGTATTTGCAAATGAATGAATGAATGAATGAATGAACTTAGTGTGGCTGTGGCCCTTAAATGTGGCACTACTCCATTTTCTTTGTGCCACAGCCTTAAATATAAATCCATATTAGTATTATTAGCTTTAATCAGGGGCCGGTCCATGTTTATCCATCCTGTCGTCTGCTGCTGCACATTTTCAACCAACCAGACTTTAAAGCGTATACCTGATCTGATCAAAGGGAATCTAGTGTGTCTATATGTTTTCACCCTAAACTATTTCATGAATCATTATTCTGTGACTGTATCAGAAATCAGAATCGTACTGATGTAGTTGCGTTGTCCTAGTTTTTCTTTTGTTTTTCCAAATGACCCATTTACACAAACCAGAGCTAAAACGCAGGGAAAAAATAAAAACGGATAATAAACCAAAAGAAGGCTCGACACATGATCAGGTCAATTACTCTGCTAAAAAATACAAATAAATTATAATAATAATACATTTTCCTTTTAGATTGGTGCTAAATCCAAACCCACACCAAACCTTCTAAACACACTCTGAGTCGGGAGTGTCATGGCGTTTGTTACAGTGACTTTATGTGTATAGATTTTATTGTGCATTTATCAACCTGTATGTTATGTCCATAATTAACGTTTATCCTGAGCAAACTGTAATCCAACTATGATGTACATATTCATGTCCATAATACACATATATTATCTATAGACTGATTTTTCTGATCATTCTGCACTTCAGGTTTGATTTCGTTGCCTTGTACTTGTTACATGTGTGTTACATGTGTAAATGTGAAATGACAGTAGAGTAGGGTCTAGTCAGGGGCTGGCTCTGTGACCTGGAAACAGAGCTCTGCTGATGATGTCCAACGCAGTGTCTGGTACAGCTCTGGGTTAAATATTATCTTAAGTTATAACCAGGACAATTTGAGAAACCTTTTTGGATCATGAGCCCACTACCTCCACAAACCTATAGTTTTAAACTCGAAACCTATCCGTTTGGAAAAGGTATTGCAATAAGCCCATACACTGTGGCAGAGCTACAAAGCAGTTTATAATAATGTATATGAATGTGTTTAAATACCGTATGCAGGTTTGACAGGTTGCTGCAGAATAATGTAAAGCTCATTGATGGGCCCGGTCATGTTATAAAAAAGCCGTTGTTAAAGCAGTCAGGCAGATTTGAGACCAGTTTGTGTTCTCTGGACCGGAGTCATTTAGAAGTTAACTCACTTTATTAGAGCTGTCCTATGTTAACTCCTTTCTGTCTCTTTCATTCCCCAGACTGACCTCCACCAGAACAACGCTCACCTGTGACCAGTGTTGAGAGGGTTTGACTCACAAGACGCAGCTGGCATTACAACACAAGCACAAAGGAAAAAGAATGTACAGCTGTAATGAATGTGGGGAGGACTTTATCTATTTATCTGGCCTTAACGAACACAAGATCGTCCACGATGGAGAGAGGCAGCACAAGTGTGGGCAGTGTGGGAAGGGTTTCTATGACTCCTGGTCTCTGGCTAGACACATACGCATTCACACTGGAGAGAGACCCTACAGCTGTGAGGAATGTGGAAAGGCTTTTATAGAGCTGGGGTCTTTAAAAAAGCACAAACGCACACACACTGGAGAGAAACCGTACAGCTGTGACGAATGTGGGAAAGCTTTTGCCTTTCCATCTAACCTTGTACGACACAAACTCATTTGTGGAAATAGGACTCCTTTAAACCAGACGATGATAAAAGACAAAGTTAGTACAATGCTTACCTGTGACCAGTGTGGAAAAGGGTTTGCTAATCTACGAAAAGTCAAACGACACAAGCGTATACACAGCAAAAAATTCATTTGTAAAGACTGTGGCATGGCCTTTCCTTATTCAAGTTTTCTCAAACAGCACGAGAGTATTCACACTGGAGAAAAACCACACACCTGCACCATCTGTGGGAAGGGCTTCATTCGACTTTTTGACTTTAATCGGCACCAACGCATCCACACTGACGAGAAACCGTACACGTGTGATGAGTGTGGAAAGACCTTTACATATTCAGGCTACCTTCAGAAACACAAACGCGTCCACACTGAAGAAACTGAAGGTAGACAGTACAGCTGTGATGAATGTGGAAAGGTTTTCAAAGCGTCGTCGTCTTTCAGAGATCACCAGCTGCTTCACACTAAAGAGCTGCTCATACCGTGTGAGCTGTGTGGAAAAATATTTTGGACACCAAAAACCTATCGAGCTCACAAGCGTAATTGTTTCTCTGTAAAGACACCTGCCATCAGCCAATGAAAGTTAACACATATAAACTGATCAGACTGTAATATTTATATTAATGTAATATTGCATTAGGGCTGTGTCTGGCAAAAGTCTTTTTGCTTTGATAAATGAACTGTTTATCTATACTACCTTACCACTCATCATCCTCGCGAGTCCCTCAATAAAGATCCAAAAAAGAGAGCAGAGCGTGGCCAGAGCAGGACAAACCTGTCTGTGGCTCTACAGGACAGAGATGGAAGCAGCCACCCCAGACTCACCTTTCTCAGCTCTGCCTCAGCACAGCTCCTCAGCTCCCGGCCGGCTTTAGGTATACTTAAAAATAAAACATCCAGTCTTTTATCAAAATAAAATGAGATGCAATGAACACAAACTTATTTATCCTAAATAAATTCAGAGCCTCTCAAGCTAACATCTGTCTCTACAAAAATGTATAGTGTATCCACATTTAAATAATCAAATATCTCCTAAAGTCAGAATCACCAGTAGCACTGTCACCTGTCCAGGTGTACTGCTGGCCCGCTTTAAGACCCACTGCATTTCTGGGGCTGTCCTTGGGGTTTTCTGTATGAGGTGTATTCTAAATGCTAACTGATAATAACCACCAGTCCAACCATAATCCTACTCCGGTCTCTCCCTAAAGACGAGATTCTCAGTGTGGAGCGAGGAGCTGAAGGCCAGGGCTGAAGCATGGGCTGCTGTGGGAAGAAAGGATCTCCAAAAATCTGATTATTAGAATACAAAAAATAAATGTGTTCAGTCCAAGTATGGTTCGTTCTTTGGTTATTTCCTGATTCGAGTCATGCATTTCATGTTAATTTGATTATTACACTTATACTTTCACTCTTCCAAAGGGACATTAAAAACTACATCACATATTTTATAATATTGAATATAGTTTGGGCGTAGCTAAAAAAAGCAGAGAGCATGTTGTAGATTCGACTGGACTCTACAAAACAAATAAATACCGTGTGAGGTGTTTGGGAAAATATTATGGACACAAAATACCTATTGAGTTCACAGGCGTACTTGTCTTACTGTGGAGAACTCTACACCTGCCGACAACCAATGAAAAGCTCTGTCTCTGTCCCATAGAGCTCAGACACAATGTTCCTGCTCTTTTTTATTTCATTATACAGGCTTAACTTTGAGCAAGTGACACATACTTTTGAACAATGGCCTGTCCTTTTGAGGATCTCGAGTGCCAAGCAGCCCCTCCTGCCCTACTCTGGAACGGCCCAACCTTGGTCTAGTCTGTCCTTGTCTTGTGTTTGTGATTACGTGATGGTCAAAAAGAATTCAGGGCTGTGTTCACTTAAACATTTATGAAAACTAGTCCATCAACCAGTCTATAAATATGTATATTGTCTTCACATTTAAAACAGCACTAATTGCACCGTATTTTTTTTCTTACAAATGTAGATTATCCTAATGGTAGGTTTGGAAGAAACAACACGTTTTCTAAAACAGTAATTTCAGTGTATTTTGTTCAAATGCGACTCTGCTAGGGTCCAGTGTAGCGGCTGTATCGGTTCTGAGGCTTCTGTCCAGCTGAGGGGATGAGTCAGTGAGATGGATGATTCTACTGATCTCGTGTCTAAAAACGATCAAAAGGATTTGGGGATAAAACAATAAAATAATTAGTGACGTGACTTAGGCTGGACTCTTGGTAAATTTGAACGTTGCACTTTAACTCTACTCATTACATGTTATTGTGGATAATATCCAGAGAAGCCTGGAGGGGTTTTGAATTAAACGGTGCCCTCCAGGTCAGAAGGGGGCGCTGTAACTGCCTTTAGAGGCGTCGCTTCCTGTGGCTCTAGAGGAAGACCGAGGCTGCGCTGCTGCTGCGGAGGTTTTCTGATCTGCGCTCGTGTGTTCAGTAGGTTAGTGCTCTTCGGAGGAAAACGTTCTTTCTCAGTTTTACACATGTTTTATGTGGTTTTTATCCAAGTGTGCGTCTTGGTCATGACTTTGCTCTGGTCAGAGAATTTTATGTCGAGTAGCAAAATGTGTGGCTAACATGGATGTTCAAGGGCCTGCAGAAACAGTTTTTAATCATTATATTTGGTGGCTATCTATTTAGTATGACTTTAAAAAAATGGTTTAAAGTAAACAGTTTTTCAGATTTTCAGGCGAATGTTTGTGAGTAAATGGGTCAAAATAAAAATTATGTCTAAGTAAAGTCATAATGACTTAAAAATGTGGTCTTAATAAAGGCAACCGGTGCATGTTATCACACTTTTTACATTCTTATATCTTTGGATCAGCACATATCAGCTTTTGGATGTCCTTTTATTTACTTTTTCTGTCACACTTATAGAGGATAGTTTAAGGAGAAAAGTAAGTGTGTGACAAAGTACCCCATATTTGGCCAAGTTGTTACACTGGACCTTTAAACCAATTAAAATACCATAAATGTACTGCTTTCCTCCTTTTATCTTTAAACCTTAGGGGGGCCCTAAAGTTTTGATCCTCTTGAGTCCCTCAGACACAAAGCATGCTCTTTTAAAGATTGGAATAGATATTTTAAGAATGTTATACAATGAATGTTCATCGCATTAATGGAAATCTTATTTTTTTGAGGGAAGAATTTTAGTTTTTTCTCTAGGTGGCTTGTAAATAAAGGGCTCCTCCTATGTGTTGAAATGGTTGCCATGGAAACAAGAAGGGTCCCGAGGGAATAAAGAAAAAATTTAAAACATAAATCATGTTGCAGTGGTACTGTATTGAAAAAAAGCATTTTACGGGAGTCAGTGACACTAAAAAAAGGGACTATTTATTTAAAATTCCAAGAAATTTTAAGCCAATTAAAGCCAAGACTTGAAAGAAAAAAATAGATCATACATTTTTTTATCCAATATAAATTTCTACTTAAAACAAAATAACATACTCATCTGTGTGATGCAGATGCAGAGCTACAGACCTGAGGCACCAGGTCGTGTTGCTGCTCAAACCTGGAACCGCTGGGACTAAAAAGGCAGTAATTGGATAAAGATTATGTAAATACAGTTTAAAAGAGCCTCTGTTTAAAGCTGAGGTTTTAATTTGTGACATCTTTATTTAAAATCACTGCGTTTCCCCACAGCCCCAGGTGCTCTAAATATGAGTTGTATAAAATTATCTTAAAGAAATAATTTTGCTTCAATAATACAAAACACTTAAGTCCCATGTGTAACTTTTAAAATGTGTACTTTTTTTTAGATTCCTCTCTAGAAGAAAAGTATTACAGACAATATAAGGATGAAAATTTACTTTCAATCATGAAAATTAGTTTAATGGTGCTATATCTATTAAACTGAATGCTTATTTCTCCAATTCTAGGACATGATATGATTTACAAAACAGTTTAGTAATCCTGCCAGGCTGAATCAAGACCAGTTTTACAACAAAAAAAAGGGCCTAGAGCTATTTAAATGTTGACGGACTTTATGAAACAGCCTTGATACTATGGTTTAATATATTAACTCCTTTTTTATCTTTCATTCCAGCCTCCACCAGAACAATGCTCACCTGTGACCAGTGTGGACAGTGTTTTACTCACAAGAGGCAGCTCAAGCTACACCAACATGAGCACAATGGAAAAAAACTGCACAACTGTAAACAATGTGGGAAGGACTTTATTTATTTATCTAGCCTTAAAGAACATGAGATAGTCCACACTGGAGAAAGACCGTACAAGTGTGATCAGTGTGAGAAGGGTTTCTACGATTCACGGTCTCTGACTAGACACATACGCATTCACACTGGAGAGAAACCCTACAGCTGTGAGGAATGTGACAAGGCCTTTTCGAGGCTGGAGTATTTTAAAAAGCACATGCACGGCCACACTGGAAAGAAACCATATCCCTGTGAGAAATGTGACAAGGCCTTTTCCGAGCTGGGGTCTTTAAAAAGACACATACGCACCCACACTGGAGAGAAACCATACCGCTGCGAGGATTGTGGAAAAGCCTTTTCAGAAAGAGGTTCCCTTGTAAGACACAAATACATCCACTCTGGAGTAAAGCGATACTTCTGTAAAGACTGTGGGAAGGGTTTTATTTTATCATCTGACCTTAAAAGACATGAGAGCATCCACCCTGGAGACATGGGTAAAGAGAAGGTCAGTGTAATGTTCACTTGTGACCAGTGTGGAAAAGGATTTACTAATGCAAGAAAACTTAAACAACATACACAACGCATACACAACAGAAAATTTGTTTGTCAAGATTGTGGTATGGCTTTTCCTTCTTTATTATGTCTCAAACAACATGAGAGGTCTCACACTGGAGAAAGACCACACACTTGTACTATCTGTGGGAAGGGCTTTTTCAAGGTCTGCCCTCAAAAGACACCAACGCACCCACACTGGAGAGAAACCCTACAGCTGTGATCAGTGTGGCAAGGCTTTTGCTGATTCATGGTACCTTCTTGAAGTTCACAAACGGGTCCACACTGAAGAAAGACCCTACAGCTGTGAGGAATGTGGAGAGACTTTTAAATTTTTGTCTTCTTTTAGGGATCACCAGCTCCGTCACACCAAAGAGCTGGTGATACCGTGTGATGTGTGGAAAAATATTTTGGACACCAAAAACCTATCAATCTCACAGGCGTACTTGTCATGAAGTAGAACACTTAACACCTGCTGTCAACCAGTCACAGTCTTTACATATCAACAGATCTGCTGTTGAAGAAGTGTAATATTTGATAACAAAATTGATCAATGAGATGTTTAGCTACGTTAGGTGACTGGCTTTACTGAGAGCTAAAGTAACTGGTGACAATACAGAGCACTGTGAGTCTGTGGCAGCTGCTGCCATCTGTGTCCGAAAGAGCAACAGCCACATTACAGAACACCTCCGGCTTTGATTCTTGATAAGTTTTTATAGAGGGGCAGTAGGTCAGTGATGGCTGTCCTTCGACCGGCGGGTGGGGGGTTCAATTCCTGCTCGAAACATCCCAAAACATCATAACATCCCGCTCTCCCCCACAGTTCATACTGTCGTGTCCTTGGGCACTAGGTGGAAAAGCGCTATATAAATACACACAAAAAAATAAAATAAAAAGAGACCATTTCACCAGTGGGTTCCTCCACAAAGGCGTGCGAAGTAAAGTGGAGTGTTGCCAGAATCATTGCACAAATGTGTCCGTGACTCTATGGGACTAGTTCTGCTTGTTATGTCATTTTGGTCAACATGAAATTAATTGCCTCAGTTTTTTTTATTTTAATAAAAAAATCATCGATGAATTTCCTCTTATTGTGGCTGATTGGGAAAACCGCCCATTTTCTAATTTAGTTTTTCTAATTTGAAGACAAAGTTGGAAGGGAATAACATGGAGCCTCTGGCTCTTGGAAGATTTTAGGGCCGTGTTCACTTAACACTAAACATGTTTTTACATTTATGAAACCGTTTCTGTAAAGGTTTATAACATCTGATTATGTAAACAAATGTCTCATGGAGTCCAAGTCTTAACTGTCAAACGTGGGCTGAAGTCATGCTTTTCTTGGTAAATGTGAATAATTGTTAAACCTGATATTGGCTAAAGCATTGTTTAAGTATTAAAGGGCAAATAATTATATATAACATAAACCATTATTATACAATTATTGCATGTTTACCTTTTATCTTGCAATTAAAACTTGTGTTGAAGTCAAACACTTTCTGTATTTTGTTTTGTTTCTGTGAGCTGTTACTGGCTGAATGCTGCACATCCAAAAACATCCCTTTCAACTTAAAGAAAATAGTGAAACCAAAGCCCTGTCCATGTGCAGGCAGATACTCCTTTTAACCATTTTAAAGACATTTTATATTTCAGAAAATCAATCTAGCCAACAAAAATAAGTTAAAATGTCATGAATCTTAAAATTCTCATAATTGTTATTTAGCTTTAAATGCATTTATGAGTTTCTAGGTTCAGATATACAGCTGTACCCTGCTACTGTCCACAACAACATAAAGTTTAATGTACCTTTAACATTTTGTATAGATATTACCTTATACCTTATATACCTTTAAAAACTTCTGTATAGCTATTATTATATATTAAAAAATATTATAAAACCCCAAATACCAACATAAAATGTGCAAATGAAGCAGGGATGCCACAATGATAGACAATTGTGTGTTTGATTCATTTATTTGTTTTAAAAAAACTCTTGCCAGCAACAGTGACATATCCGTATGTTGAGCCGTGCACTAAGAGGAAAATAAAAAACACATTGTCACGTCTTTAAATGGTAAAACTTAGGCTTCTAAAATCAAACAGCAAGCTCTTGAGCACTACAAGGACCTGGTCACTTTGTAAAAGCTGTTTTCTTTTTTCCATTAACATTCATTATTAGAGAAGAGACTTGTGTTTAGATGTGTGCTTTAAAGAAATGTGCACAAAGCTTTAAGTAACAAGCTCCAATGGTAAGGTAAGCAAACTATTAACACAAGCAAGACAGTTTCAGTTTAAGGCTATTCAAAATCACTATCTGGATAGAGAAAATAATATAGAAATAAAGTCAACATATAAATCAATAAACAAGTATAAAAATAAATATGTAATTAAATAAAAAATAAATAAATTGTAGGATACCACTTTAGAGAAAGGTGCTCATTAGAAAGAGGTTATAAATTAGTTTTAAATAGATTAATAATAGGTGGTAAACAGTTGGTACAACATTGAGCTTACAAAATAGAAAATAACCTTTGTGAGCATTTTGGCAACAGACGTTAAACAGACCACAATATATTTTTAAAGGCTGCATGCATTTTAGCTATCAAAACAAGATGGCCAACTGACTACATGTGTGCTGTCAGTGAGTGAGTGAGAACATTAGCGAGTGCTCATTTTAGGCTACAGCAGCTAAAGGCTACAAGCTACTGGATGAAGTTACTGGATGTTCTGTTGGTCTTGAACAGAACGACAAATAACCCGACATAAGAGAGTCACAGTTTTGGACAAATGTTTTAAGGACCTGTGCTTCCTCGTTAAAGACTGTTAAACTGAGATATGCCTGATAAGATTAGCATACACGTTGCTAAAGCAGCCAAAACGTCTATAAGGCTTTCGTTACTTATCATTCTTGCTACATTTGCTGATGGTAAACAACACCCAGCCAACACATCTGAGCAACACTTGCGTCTTTCTGGAAAATATTCTTGTGATTCTTTTTCTAAAGCCTGTAAAGTTACTAATTTGGTAGTTCTTAACACGCACATTCATAAAATAATGGTCTTAAAGGCATTCTTTGTGGAGAGACAGGCCTGCAAAAAATGTTTCTTTTTCTATTGTGTGACAATAAATGACTTACAAACTGTTTACCATCTAATAACAGATTATAAACCAGTTATAAACCTTGTACAGAGGCTCCTTATTGTAAAGTGGTACCAGTTTTGGAAGAACTGCTACATTCCCAGAAGCAAACAATAATTTAAATAACCATAAATAGTTATTTCCTGAAACTGAAATAAAGTAAATAAATAGTCTTTATAGAAAAGGCAACAAATGAAAATACATTGACAATTTTAAATTATTCAAGCCCCTTTTATGCTCCACCAGCGTCTCAAGCACATGGCTAATTTGGAAGAATAAAAACAATTGTGGTGTTTAATGCACACATTGCTGATGTTTCCGTGCATTTACTGCTACTTTTCATTTTTCTCGGAAGGCGCAGTTTCCAAGTTAAGCAGAAGTGTTATCGCTGCTGTTCACAAGAGACTCAAAGATTAAGGGTGTGTTCACATTTGTAGTTCCCTCCATTTAGTTTGGTCACTGGCGTCACAATGCATTTATTCAAAAACACACTAGAGGCGCAGTTAAAGGATATAAGTTGCTCACATAAGGTTCACATGAGAGCGTTAACATTTATCCAAGTGAACCCAACCACAAGTGTGCACACACCTTTAGTACCATCATTTTTTGGCATTCAAAGCTACAAAAGCCAGGTTTAATGTTGGTTCTACAGTTCTTTTTTATTAAAAATTTTTTAATTGTGCTATATAATACCATAAAAATAAAAATGCAGCATTAGCTTTAGCAGAGCCTTGTGGACTCAATATTTAGGCCCGTCCTGTGCATGTAAAAGTCCAGTTAAACAGCCTAATGAGTGTAGCCTGACTAAGCTGTTCATGTAAACAGTGTTTGACGTACAGCACAGCGCTGAGACGTAAGAAAGACAGGAATATCTCTCAGTGAAATGTGAGCATAAAAGGGGCTTTGTTTAAAATTAAAATCTAAGCACAAAGAGTAAGCATTCATACTCCCAAGGCCATTATTTGCATGATCTGAAGGAAAGTCTTATCTTTTGTAAAAAAGAAAATAATTACGTGAACTTTCCCACGGGCACCGCAGAGCTGACTCCGTCCTATTTTGTCGAAACGGACCTTAGCGTTGTCCATAATTAAACCTTTAGATAAACCTTTCCGTTGCTCCACTCAGTACTATTTCCTGTGTTTTAAAAAACGACATCACTTCCCTAAAGTCCGTGTGTTTGTTTCAGATAAACCACTCTTTCTTGCTCTCCTCGATGGTTTCTGTGAAGGCCGGGTCGCTGACGATGATGGCGGCGTCGGCGCAGTCTGCGGATTCGGCCCCCTTCGCTTCGTTCGTGTGGTACGACCCCTTGTGGCGGAAAAGGTGACGGACTAAAAACACCATGAAGCATAAGATGGCGAAGATAACCACAGCAATAATACCTGGGAAGACAAGACAAAACTTTTAGAATGTGCAATGATTCAAATATAATATTGTAGTTCCTTGGGATCGTGTGTTTGAGAAGTAATAGGTTCCTAATAGGCCAGGTTAGATTATTAGAGGTATATATTACCTTACCGGAACCTTTTCCTCGAGGGAAACATAATTGTGATACCTCTGGGGGTTAAGTACGTAGGCTTTTTAATTAGGTGCTACCTCGTCAGAACAAAAGGAAGACAGAGGCAATGGCCACAGACAAAAAGCCTTTTAAACAAACCTGGGAGGAACTTTACACTAAAACATTTCCCCGATCCAAAGAAATAACTTCAGTATACAAAACCGGTTTGACCCTGTACTCCAACAACTCCCCATGACCGACACTGCACTTTATAATGTGTCTATAGTGTTAAAACAACAAAAAAAGGTCCAGGCCAAAGAATAAATGCAAACAAGGTCACATGGCTCACACAGTAGAGTGTCCTTAAAATATGGAACCGACCCATGTGGTTTTTTGAATCAGTGGAGGACAGGGAAATATAATAATAATAATAATAATAATAATAATAATAATAATAATAATAATAATAATAATAATGTCAAAGCAATCGCACAATCTGCTTCAAAGCTGGCGTTCACAAACGTTCTTTATACAGTTCTTTATACATATCTTAAATCAGAACTTTTAAGAGATTAGTTATTATTATGTGTGGTTTGAATATGGTTACTGCAACACTATTTTAACCCATGTCTGTGTTCACATCCTCACCATCCTCACATTTCTCACCCCACTCCCCTCCTCCAGGTAACAGCAGCTTGCGTTCAATCTTAATTTTCTTTTGAATTTAAAAACAAACCCTATGTACAAACCCAACGTTGATACGTTGTGCATTTACCTCCAATTACCGCAGAGTTCCGATCCACTCCGTCAGAAACCGCCTTGTCATTGTTCGACGGAAGGTGAACTCCAGCTGTGAACAAACAAGACACAAACCATTTCCTTCATGTGGCCCTGGTAAAAGATTACACTGATGAGTAAAATAATTATGAATAAAACTAAACAAACTAAGTGACATTCAATCAAACAATGCAAAATGTGGCACTAGCTTCATTTTGCCAGAGCTGAGTGTATTAGTCATTTCACATGGAAAGTAAATTCTGGGATTTGACAAGCTTCAAAAACACTTCAAACGTTATCTTTGTTTATTTTTATAGTTGTATTATTTTAAGCTTTGATTTTATACAAAATTACCTATAAATCGTTTGAACTTTCCCTACGCTGCTTAAAATGACACTAAATGAGCCAGTTTATGTAATTTTCATTTTGGACACTTGGTGGCAGTCTACAATCATCAATAAGGCCTTTTAAAGGTTTCTCCAGACCATATATACACTTTTTTATGTTCCTACAGAAAACAGGCTCTGCTCTCACTTTATCACAGCTAAATATTTGTAAAATAATATGCAGTGGATTGTATTTGATGTGTTCATGATCTGGAAACCAATTATATTTTCAATTATATTTTAGCATAACATTATTGTCATTTTGACTAATGTACAAAAACAATTAAAGAACTAATATATTCACTAACCACAGCCGTCAGTGAGCACAAAAGTGAATGTGAAGCCCTGGTCTTGATCCCTAACATTGGTCTTTTTCCAGAAAAGTCTCTGTATCTGGTCCCTACCGCCTCCAGGTGCCAGGGTCACTCGCTGAGGCCATCGGGAAATGGTCAGAGGAGAGGCTCCACAGTTTGAAGGGACCAGGATCCCGTGGGTGCTGATGGGTGCGTTCAGACCGGACCGGAGCGCTGCTTTCAGGGGCGCCATGTTGTTGAACTGAACTCTGGACAAACAGCCGACGAAGCCTGGAGTGTTGTAGCGTTCGATCAGGACGGGTCTATCTGCCCGGTTTCTGTGAAAACCACAATGAGGATTTTTCAATTCAACATTTCTATCGATTTATTTTTTAAGAGTGATGTTTGAGTTTCAACATTGGTCTTCGGGCGACACCTTGTGGAGAAAACACAAAAACTCAATTGAACAGGCAAAAAGGAAAAATACAAAAAGTAATTTGGCTCACACAACTAATGTCTTAATCATAGGTAACTTTTAAGTTTGCTCATCTAAAAGGATAGTGTTTTAACAGCTAAAGATATGTAAGTAAATGAAACATGGATAAAAATGTTCCCAGAACGGACGAAGAGTGTAGTGCAGATACAAATATTCAACTTACCAAAAACCTTTCCAAGGAAGATGCTTTTGATCAGGTTGAAGTGAGTGTCAGCGGCGACCGGCAGAGAGTAGGTGGACACTGGGTAATGGTCCAGCTGCAGACGGGTCAGAGGCAGAGATGTTACACATTCTCACGTGTTCAGTCATTTCTTTGTGGAATAAAATGGGAATTTTAAAAAAGCTATATTGGCTGGACCTGAGAACATGTGGAGGTCCTTAAGTGAAAGCTCTGTGTAACCATGTCCTTAGCAGCAGAATCTGAGGTTATTTAATGATGAATTTAAAAATACATTACAATTTATTTTAAGGCCCCTTTTTTAGTTGAAAATGTTCAATTTAGAATTAAGTGAGTTTTGTTTGTGTTCATGAAACTTTCAACAAAATATTTGAATTTATTTATGTATTTATTTATTCACATTTTTGTGAGGACAAATCCCTTGAATTAATTTTGCATTGTGCAGCTTGCTGACCAGTCAAACCCATTCAAAAAATAGAATCCATTCTGTACACAGCAATTTTCACTTTAAAACTTAAACAAATAAAATAAAAAAAAATTAACTGTTTATTTAAAATACAGAGTGCTTCCTTTTTCTGTTTGGTTCTGTTTATTTAATTGTGAAGTTTATTTCACATATATATTTTTTTAATTTCAAAATAATTAAATGATTAATTTTTGTTTTTAATAAACAGTACCTGTCACTAAATCTTATTTATATGACACATAATTTAATAAATATACTGCACTCACCTGGAGCCGTATCTCTCGGAGGTTCCTCGTGACGTTCACAGAGTGCGGCTGCCCGTTGGCCAGGTTCCTGTGGTCGACGTCGATGGTGAAGGGTTCCTTGAGCCCACCGAGGCTGTAGCGGATCTGAAGAGTCCCTGGACAAACACAGACCAGAAACATAAAGCGTTATTCCAGGACGGCAGGCCACACAATATCTGTTTTTTACTATGTGTGTCATAATCTCAATCAAAAATTCAAACTGATCGAACGATAGCTGAATCCCATTGGAACAGTGTGAAATTACAAAGAGTTTAAACAGCAGCAAAAAAAACAAAACACTATCAAATCAAATCAAATTGAGACTTCAAAATGAATCCAAGCCCAGCAGGTCAGCTCTGTGGTAAAATAATCTGATACACTACAAACACCTTTATTAAAACACTAAAACTTTCCAGTGGGAATTGTCCTATGAACTAAAGTGGCTGTCTATCTTCTGTGGGATACACATCCGGAGCGTACCATTGTGCCTGAGCACCACAGCGAGATAGTCCTGAGTCCTGGAGCTGATGTAGACCAGGATGCTGGGAGTACTGGACGTGCTGAAGCTGAACACCAGCTCCTCCTGCGTCAGGTTTGTCTCAGAGGTCACATTAACTCCAGACAGTCTCTTCTCCTCCAACAACTGCTCCGAAAGGAAGTCGTACCGCACCAACGTTCCTGTCTCGAAATATCCTCCCACATCTGAAAGAACACAAGATTAAAATAATATCCTGTTTGTGGTTGAAAGTGAATAATTGAAATGGAAAGACGTACCCTCTGTGCAGTAGGGTCCGTCGTAAGCCGTGTTGGAACAGTCGCAGAAGTATCCGTTGTACTGCTCCATACACCTGCCGCCGTTTTTACAGTGGACGCCGAAGCTGCTGCAGTGGCCCCGACAGCCCGGATTCACCCCCGGAGTCAACGTCGCCTTTTCCTGGAGGTCAAAGTTCAGGCTGTTTACCCTGAGAGCCCTCATGCAGCCCAGGAATCCCCTCTGACCGCTCGAGGCGCCTGAGAAAGGATCAGAATATCAAGGGTTATATTAGTAGAGCTGGGCTGTCAGTATTGTACACAAAGATATTTATTTAAACATTGATCTCCTTTTTGTATATTCAGTCAAAAAGTGGCATAAAAAGTCACACAATTCTAGAACAAACAATCTAACACTGAATAAACACAAGAGAAATCGCTCAAAAATGGTAAATGGCATGCATTTATATAGCGCTTTCCTGCACCCTTCTTGGGCTCCCAAAGCACTTTACATGGTGCTTCCACTCGCTTCATTCACACACATCCACTCCTGGGACAGACAGGGGCTGCCACACACGGCGCTCAACCTTCTCCCACCACCACCAAACACACCTCTACAGTCACACACATTCATACACCAGTGCTACGGACACCGGGAGCAAGGTGGGTTAAGTGTCTTGCCCAAGGACACAACGACAGTATGAACTGTGGGGAGAGCGGGAATCGAACCTACTACCTTCCAGTTGAAAGACGGCCGCTCTGCCACTGAGCCACTGCCGCCCTTTTATCTGGAAAAATTATCTAAATAAAAGCAAAATGTTTCAGAGCTAAAAACTAAGCATAAATATAAAAATGCTCAAAAATGCTGTCAAAAACCCACCCAACAATGCCAAAGATAGGGATTCTTTAAACAACATGATCTTTTCTAAGACACTGCCCAGATCTACAGTTTCCTGTCTTGACCAAGCACTAGGATTTGACATATATGTAAGTATAATATTTATTCATCGGTTCATTTTATGCATACTGCAGGGCCGAAAAACTCTCTGTCTTACCAACAATGAGCTGAGTGTAGAGCACCAGTTTGTTGTTTCCTTGTGGCATGGCTCTGGACTCTCGGTGCTGTCCGTCCAACTGCAACACGGCCTCTTTCAGGTTCCTCTCCGCCTCCACACGATGCCACTGATTATCATTTAACGGCCCTGGAGAGCGGACGTTTATCTCCATCCGTGTACTGCCCAGAGCGAAGGAGAACGACACCACAGAAGAGCCTAAAGAATAAGACACACGTCTGTTGTAAAAAATACATTAGGTTTGGTTTATTAGTAGCAATTAACTGGAATTGGACAGAATTAGAGGATCAGAACTCAAACTACAGCAGCTTTAGAGAGTCAAAACTCAAACTACAGCAGCTTTAGAGGATCAGAACTCAAACTACAGCGGCTTTAGAGAGTCAGAACTCAAACTACAGCAGCTTTAGAGGGCCAGAACTCAAACTACAGCAGCTTTAGAGGGTCAGAACTCAAACTACAGTAGCTTTAGAGGGTCAGAACTCAAACTACAGCAGCTTTAGAGGGCCAGAACTCAAACTACAGTTGCTTTAGAGGGTCATAACTCAAACTACAGCAGCTTTAGAGGGTCAGAACTCAAACTACAGCGGCTTTAGAGAGTCAGAACTCAAACTACAGCAGCTTTAGAGGGTCAGAACTCAAACTACAGCAGCTTTAGAGGGCCAGAACTCAAACTACAGTTGCTTTAGAGGGTCAGAACTCAAACTACAGCGGCTTTAGAGAGTCAAAACTCAAACTACAGCAGCTTCAGAGGGTCAGAACTCAAACTACAGCAGCTTTAGAGGGTCAGAACTCAAACTACAGTAGCTTTAGAGGGTCAGAACTCAAACTACAGCAGCTTTAGAGGGCCAGAACTCAAACTACAGTTGCTTTAGAGGGTCATAACTCAAACTACAGCAGCTTTAGAGGGTCAGAAATTAAACTACAGCTGCTTTAGAGGGTCAAAACTCAAACTACAACAGCCTCCAGGTTGTGTGGAGCCTTTACCTCTGAGTTCAATGTGAAGAAGGTCAGTGGGTCCAATATTTTCCAGGAAGACACCGTGATTGGACGAGGTTTTGAAGTAGAAGGAGATGTCGGTGCTGGGGTCTCCTCTGAACGAAGGGAAGACCAGGAAGGAGGCGGGGCTTGTGAAAGACGCCCCATTCCAAAAGTTTGCTACAGACAGAATAGAGTATGCATCAAATTATGTAAATATATGTATGTCAGACGTCATAAGGCACATAAAAAAAGTGATTTGGAATGTATAAAGGGGAAATCAGAGACAAGTATGAGCTATGGCTGAAGTGAAAAATAAATATAACACTTTTTGTTTGAACAATATGAAGTGTAAACTATGCTATTTGCAAATTATTCAGTTTATTTCAGTCCTCAAAAACAATGCACTTCCATAAGAACAGACCAAAAGGGTGTAGGCTAAAGACGTATTATTTGCCAAACCCTTTCAACATCCAAAACAAAACAGCAATATATCACAAGAAGACACAACTACAATACGCTACATTCTCATCATCACCACAACCATCATACCACTGAACCACTTTTACCCCCATTTTTCACCATCCACACTGTCACCACTTCTATTCTCCCACTCATCACTTCCACACCACCAACACCACCAACAACAACACCACCAACACCACCAACACCACCAACACCACCAACACTACCAACACCACCACCAACCACCACCAACACCACCAACACCACCAACACCACCAACAACACCACCAACACCAACACCACCACCAACACCACCAACACTACCAACACCACCACCAACACCACCAACACCAACACTACCAACACTACCACCACCACCAACACCACCAACACCACCACCACCACCACCAACACCACCAACACTACCAACACCACCTCCACCAACACCACCAACACCACCAACACCACCAACACCACCACCAACACCACCAACACCACCACCAACACCACCAACACCACCACCACCACCACCAACACCACCAACACTACCAACACCACCACCAACACCACCAGCACCAACACTACCAACACTACCACCACCAACACCACCACCACCACCAGCACCACCAACACTACCAACACCACCTCCACCAACACCACCAACACCACCAACACCACCACCAGCACCACCAACACCACCAACACCACCAGCACTACCAACACCACCACCACACCACCAACACCAACACTACCAGCACCACCAACACCACCACCACCACACCACCACCAACACCACCAACACCACCAACACCACCACCAACACCACCAACACCAACACTACCAACACTACCACCACCACCACCACCAACACCACCAACACCACCAACACCAACACCACCAACACTACCAACACCACCAACACTACCAACACCACCAACCACCACCAACACCACCACCACCACACTACCAACACCAACACTACCAACACCACCAACACTACCAACACCACCACCACCACCACACCACCACCACCAACACCACCAACACCACCAACACCACCACCAGCACCACCAACACCACCACCAACACCACCAACACCACCACCAACACCACCACACCACCACCACCAACACCACCACCAACACTACCAACACCACCAACACCACCAACACCACCACCACCACCACCACCAACACCACCAACACTTTCAGCACCACCAACACCACCAACACCACCAACACCACCACCAACACTACCAACACCACCAACACCACCAACACCACCACCAACACCACCAGCACCAACACCACCAACACCACCAACACCACCAACACTACCAACACCACCACCAACAACACCACCAACACTACCACCACCACCATCACCACCAACACCACCAACACTACAAACACCACCAACACTACCACCACCAGCACCACCAACACCACCAACACCACCAACACCAACACTACCAACACCACCAACACCAACACTACCAACACCACCACCAACACCACCAACAACACCAACACTACCAACACCACCAACACCAACACCACCAACACTACCAACACTACCCACACCACCACCACCAACAACAACACCACCAACACCACCACCACCACCAACACCACCAACACTACCAACACCACCAACACCACCACCACCAACAACAACACCACCAACACCACCACCATCACCACCAACACCACCAACACTACCAACACCACCAACACCACCAACACCACCAACACCACCAACACCACCACTACCATTAACACCACTGTACACACACTTTATTGTATGTTGTAGTCTACAATAAAAAGACAGAAAATAATGGTGGTATACAAATTATCTGAGTTTTTTTCAGAATGCTAAAAATATACTTACTGTCTCCTCGACACCTGAGCGGTCCCACTGTGAGTTTGGCCTCAGACCCAGATCTCCTTGTGTCACCGACCACCACCTGACTCACAGGTAAGTGGTCCTTATACATCAGCAGCCCAGTGTCCTCCTTCCTACACAAACAAACAGGAGACAAATGATGATGATGATGAAGAACAGGTGTATTATGAGAGAATTTCTTTAATACATGAGGCCCAGTTTCTTTTTTCTCAAATCCAAACCTAACTTTACATAGTTTATCATTTTAAGAGATTATTATTCAACTAAGTACAACATGTCGAGAATATACTGCTGTATCAGGTCAAAATATTTTAGCAATTTCATATATATAATAGTAAAGTTTTTGTCACTAATTTATGTGTTGTTGTTTTAAAAGGCTGCAAAAAGTAGCCCCACAGTACTTTTTCTACAGCTTTCAAAACTAAAGCCCTGATAACGTCCACTGACCAGGAGCGCAGGTCGGCGTCGCAGTTGCAGTAGTGACCCGGGTTGGTGCAGTTGTGCTCGATGCCACATGAACACTTCTGTATGCCCGGTCCTGACCCGCCCCAGTACGTGTGCTTCTCATTGGACCGTCCCATCCACCAGGTGAACGGGACTCCATCTGCGAAAACACGACAAAACACAGAGGTTAACGCTTCATCCACTTCTATAAAGGACTTTCTCACGTGTGGCTATTTTGAATATTGTAATAAAAATAAAGCCTATGATGTTTGAATACTCCTTTAGGCCGAGGAAAATATGTATTATCTCAGTTTGAGTCAATGACTCTCACATGAAAGACCAGAATATTTGTTGATATTAAAATAATAAGAAATAAAAGGAGCGTACCTGGAGTGTTGAGTAGACGGGACATCCTGCAGGCGTAGGCTAAATACTGCTCACAATACTCTGCACTGTTAGTGACTGACAACACCTGGGAACACAAGACAATATTTACATGTGCCAGCAGTTTAGGTCAAAATTAATTTTAACGAATGCATGAATTTAAAAGGAAGGAACTGATTAAGTGACCAGAATGTATGCCAAAGTGTACAAACGGTAAAGATACAAGCTAGACTCATAAATTCTTGCACAAACCTGCCGTCTACATACAATTCTTTTAGACAACCTAACATGTGTATAATATAATCTTTAAGATTAACAACGACAGAAAGGCATGAACAGTGATGCCTTCGTGTTTTTACCTGTTCGTCAGTGACATTGTAGTCGATGTGAAAGACCGCCTTGCCGTCCTGACCCGGAGCTGGGACTGAGGTCTGAGCCGACATGTTGTTCTTCATTATGGTCCAAATGTTGTCTTCTGAATAAAACACACACCAACTAATGTTTCCACCCTCCACAGAAAGACACAACTACAAGGACATCCAACAGAACTGGCATTTACTCGTATTATCCAGTTACTACAAGACTTTAATGGAGTCTGTGTGGGTCAGTGTGTGGACAGGGCTAAAGGGCTGGCTTTGTTGTTGTTTGTTTGCAGTTTGGCCTCTGACCTCAGGTAAACGTATCTTCACCATTATCTATCCTACTCTGATCCGAAGTGCTTTCATGTGGGGTGGGTAGTGTAAAGCCTTGTTTCCACTGTGGGTACAGGACGGTTTGGGTAAAACCCCTGAAGAGGCGTCTGCTTCATAAACAATGACACTGAGATCTTATATAGTTCTAAAGGTCATAACACACACTGAGACTTTTTATGGGACTTTTTCTTGATTTTAAATAAAGCCATGACCACAGCTGGTTTATTTTTCCATATGATTCTTATGATTGGATGAAAAACTATAATTTTATCTCAACAGAACAAAGTCGGCTACAAGAGGCGACGCGTCTCAGGGTCTGTCTGTGGAAGTGTAAGTAAACACCAGAAATGTATTTAACCTGTCATGTCACAGCTGACTCTGAACGGAGCCATAGGTCCACTGCCGTCTGGGTCGATCCAGTAGGTCCCTGAAGTCCCCCCTCGGTGTTTATACTCCTCACAGGACTGTTGATACATGGCTTTAGAGAAAACACAGGACTCATTTAGTGAAAGTGTTCGATGTATAATGTTCTGCGTTTAGGCTAGAACTTGTCTTTGTACACGAGCTTTCGCAGATCTGCACCAATTTTACATTTTGCTTCATGTTTTCAATTTCCTAAACACGGTGCACAGTGACAGAGTGGCACCTAAATGAATCATTTTGTGAACTTACGCATATGGCATATCGCTCCAGTGTATCCAGTGCCGTTACAGTTACAGCTGAAGGTGTCCCAGGTCTGAGAGCAGTGTCCGGCGTGTTCACAGGGATTAGGAACGCACCTGGACAACAGTGGCAGTAAAAGGTAGCACTGATATAAAGGGATGTTTTACAGAAGTGAGGAGGTTTTGTGATTTAAATACCTGTCGACAATAGCGCACATATCCAGGCTGACGTTCTCGAATCTGCCGATGTGACCCTGCTCCACGGCTCTGAGGTCAGCGAGGTGGTCGTCGATGTGGATCATCTGCATACAGCCCTGGAAGGAGCGCTGCAGGGCCTGGTGGTGCGTCTGGAGGAAGTAACCTGAAAACATCAGAAGAAATGCTCATAATACGGAAATGTTTACTTTATACTGTCTAATCTGTTTTGAACTTGAGGCCCACAATAAGAGCTAGTGTACTTGTATATGCTTTTGGATGCAATAATTTGTATCACTCACTCAATTTTGTCCTCCAGCACAGATAGGAATAAATGTAAAATGCTTTAAATTAGCTTTTTTACTGACACTAAAGGACCTTTGTATTCATTCTGAAACAGACCAGTCCACACTAGACACGACGGTGACATACTGTCTTTGTAATGTCCACTAATAAGAAAAGAAAATGTATTTACTTAAAGCCACACTGCGTCACTTTTAACTTAAAAATATATATATTCTTGTTTTCATGTTGATGGTAGATCACTAAAATCAAGTCTGTCTCTCTGACACAGTGCCCTCTGCTGGACAGACACCTTCTGTAACTGTTCTGTCCCGGGACGAGGACTTAACTCCAGAGGTTAGTGAGTGAGGCTCTACCACACGACGCATATAATAAAGAAAACAGGCCGATAAACTGGACCCCTGTTAGTACGAAATAGAGTAGAAGTGAGAAACGTGCCGCTTGGATAGTCTCTACTTGTAAATAAACATTGAGACAGTTGCTTACAGTCCAGTTGCACAGGACCTGACAGAGGCTAAAGGACCCAGTGCTGTATTTATGTCTGGGTTGTGTTCATTCTTATTTCCGTCTGTGGTTTAACTTCTTCTTAACTAGATTATTAAAACAACCCAAACATTAGTCCATGTCCCACTTAAAAGGAAAGTGTGATGCTGTGGTCCAAAGGCCATCCCAGGATTAGGGAACAGAACAGAGATATATTTCACTCCTTCACCTCCAAAGTAGTAGGTTCCTCCGGTCTGGATCTGGATGGGGATGGCTGTGCGGACGGTGGACGCCTCGTCTCCGTCGATCGTCAACATGGCGTAGTTGTCCAACGCGTTTAAATGAACGCTGTGCCACTGTCCATTGTTCAGACCAGAGCCTGAAAGAAATTAGGTTTAATCACAATTTAAGATTAAATCATAATCTGTTTTTATCTGAAACTGAGGATAATAACTGCCTTTAACCAGAATTGCATTTCCAGTACTTTCCTCCAGCCAGAGAGTGGCGCTGTGTTCAAGTGTAGCCGTAACTTTCCCTATTTAAAAAGGAAGCCGAGGTGAATAGTTTCTTTACCGTGTCCTTTCTCCTCGTGTTGTTTAGCTTTATGTGGAATATTGTATTTTCTGTCAGTTTGCCAATAAAGAAACGGAGCTCAATATTCAGACTTTTTTCTTAGAAACACGAAACACTCACCTGAAGAGATGTCAATGTGCATGTTCTTCTTCTGGGTCACGTTCATATAAACGGTCACTTTCCCGTCCGTCAGCCCGACCTCGACCCAGCCGTCGGCCAGAGCGGTGAACAGCAGGAGCCCGTTGGGGTTCCACGTCCTGAAAGACAAACTGACTGAGAGAGTGTCGCTGTCACTCTGCCCCGGCAGCCGCAGGAAGGACGTGGAGTTAAAGAAGACGGGGAAGGAGTTGGACTCGGCGCAGGAGAAAGTCAGGTTACGCTGAAGGGAAGGAGACGAGGAAAAGAGGGACGGGATTTAAACACAGGAACATACACTCTACAATCTCACACAACTGCTAAAATTCTACGCCAACACTTTTATTCATTCTGTCAACAAAATAAAAACACACTTCAGAGACTTCAGGTCACAGAGGTCAGTGTTAGTGAAGGAGACAGAGTTAGTCCAGTCTTAGACCAGGTCCAGACAGAGTTAGTCCAGTCTTAGACCAGGTCCAGACTCATGGAGGTCAGTGTTTGAAGGAGACAGAGTTAGTCCAGTCTTAGACCAGGTCCAGACAGAGTTAGTCCAGTCTTAGACCAGGTCCAGACTCACAGAGGTCAGTGTTAGTGAAGGAGACAGAGTTAGTCCAGTCTTAGACCAGGTCCAGACAGAGTTAGTCCAGTCTTAGACCAGGTCCAGACTCATGGAGGTCAGTGTTTGAAGGAGACAGAGTTAGTCCAGTCTTAGACCAGGTCCAGACAGAGTTAGTCCAGTCTTAGACCAGGTCCAGACTCACAGAGGTCAGTGTTAGTGAAGGAGACAGAGTTAGTCAGTCTTAGACCAGGTCCAGACAGAGTTAGTCCAGTCTTAGACCAGGTCCAGACTCATGGAGGTCAGTGTTTGAAGGAGACAGAGTTAGTCCAGTCTTAGACCAGGTCCAGACAGAGTTAGTCCAGTCTTAGACCAGGTCCAGACTCACAGAGGTCAGTGTTAGTGAAGGAGACAGAGTTAGTCCAGTCTTAGACCAGGTCCAGACTCTCGGAGGTCAGTGTTAGTGAAGGAGACAGAGTTAGTCCGGTCTTTACTATAAAGAGCATTACTGTTGAACTTAAACCATTATAAGACACTCATGAGCAGAAAACAGAGTGGTCTTACAAAGCTGGAGGTGTCGACCACCTTCGTCCTGAGGATGAGGTTAGTGATGTTGTTTCCGTTGTAGGTGATGCCCTCCATGCAGCCGACAAAGTTATCCCGACCTCCTGAACTGGGCTTCGAGGACGTGGGCAGTCCTCCAAAACAGATCTGAGGACACGGCAGGACAGAGAGAGAGTTTAAACTCACAGATGACAGAGGCTCAGGAGGTAGAGCAGGGCGGCCAAGAACCAGAAGGTTGCCAGTTTGATCCCTGCGTTGTGTCCTTGTGCCTCCAGCGTCTGTGGAACTGGTGCATGAAAGTGTAAGTGTGTTTGGTGGTGGTTAAAAAAATCTAATCTATTATTTTTATAAACCATACAGTTTAATAACATTAATACAAATCCAAAACTACATTTAGTTGTATAAATGAAAAAAGGTCTATTGCCTATAATTCCCTAATATTATTGGGATGTAAGTAGATCTATTAGATACGGTAAAAGCGACTATAGACACAGCAATAACAATTGAAGTTAATGTGTAAACTTCGGGAGCGAGGCCACGCCTCAAACACACCTTAGCCACCTTAACATCACCTTTATTTTTTCAGCTTATTCCACAAGATCCCCTTTTTAAAGTGTTTATTCCTGTTTTTATCTCCGGTACTGGCTCCAGTTTCTGTTCCTCCGTTTATTTTGCAATACTTTCGTTTTGAATCAGATTTCTTGTAATAGTTTAAGCAACAGGTTTTTTCTGGGACAGGGCTGCCAGGTGTAACTAAGGTTAACGTAGTCCCCATTAAAAGAAATAATAAATAACTGCATACTCCTAAAAGGGTTAATAAGTAAAATTTCTTGATTTATTTATTAAAATTTCTAAAGGCTAAGTAAGTAATTCTGGAATTCGCCGTCAAAGGATAAAATGTTAAGTTTTTTCTGTCCAATAAATATATAAAACTTTTTCCTCTGGTTCATGGTTATTGCATTTAATCATTCACTGATTCTACTCTCGTGAAACCGAACCTAGTAAACCACTAAGGTGCACACATGTTTTCTACCATCAGTCCTAGCTTCTTTTTTTTTCCAGTCTTTACTTCTGGCCAGTTATTCTCCACATCCTTCCATTAGCACCGAGATGCAAGCTTTCATTAAATATGATCCATCTCATCCCTTTATCCCACCATAATGTCATCCCCTAACCCCGACATCCCATCACTTTGTGTTCACAAATCTTTCATGTCAAACCTTAAGGGTGTGAAAGGTTTACCTCGTGGTCCAGGTCCAGGTGGTCGAACTCTCCATTTGTCCTGAACTGCTGCGTGTGGTGGTCCAGAGTGAAGTTGACATTTCTTCTGTAGCGTTCGATCAGGACCGAGTGCCAGTGGTCGTCGTCCAGTAAACTGCCGCTGGTCACTGAGGTGTGTCCCTGAATGGAGCCGTACTGGTCGCTCCCTGAAGACAAACGACACAGGGTTTAGTTCTGACAAAGGGAAAAGTTTAAACAAGAAAACAAAGGAGAAAGGGCTGTAACTCTACTCTAATGTCATAGATAATGTATTGCCTTAAACATGTTTATACTCATTACAGCTGAGATAATGTTGTAACTCTACCCAGATTGATGAGGAGCTGGAGTCTGGCTCGGTGCAGCTCCAGTGTAATGTAATCCCCCTGCTGGCCCTCTCCGTGAAGCAGCACCCCGTCTCCGGCTGTGGTTCGAAACTTCAGAGAGATCACGTCTTTTAAAATCTTCAAACGCTTGTTTTTAAAACGGTACGAGATGATGCTTTGGCCGTCGAAACTAATCACATTGGCCCCTGGAAACAGAAGGACAGAAAAGATGGCTGTTGAATATTGAGATGGACATGACTTTCTTAAATTTCAACTTGGACAGTTTTTGAATTGTATCAAAATACACACGTAATATTTAGCGGAACACGAGGATTAAATCTGTAAACTACTGGCAGAGAGAGACAAACTGAAGTTACCTGATATAATGTGATGTCAGCAGCAGTTTCAGATTTGATTTCATTGACTCTACCCTTGCATTGGCATAAAAAGATTCCAGACCCTCTTTGCAATATAATATATAAGTAGCAGAATTATGGGACAAGGGCCTGGCATTAGACCCAAAAGAAGGAAAGTAGAAACATTTCCTGTCATTCATTTTCTATTAAATATTAGGATGAGGCTGTAAACTAAAGAAATGTACAAATTTTAGTTTTCCACTGTCCACTTTTGTGAAGCTGAGGACACTTTTGAGACGTTTATTGCTTGTTATCCGTTAATACACAGACTTCCTGCCTGTACTCACAGTAAGAGCAGCCGTAGAGCTCCAGACGGACTCCGATGCGTCCCTTGTTGTTCCAGGCCAAAGGGACGAAGCGAACGTAGCGAGCGATGATTGAATGCTGCAGCTCATGACGCACCACCCTCTCACTGTTCACGTTGCCCTCAAACGTCTGGACGAGAGGATAAAGACATGTTATAATACACTTCAGACAATAAAACGACTAGGTCTTTGTTTTTAACGAGATTCAGCCTTTGAGGAGCTCCCACTGTGTGTAAAATAAAACCACATAATCTCTCAGAAGGTGTTACCCAGGTGTTCCCGTCCTGTTCATACGGCCTCCAGTTTTTCTCTGTGTCGCTGTAGAGCAGCCGGTACTTGCTGGTCCAGTCCGAGCTGCCATACCGTCCCTGCGTCGCCACGGCAACCACCTCTTTCCTCGAGCCCAAGTCCACCTGGAGCCACTGGTAATGGTCCGAGTCCAAAGGAGACCAGCCCCAGCCCCTGATCCAGCGACAGGGAGGTGAATATTTTTGAATCAAACTGTCCCGGGGCAGATGAACACGACACAGACAGAACAAGACAGGGCTGTACCTTGTTGTCGCTGGAGTTTGGCGTTACCCGCTCCGTGTCCTTGTCCGAACACTGAGGAACTGCTGAAGGAGCTGTAGGGCCGAGGAGTGGCCAGACTGTCCTCACACCGGCCTGTGGCACCAACACAACCCAACAATGATTCACACCTTCACACGTCACACTGAACAGCACTTATTTACGTTTCCTGGTTTTCAATAATCAGCTGAGCCTCTCTCCTCGTCCTCTTCGTCCGGAGTTTGAGGGTTTACCATGGGTGCACCACTGTAGATTTATTCTTTCCAGATGAAAAGACCAGAGCTTCACAAACTAAGATCTTTGGGCATCTTGAAAAGCTCTATATGCGTAAGTACTATAGAAGTATAGAAGTAGAAGTTATCTGCCTTTGAGATTGCATCTGATTAAAAAAAACTGTGATAAATATGACAATAATGATATGATCTGCGGTTTTGGACACTCTTTGATTCAATTTAAAAGGTATTATTCAAACAAGAACCTGGACGAACACTGGTCAAAACAGGCCAAAAAAACAAAAGCGAGGCTAAATTTAGAAAAGAATCGGGATTAAACTAGACCTTTTTTTTTACTGTTTCTACTTTTCACAGTATCACAAAAGTATCTCAAAAGTCCACATAGTTATGGCATGTTGTAGTTTTTATTTCTTTCAGTCACTTGTATTTGCTCCATGACACCTTTAACATGATGCTTTGTACTTTGAGAGCAGGTCCTGGACCTCACTCAGGGCTGTGGCTGGGGTTTATTAAACACTGATGTCATAATATCTGGCTCTTTAAGTGTAATGCATCATGTTTAAGGCGTTTTAAAGCAAACAAATAAACAATATTATAATCCATTCATTCATGTAAAGCCAAATTAAACAAGCACTTTTGTTTCATAACTTATGCATACAATGACACGACTATGTCTAGAAAAACGATTAAACTGACCACTCTTCTCAACCTTACATCCATGCTACAAGCTTATTGAGGAAAAATCAAAGCTGTATAGTAAATAACTACATGATCCAACCCCATAAACTAGTACTTTTGTTTAATCCCTACATCTTTTGCTTTATTATTGTGCTTTGAATAATTATTACTGACTCAGGCGACTTCATAACAGGCCACGACTCTCACCAAGGGCTAACCCCAGGCTATGGCCCTGAAATCCTGCCCAGAGGACGCACCTTGAGACTGGGACACCCTCAAACCGGGCCTGTGCGAGGTGCTGCTCTGGCTGTGGTCATTACGAACGCACCGCTCGCTGCATCCTTCATTGTGTGTGTGCTTTAGGTGCTCGCTGTGATGTCTGTGGTGTGTGTGCTGTACGTGCTCTCGGTGATGTTTGTGATGTCTGTGGTGTGTGTGATGTTTGTCATGTTTGTGGTGTATGTGCTCTCTGATGTCTGTGCTTTACGTGCTCTCGGTGATGTCTGTGGTGTGTGTGCTCTGTGATGTCTGTGCTGTATGTGCTGTATGATGTTTGTGATGTTTGTGGTACTCACGGGATGCGGTGGACGCTGCGGAGGAGCTGCTCAGTGCGCACAGAAACGGCAGTAGTAACAACATGTTTAAATGACTGAGGCCAGTGTGAGTCCGACACGGGGAGAGACAATAGTCCAGAAGGCTCTCCTCTACCTCCTCCTCCTCCTCTTCTTCTTCTGCTGCCTCCGCGGTGGGTTTCAATCTCGTCAATGTGCTTTGTTTTTTTTTTTTATTTCCGAACGCTGCACGCCCTACACTCGCTTATTACAGCCACCGTTTACGTCAAATCCACAAAAATAATATCCCAAAAACAAAAGAAAAGGGAAATGTGGTGCAGCTAACGGTCGTGATGCTAACTCAGGTGCATCTCCACAAACGGACACCTCCTGTAGCCCCCCTCCCACAAAAGGATCAGGACACCCCCGCGTCAGGCAGCACTTGGTACGGCCCGGGACGCACAACAATAGCGGGGTCCCTGAAGTGAGGAGGGGCCGTGGAGCGCGGCAGGTGGGGGCAGAGAGGCCCTTACGCACGCAGAGCTGCTCGTGAAGGCCAGGGGTCTTAGGGGTCTAGAAACAAAAACAGATCAATAAATCACAGAAGGGTCGGACCGATGGAGGTGTTAATGTGTCATAATGAGCTGCACGTGACGAGGTTTGGACAAAAAGAAGCATCTGTGATGTGTCCTGCTGTTCTCGTGAAGATAATAATGTAAGGTTTTTTAAAAATCACCAAACAAACAAAATATACCACAATACTGTATCTTTGCTTGTGTATTGTAAGCTTTTAATAACTACACATTTAAACATGAGTTGAGTATTTCACCATTGCAAGAGTATTTTCTTTTCCGTTTTAATATTTAAGTATAACCTTGTGTATAAGTACGTATACAGATGCTAATGCTATTTTCTATTCAATCAAAAAACAAAAAAAAATAGAAATTTATTGTTACCCCAGAATTTATTTAATGTTTATTTCCTCCAGTGTTCTCTGATAACATGCTGCATCCATCTTTTCCTGTGTTTTTGTAGCTCACACATCCCCAAGAGCTATTTAGGTCTCATCTTCAGGGCCTGGCCCCTCCTCCACATCCAAGAGGCTGCTTTACAGATGTTTGTCAGATACATTTAGAAAGCAAAACCTGGGCCCTCTGCATGAAACAAAGGTTGACTAGAATTAAATGACTTTGCTCATATCCTGTTAAAAGTCAGATGTCTTTTATTTATCACCAAGACACTGCAACAAAAACCTCTAAGAATATTTGGTTTTAAAAATGAAAGTTTACTTTTACTTTGATGGTGATACTGACAAATGTAACAACAATGATCTGATAGTGTTCAATAAAAATCAGTTATAAAACATGATTACATGCATTTATATAAAAATGTATAATACCTTTTGATTATAAAAGCCATAATGCATTTCATAAAACAGTACATATTTTTGTTCTCTTCAGGTGCAGGTCAATTTATTCACCTACATTTCTGTCCATTGTTATAGTTTTAGGACAAATGGGGGTCGCTGCCTTTTAAACAGAATTGATCAGCCTTTTATAGTGTATTTGGGTGCTTGTTGATAATACTAACCCGACATAACAAAATTCCATTCATCCGGGTCATATTTTCTTCTTCCTCATCTGAACAAAATGGAGGCTTGCATTGGTTGTTGTTCTGAATCCATGGCTGGCAATTAATACTGATAATTTGGTAAAAGTGTCTGTTGCAGCTGTGGATACGTCAGCTTAAGCAGAGAAAATCTTTTCTCTTTCACTTCTTCTTGTAAAGATTTTTTTTTGATCCATGCCTCTTTGGTTTCACCTTGGAGTGTTTCTTCAGGTGCTGAGTATAATCCGGTTTTGTGTAGTAAATCTTCCCACACACCTCACACGGTATCACCAGCTCTCGAGTGTGTCGAAGGTAATGCTGGCCTAAGCCACTTGCGCTTGTGAACGACTTATCGCACTGATCACAGTAGTACGGCTTGTGTCCAGTGTGGCTGTATTGGTGTAGAAAGAGGTACTGTGCACTTGTAAAAGATTTCCCACACTGGTCACACTTATATGGCTTTTCTCCAGTGTGACATTTCAGATGCTGTTTAAGGACAGTTGCTGTTGTAAACGCCTTTCCACATGTGTCACACTTGTGAGGTTTTTGTCCAGTGTGTATTTTATAATGTTTATTGAGAGACTTCACCCAAGGAAACGCCTTCCCACACTGGTCACACGTGTATGGCCTTGCTCCAGTGTGAACACGCTGGTGTTTATTGAGGTCTCCCTTAAGTGTAAAAGTTAGCCCACACTGGTCACAACTGTGGGGTTTCTCTCCAGTGTGGATGAGCTTGTGTCTTCTGAGGCTACCCCCAGTGGTAAAATTCTTGTCACACTGGTCACAGTTGTGTAGTTTCTCTCCAGTATGCGTTTGCTGATGTTTCTTGAGATGACTCGTCTGTGAAAATGTCTTTTCACAGCAGTTGCAGGAATATGGTCTCACTCCAGAGTGGATTAACTGGTGTCTTTTGAGGTGAGACTTGGTGACAAATCTCTTCCCACACAGGTCACAGCTGTGCGGCTTCGCTCCAGTGTGGGTGACAGGGTTATTTTTATTGTACTCCATAGTGTTAACCTTCTTCCAACACTGTTCACAGCTGTGCTTTAAAAAGAAGCTGTAGGTGCTGACCTATGTTCACTGTAATTAAAGACAAAAACAATAACAGGTAAGGGTTAGAAATCCATTTTTATATAAGCAGTTGATCACAAAATAGAATATCACTTTATTGATCCCCAAAAATCAGACATTTATTCTGCTGCAACATAAAAAGTTTAAAGATGAAATAAATAACAAAAACACCCACTCAAATAAGGAAATGTGTTTTTGTAAGTTCAGATCAGGGCCTATAGCAGCCTTTCTCAAAGAGGGGTCACTTTGGTGACATGGACCATGGTAACGTATGAGAAGTGTCTGCGATTGACTTAAGTGTGTCATTCTATACAAATCAACAAATGTGTAAAATTTTAAAACACATTTGTCTGTTTTGTGGCATTATCGGACTTAAGCGGTGCAGTGGACAGGTTTTCGACACTGCAGTCGTCTTGTATCAAAATAACCGTGACCAGTGACCACTAAGATGAAACGCAAATACCACAGCGCCAACATACATTATTTTTTGGGACTGGGGTTTAAGGAGGACCCTAAACTATAAAAATAATGAGTACAGTTACTACTTATTACAGGTCGGTGTACCAGTAACTGGCTAACTGGTAGCTACATATCACAATATTAAATGGCCAGTTGTATTTTATTTTTCCATTTTATTTTAACACAATATGAAATCAAATTACTCTTTTTTTATTCAACCTTTATTTATCCAGGATAGTCCCACTAATGTTTACTAATCTCTTTTAAAGGGGAGTCCTGGCCCATTGCAAGGGGGTTCTATTGTACTTGTCTTTAGTGGTGGGGGAATCCTACGCAGGCGCAGAGAGAACATGCAAACCCCACACAGAAAGGCCCTGCTCTGGATGGAATTGAACCCAGAACCTTCATTTTAGTAATGGCCTATTAATTTAAATTTGTGAACTGTAAAAAGTTGGTATATTGTTTTGGGGCCTATTTAGAGTTAGGTCATTCATGATTTTTTTGTCTTTTGGGTTCAGGGGTCATTGGTGTAAAATATAAAAAAGTCTGAGAAACACTGGTGTATAGTAACTCTCAGATTTCTGACATGCTCACAAGTAGGAATGGATTTTAAGGCAAGCACTGGGCACATTTTCTGCCTCAGCATCTTGAGACCAACTACAAGAATTTCTGTTTTGTCATCGTTTAGCAGTACAAAATTACGGGTCATCCAGAGTTTGATCGTAGATATCGGCCTGCCATCCTAATTATTCTTCACTTGAAGGTTTTAGCAGGCCAGGATAAACCATCCGAGTTTACGCAGACACTATAATTCAGAGTTAAGTGTCCAGAGTGAAACATTGTTATTTAACAGGCCCACATTCCAAAGTCTATGAGGTCAAAAGGACATCTGCACCAGAAGCTCCTTCACTGCGTCCAGTGTTAAACCGGCAGCTGCAGTGAGTTTAACTCTGAATTTACACTCTGCTCAACTCCGCATTGAGCCGCTGCAGTTGTCCGGACGACGTAGTTAAACGCATACACATGAACAGATCAGATCGTACCAAAGCGGAAACTGTGCGCGCACAACATCCGGGTTTTCAAAGTAAAACAAAAATATACCGACAAACTTTTCTTATTCGAATATTTTAAGTGTTTATTTAAACGCTTATGCTTTAAATGCAATAAGACCTGAGCTTTTCGTGACCAATATCATTTAGAAAACACCTTTCAAATTATGTTTATTTGAACAACAAAGCGATCTCAAACTAGACTTGTTTTCTGGTCCTTCCTCTTAAGAAGAAACACGTCTTTATCAACTTCTTTTATCACGCCATCTCTTCCTCGCCGCAGCGGATTTAAACATGGATTTAGGCCTTTTCACGTAGAAAATAAAAACCGCGTGAGCTGTCATGTCTTAGTTTTTAATAAACCTGTAGTAAATGCTTCACAACTCACCGCTGAAACCTGAACCTAATGAGCGCCACAGAATAAAGACTAAAACAGTACAGGCCTCAGTATATCATCAAACACATGTGAACTTTGACTTTAATAACACAGACTCACAGCTGAACAGAGAAGTACGAACCTGGGCTGATGCAGGAGTCCAGCTCCACATGAAACATTAGATTATACTGTAGGACATTGTAGAAAAAAAAGAGCCACGAGCAAAGAGCCTCTTCTTCTTTGACTTCGTCTTCTTTTAATATCCCGTGGACTAGGCACTGCCCCAGTGGTTAGAGCATGACTCAACAAAAAAAAACAGAATTTAAAATCGCAAAAGGTCACTTATTTCCCTCTATCAGTAGATAAGTGTTTTTTAAGAAGTCCACTACTACCCTGACCCTCTCTGGGGAAGTTCTTTGGGGCTAAAAGTGTTCTTAAGGAAAAGGCACTACAGCCCAAAATAAAAACCTTCTTCTTTCAATGTAATAGAACCAAGTCTCTCTCATGGAATCTCTTAAAAGGTTTTTGAGTAAGGGCGCCACCATACAGCGATATACCTCCGTCCACCAGAGGGCAGGCTCCAGAAGTATAATATCCAATCCAAAGGAGAAACCCACTGGCGACTTTACAAGTGTAAAAATCATGTTTACAGCCAGGAACAAAAGATGGATCATTTTTTATTACTATGTCCGTTTGTGCTAAGTCCAAACTATTGTTTTACTGCAGTAGAAGCCGAAAAGCCCAGATGTGACCGCCGCCCTGTGGTAACGACAATATTGGTGAATTAGGAGAGCAATGAGCGAAAGTTGTTCATACTTTATACATTCATCGAATAGATTGAATATAGTTTATGCTGTTGTTAACCCACCTTGCCTCCAGTGGTGCTCCAGCTGTAACACTGGTGAATGGAAACTTAATGTCAATTGCTTTTGATAAATGACTAAATGTAAGTATGTTTTTTGCTTTTGTTTCCCTTTATTGCCCCATTATTTATGACGTTAGCAGTGTATAATAAAGTCATTGACGTTTTTAAGGATTTTATAAGAAGACTGACTTTAACGTGATCACCATTTTTCTGTCCTCACATGATTGGTCACACAGCAGCACATGACATCAGTCGCCTCACTGCAGGATGCCTCTGTATACAGTATAATATATGTAACTAAAATATGTACCAAACCCAAATGAACCATACTTACTTATGCACCACATGACCACCACAGCCACTCCCTTTGTGTTTCTATTGATTTATTTTATGTGGCTAATTCTCTTGATATTGATATTATATTGTGGTCTGTTTAACGTCTGTTTCTAAAATGTGCAAAGACCTGAAAGTAAAGGGTTTTATACTTCCTTCCTGGTTCACACCTTCAGTTTGCATCTGTTGGAACCTTCCTGTGTGGTACAGACTTACAAAAGTCAAAGCTGTTAAAGCTTTTAGCCTTAACAGCCCAAGACAAGACCAAGACCATGTCAGAGCAAGACCGAGTCAAGACCAAGACCATGTCAGAGCAAGGCCGAGTCAAGACCAAGACCAAGACCATGTCAGAGCAAGACCGAGTCAAGACCAAGACCATGTCAGAGCAAGACCGAGTCAAGACCAAGACCAAGACCATGTCAGAGCAAGACCGAGTCAAGACCAAGACCATGTCAGAGCAAGACCGAGTCAAGACCAAGACCATGTCAGAGCAAGGCCGAGTCAAGACCAAGACCATGTCAGAGCAAGACTGAGTCAAGACCAAGACCATGTCAGAGCAAGGCCGAGTCAAGACCAAGACCATGTCAGAGCAAGACTGAGTCAAGACCAAGACCAAGACCATGTCAGAGCAAGACCGAGTCAAGACCAAGACCATGTCAGAGCAAGACCGAGTCAAGACCAAGACCATGTCAGAGCAAGACCGAGTCAAGACCAAGGCCATGTCAGAGCAAGACCGAGTCAAGACCAAGGCCATGTAAAAAATACAAAGGAACTGATACAAGGAACTCAAAAATCGAAACAGGCCAGGTCCAGACTCAACGCGTTTGTTCAAGGAGACAGAGTTAGTCCAGTCTTAGACCAGGTCCAGACTCAACGTTTGTTCAAGGAGACAGAGTTAGTCCAGACTTAGACCAGGTCCAGACTCAACGTTTGTTCAAGGAGACAGAGTTAGTCCAGACTTAGACCAGGTCCAGACTCAACGCGTTTGTTCAAGGAGACAGAGTTAGTCCAGTCTTAGACCAGGTCCAGACTCAACGTTTGTTCAAGGAGACAGAGTTAGTCCAGTCTTAGACCAGGTCCAGACTTAGACCAGGTCCAGACTCACGGAGGTCAGTGTTTGAAGGAGACAGAGTTAGTCCAGACTTAGACCAGGTCCAGACTTAGACCAGGTCCAGACTCACGGAGGTCAGTGTTTGAAGGAGACAGAGTAAGTCCAGTCTTAGACCAGGTCCAGACTTAGACCAGGTCCAGACTAATGGAGGTCAGTGTTTGAAGGAGACAGAGTTAGTCCAGTCTTAGACCAGGTCCAGACTCATGGAGGTCAGTGTTTGAAGGAGACAGAGTTAGTCCGGTCTTAGACCAGGTCCAGACTCACAGAGGTCAGTGTTTGAAGGAGACAGAGTTAGTCCAGTCTTAGACCAGGTCCAGACTCACGGAGGTCAGTGTTTGAAGGAGACAGAGTTAGTCCAGTCTTAGACCAGGTCCAGACTCACGGAGGTCAGTGTTTGAAGGAGACAGAGTTAGTCCAGTCTTAGACCAGGTCCAGACTCAGAGGTCAGTGTTTGAAGGAGACAGAGTTAGTCCAGTCTTAGACCAGGTCCAGACTCACGGAGGTCAGTGTTTGAAGGAGACAGAGTTAGTCCAGTCTTAGACCAGGTCCAGACTCATGGAGGTCAGTGTTTGAAGGAGACAGAGTTAGTCCAGTCTTAGACCAGGTCCAGACTCACAGAGGTCAGTGTTTGAAGGAGACAGAGTTAGTCCAGTCTTAGACCAGGTCCAGACTCACGGAGGTCAGTGTTTGAAGGAGACAGAGTTAGTCCAGACTTAGACCAGGTCCAGACTCACGGAGGTCAGTGTTTGAAGGAGACAGAGTTAGTCCAGTCTTAGACCAGGTCCAGACTCATGGAGGTCAGTGTTTGAAGGAGACAGAGGTTTTATACAAACGTTTTTGTTCACACCCACAATTTGATAAGATTTGAAAAGGTTTTAGTTTTAGTTGGATTTCAGCAAATCTTTTGTGGCAAATTATTTTAAAATTGTATTTTAACTGAAATTCCCAAATTCTGAAATTTTCATTTGAGCGTCCACGGGTCGCTGTCTGTTGTTCAAAAGACAAATATTCAGTAAGTCTTGTGTTTCTGTTCTTCCAGTTCTTCACCCAGTCTCCAGACTAAAGCCTATAGTTAAACATTATTATTCTCAGAATGATCAGGTCTTTCCATAGACAACAAATCATGGCCCCATGTACCTTATTATTGTTTTATTCTTTGCTCACCTGCCCAGGGACGGCAGATGGAAAGTAGCTGGGTGCGGCAGTGGCTCAGTGGCAGAGCGGCCGTCCTTCAACCGGAAGGTAGTAGGTTCGATTCCCGCTTTCCCCACAGTTCATACTGTCGTTGTGTCCTTGAGCAAGACACTTAACCCACCTTGCGTAGCACTGGTGTGTGAGTGTGGAGGTGTGTTTGGTGGTGGTAGAAGGTTGAGCCCCGTTTCTATGGCAGCCCCCCTCTGTCTGCCCCAGGAGTGGATGTGTGTGAATGGGGCGAGTGGAAGCCCGAGAAGGGTGCAGGAAAGCACTATAAATGCATGCCATTTACCATTTAGCTTAATCTGGTACAAAGCATCTCTTGAGATTAATGTATTTGCACAAGGTCCCTGACAAATAATGAATAAATTAAACTATTAAAACTTATTAAGAAATAAATGAAAATGCACAAAATATTAAATAATTTGAAAGCAAGACAGTAGTGAGAAAATTGGACTTGTACATTTTTATATGTTATTTTGAGAAACAAAAACTTGTAATAAATCACTGTGTCTGCCGCAATCAGAGGCAGATCAATGGATAATTTTAATACACAAAATAACTTTGTGGGGTTCCCCAAGGTTACATTTTGGGAACGGTCTCATTTTAAAAATAATTTTACAAATGCTTAACTCAAAAATGTACTGCCTGTCATTTTTGCAGATGACACATGTCTTTATTAGCACAATCAAATTTAACAGTCTTAGAAGAAAAGCAAATGAATTAACCATCATCTCTGAGTGGTTTCAAATGAATAAACGTTCTTAATATATACAGAAAAAAAATCAAAAGTATCTTCATATTTCATCCCCATTGATTTACAACAACTAACTGGCCATTGTCCGGGGTGTATCAGGCCCACAGCTGCTGGGATAGGCTTCAGCCCCCCCTAACGGGATCAAGCAGAACAAGACTAATAAATTACTTTAATGAATAAATGGCTGAAGTACATCTTGCTAGGAATTATAAAAACACCACAAAATATTTTGTTGCAATTTATAGCACATTTATTTAATTATTAAAAGGGTTAGGCATAATAAGTCTTTGGCTTTAGCCTAAATGCTTTTGGTCTATGATTTATAGTTAATGGGGGTGTATATTTTTTCATTACATTTTTTTTATTAAAATGACCAAATAAATACGGTCCCCAAAAAAATGTAATAAATAAATGTAACAAAACGATTGTGAAAATGACTAAAACAGCTTTAAAAGTAAATGCATTGTATCTAAAAGGCAGAAATCAGAGCTGAAAATATCAAAAACACTTTGCATCTCAAGAATATTGGCAATTAGTCCAAGAGATGTTAACCAAAAAAGTTTATTATAATAGTCCCTCCCTTGGGGCCTGGTCTCTCCTGTAAAATAGATTTACGATCTCAGTGGGACTTTCCAGGATAACTAAAGGTTAAATAAAAACGCTGTTAAAGCATCAACAGTTGTCGCTGTAGCTTAAAGCTGGTTACTCATTAAAAGAATGTGGGCTCCTTTGGGAGGTCGTTCTGGTCATCTGGCTGCTCACACTCAGGCGTCTCTTCAAACATGGAATGTGTTTTCCCAGCATTCTTCTGAAATGGCTCTGAAACTTTTTACCCACAAATGTGTAAAACACTGGGCTAATGCAGCAGTACAAATAGGCGATGTTCCGCGTCACGTAGAAGGCAGAATCCAAACTTTCCTGCGCGGCGCACGAGCCTGTGTTCTTGTTCGGGCTGGAGATCTGAATAGCTCGAAGGAGGTTGACAATATTGTACGGAGTCCAGCAGGCGAAAAACGTGAATAGGATGACAAATATGAGCTTAATCGTGCGGCATTTCTCTTTCATACGTGTGGCTAAAATGCGAACCGTGATGCTAATGTAGCAGAACATCACCATAAAAAGAGGAATCAGGAAAAAGACCAAGAACTGTTGGTAATAACTCACAAGTCGCCAGCGGTTCATGATGTCCTCAGTGAACCCGGACTCTTCGCACAAAAGTCCGTCAAAAGGGCTTTTCCTCACATTGCGGAGGATTATCTCTTTCATACTAGAGACGATACTGATGCACCAAACAGCGATCGAAGCAAAAATGGCGTACAACTTCTTCCGACTCTTGGCTGCTGTGATTGCGTGAACCACGGCGAGGTATCGGTCAAAGGTCATGAGCGTCAGGAAAAGAATTGAACTATAGTAGCCGATAAAATACGCGCTGCAAACGGCCTTGCACAGGAACTTTCCAAAGATCCATTCAGAAAGATGGTACGTGGCCCAGAACGGAAGTGTCGTGGCGAAGAGAAGATTGGAGATGACCAGATTGAGCAGGAAGACGTTGGTCACAGTGTTTAGCTTCTCAAACTTGTACAGGATGAAAAGGACGAGCCCGTTGCCGAGGTAACCCAGGACGAAGGTGACGTAGTAGAAAGTAGGGATGAATCTGGCGCCAAACTGGTTGACGGTTTTCTTGGAGCAGATCTCTACCGGGTTGTCATCGATGTAACTGGTGTCGGTCGTGTTGGACATTAGGTTCAGCAGGTATTGGAAGTCATCGAACGGGTCCGGTTCATAGTCCATGATTCAAACCTGAGAAGAAAAGACAAGAGCGAGACATTTCAGTGAGTTTTTAAACCTGTATCTACCTTACTGTGTGGTGCAAACAATAAGTGTCAAAGATTCTCGTTTGGACCAAAAGACAGATCTTTAGTCCAACAAACAAAGACACACTGGTCTCATTTAAATACTTGGTCCGGGAGCGTAGCATTGGGAGCAATCTGCAATATTTACAACTCACTTCTTCCATCAAAGCAATATCAATATAAAATTAACAATATACAAAAAATACTCTAATCCAATAACAAATCATCTATTCCAGCAAAAAATGGGGAAAACATTTAGGTCTTGCTCCCAAGGCCTTCTCCTGGAAACAAATCTGTCAAAACTCCTACAACAAAAACACAACAAAAACACCAACCCTCAGCTTTTTTAGTACAAAATACTCCACAGGACACACCTCGCGGGGCACAGAAATTAGCTAGAATGGTACCAAATGCCCCCTAAACACATCAGATGATTACATTCACGGCCTCCTCCCTCTGCCTACGGAGACACCAAAGGACCAAAACCATCCGACAACAATAAACTACTGCTCGTGGTCCTAACCACCGCCAAGAAAACCATCCTCATCAACTGGAAATCAAGGATTTTTTATTTTAAAAATAAAATGAACATAAATTCAAGACCAAGACTTAAAAAACAAGACGGTCTAGACTAGAGTACAACATATTAGAATGTTGTTTTATGGCTTAGTCAGTGAGATAACAAATTGTTGAATAACAAAGTCAATTTTCGATTTTCACTGCTGTCTTGGTCATCATCAGCAGAGACTTTTACATACTGTATTTCTGTACAGCTCCAAAACCGAATGAGTGTGATACTTTTTTTTAAATATGGATTTGTTTTCTTTGTCAATCGTAGTGGTCTGTATTTAAATTTGCAATGTGCAAGTATATCTCTTCAGTTTGTGTGTGTTTTAGGTAAAAAGGAAATTATAACCCTCGCATGTATAAACACGATTCCAAAAAAGTTGGGACACTGTACAAATTGTGAATAAACAGAATTCAAGGATGCGGAAGTTTTTAATTTCAATATTTTATTCAGAATACAACATAGATGACATATAAAATGTTTAAACTGAGAAAATGTATAATTTTAAGGGAAACACAAGTTGATTTCAAGTTTCATTGCATCAACACATCTCAAAAAAGTTGAGACAAAGCCATGTTTCCATCTGTGTGGCCCCTCTTCTTCTTTTTATAAAAGTCTGCAAACATCTGGGACAGAGGAGACAAGCTGCTCAAGTTTAGAAACGTTGTCCCATTCTTGTCTAATGCAGGCTTCTTTTTGCTCAACTGTCTTAGGCCTTATTTGTCACATCTTTCTCTTTATGATGCACCAAATGTTTTCTGTGGGTGAAAGATCTGGACATTTCAGAACCGGATCCTTCTTCTACGCAGCCATGATGTTGTAACTGATGCAGGATGTGGTCTGGCTTTGTCAAGTTGAAAAAATGTCTTTTCTGAAAGAGACGACGTCTGGATGGGGGCATATGTTGTTCTACATTTACATTTAGTCATTTAGCAAACGCTTTTATCCAAAGTGACTTACAAGTGAGGAAAACATTGGACAACAAAAGGTAGCAAAAAGCATAAGTGCGCCAAAAAGTAGTCAGTTAGAACCCAAGAACAGTCGACAAAGCAAAGGATGGTTTTTTTTTTTGTTTTTTTTTTAGAAAACAAATAGATAGAAAGGAAGTAGAATTTAGTTTTTGTCAGTCAGGTTCTAGAACCTGGATATACATTTCAGCTTTGATGGGGTCTTTCCAGATGTGCTCTGCCCCTGCCACACACACTCCTGCCCCCGTCCCATCAGAGCTGCTTCTGAACTTTGCTCTGAACAACTTGGGTTGTCCTTGTCTTCTTTAGTCCGGATGACATGGCGTCCCAGTTTTCCAAAAAGAACTTCAAATTTTGATTTGTCTGACAGAACAGTTTTCCACTTTGCCACAGTCCATTTTAAATGAGCCTTGGCTCCAGAGAAAACACCTGCTTCTGGATCAGGTTTAGATATGGTTTCTTTTTTGACCTTTAGAGTTTTAGCAACAGTCCCGGTGGATTGTGTTCACCGACAATGTTTTCTGGAAGTATTCCTGAGCCCATGTTTTGACTTTCATTACAGTACATTCCTGTTTGTGATGCAGTGTCGTCTAAAGGCCCGAAGATCACAGCATCCAGTCTGGTTTTCAGCCTTGACCCTGACGCTCAGAGATTGTTCCAGATTCTCTTTGCAATTTTTCTCTGAGAAACTTCTTTCTGATATTGCTCTGAGAGGCTCTTTTTATACCAAGCATGTTTCCAATTGACCTAATAAGTTGCAAACTGGTCCTCCAGCTCCAGCTGTTCCTTGTGTGTACATTTAACTTTTCCAGCCTCTTATTGCTTCCTGTCCCCATTTTTTTATGAATGTGTAGCTCTAATGAAATCCAAAACGAGCCAATATTTGGCATGACATTTCAAAATGTCTCGCTTTCAACATTTGAAATGTTATCTATGTTGTATTTTGAATAAAATATTGAAATTAGAAACTTCCAATTCACAATTTGTAGTGTCCCAAATTTTTTTGAATTGATTTTGTAAACTGAGATTTTTCTTGAAGTTGACACACTCACTCACACGCACACCTGTTTGCACAGAATTTCATTACATTTATTTTGTTTGTGGTCTGTTTAACTTCTGTTTTTAAAATGTAAAGGGTTTTATACTTCCTTCCTGGTTCACACCTTCAGTTTGCATCTGTTGGAACCTTCCTGTGTGGTATAGACTTACAAAAGTCAAAGCTGTTAAAGCTTTTAGCCTTAACAGCCCAAGTCAAGACCAAGACCATGTCAGAGCAAGACCGAGTCAAGACCAAGACCATGTCAGAGCAAGGCCGAGTCAAGACCAAGACCATGTCAGAGCAAGGCCGAGTCAAGACCAAGACCATGTCAGAGCAAGACCAAGACCATGTCAGAGCAAGACCGAGTCAAGACCAAGACCATGTCAGAGCAAGGCCGAGTCAAGACCAAGACCAAGTCAGAGCAAGACCGAGTCAAGACCAAGACCATGTCAGAGCAAGGCCGAGTCAAGACCAAGACCATGTCAGAGCAAGACCAAGACCATGTCAGAGCAAGACCATGTCAGAGCAAGGCCGAGTCAAGACCAAGACCAAGACCATGTCAGAGCAAGACCGAGTCAAGACCAAGACCATGTCAGAGCAAGACCGAGTCAAGACCAAGACCATGTCAGAGCAAGACCGAGTCAAGACCAAGACCATGTCAGAGCAAGACCGAGTCAAGACCAAGACCATGTCAGAGCAAGACCAAGACCATGTCAGAGCAAGACCGAGTCAAGACCAAGACCATGTCAGAGCAAGGCCGAGTCAAGACCAAGACCAAGACCATGTCAGAGCAAGACCGAGTCAAGACCAAGACCATGTCAGAGCAAGACCGAGTCAAGACCAAGACCATGTCAGAGCAAGACCGAGTCAAGACCAAGACCATGTCAGAGCAAGGCCGAGTCAAGACCAAGACCAAGTCAGAGCAAGACCGAGTCAAGACCAAGACCATGTCAGAGCAAGGCCGAGTCAAGACCAAGACCATGTCAGAGCAAGACCAAGACCATGTCAGAGCAAGGCCGAGTCAAGACCAAGACCATGTCAGAGCAAGACCGAGTCAAGACCAAGACCATGTCAGAGCAAGGCCGAGTCAAGACCAAGACCATGTCAGAGCAAGACCGAGTCAAGACCAAGACCATGTCAGAGCAAGACCAAGACCATGTCAGAGCAAGACCGAGTCAAGACCAAGACCATGTCAGAGCAAGGCCGAGTCAAGACCAAGACCATGTCAGAGCAAGACCAAGACCATGTCAGAGCAAGACCGAGTCAAGACCAAGACCATGTCAGAGCAAGGCCGAGTCAAGACCAAGACCATGTCAGAGCAAGGCCGAGTCAAGACCAAGACCATGTCAGAGCAAGACCAAGACCATGTCAGAGCAAGACCGAGTCAAGTGTAAAAATTACAAAGGAACTGATACAAGGAACTCAAAAATTGAAACAGGCCAGGTCCAGACTCAACATTTGTTCAAGGAGACAGAGTTAGTCCAGTCTTAGACCAGGTCCAGACTCAACGTTTGTTCAAGGAGACAGAGTTAGTCCAGTTTTAGACCAGGTCCAGACTCAACGTTTGTTCAAGGAGACAGAGTTAGTCCACACTTAGACCAGGTCCAGACTCAACGTTTGTTCAAGGAGACAGAGTTAGTCCAGACTTAGACCAGGTCCAGACTCAATGTTGTTCAAGGAGACAGAGTTAGTCCAGTTTTAGACCAGGTCCGGACTCAACGTTTGTTCAAGGAGACAGAGTTAGTCCAGTCTTAGACCAGGTCCAGACTCAACGTTTGTTCAAGGAGACAGAGTTAGTCCAGACTTAGACCAGGTCCAGACTCACGGAGGTCAGTGTTTGAAGGAGACAGAGTTAGTCCAGTCTTAGACCAGGTCCAGACTCACAGAGGTCAGTGTTTGAAAGAGACAGAGTTAGTCCGGTCTTAGACCAGGTCCAGACTCATGGAGGTCAGAGTTAGTCCAGTCTTAGACCAGGTCCAGACTCACGGAGGTCAGTGTTTGAAGGAGACAGAGTTAGTCCAGTCTTAGACCAGGTCCAGACTCATGGAGGTCAGTGTTGGGTGAACACAGCTGAATTGTACAAGTAAAAGGTTTTGTACTTCCTTTTTAAATTCCTTTTTTATATATATACATATTTTTTGCTTACAGTTAGTGTGATCACAACTTAACCAACCCTTTTTCAAGACAACTCCTCATTTCTTACAAATACAATGCCTTACATTTACAGCAATACAGTAATGAGTAACTCTGGCATCACTAAAAACAGAAGGAAAACTGCTGATGGGGGAGTAAAACACCAGTCCAAATGTCCATATGTAAGCATCTGTTTTTCAATTCCGCTTTTCACAAAAACTTTTTTTCACTCATATTTAGTGGTCGGGTGAAGCCATTTATTGTCATACAACTGTGTTTACTCTTTTTAAATCATAATGACCCCGATTAAAAGTTTACATAGCCTGTTGATTTTGGCTTGAGAACATCCACAAACAGGTTTGAATGGCTACTAACGATAACCTTCCTCACGTGTGATCCGTTTGTAATCAGTGTGTGTAAAAGGTCATTGAGTTTCTGGGCTCCAGACAGAGCCTTACATCTTTCATCCAGTGCTGCGGGAAAAGATAATTGAACTGAATAAAAAAGGAAAGGTACGTACATAAAGGCAGAACTGACAGGTAAATTGTTCAGGATGCAAAGACAAACCCACAAATAACTTAACTAAATACAGAACTCTCTGAAAAAAAAAGGGGTGTGGCTGTTTCAAGATGCCCAATAAGGAGGCAATTAAAGAAAAAAGGGCTGCATGGTCGGGTCGCCAGAAGAAAACCATTACTCAGTAGCGTCAGTAGCTCAGTGGTTAGAGCGGCTGTCCTTCGACCGGCGAGTGGGCGGTTTGATCTCCGCTCGAAACATCCCAAAACATCATAACAGCCCACTCTCCCCCACATACTGTCGTTGTGTCCTTGGGCAAGACACTTAACCCACCTTGCCTCCAGTGATGTTCCAGCTGTGACACTGGTGAAATGAAGCTTAAAGCGCTTTGAGACAAGCCTTAAAACTTCTGGAACAAAGTCATTTGGAGTGATGAGCCCAAAATTGAACTATTTGGCCACAACCATGTTCTACTGCTGCTGTGGCACTGCGCATAAGAAAAACTTCCCTTTGGGGACAATAAAGTATATTTGATTTAATTTGGTTTGAATCATAAACGTTACATTTAAAGAGGAGTCAACACGGCTATGATGAAATATCACAGTCCTACTGAAACATGGAGGTGGAGCTGAGGTTTTGGGGATGTGTGAGATACAAAGACTCAGGAAAAGATGAATGCAGCATGTTATCAGAAAATACTAAAGGAACATTTGCACTCATCAGCCCTGAAGCTGCACACGGGACTTACTTGGACGTTCCAACATCACAACAATCCAAGGCACAAGGCCAAGTCGAGCTGTCATTGGATAGCCTAAGAATTTACAGAAACCTGAGGCTTTTTGCCAAAAAGAATGGACAGCTTTACATCTGAGAAAATAAAGAGCCTCATCCACAACTACCACAAAAGACTTTAATGTCATATGTTAAATTTTGAGCAGGGTCTTTTGGGTAGTTTCTGTTGTCTTTATGATTTAAAGAGTGTAAACACAGTTTTTGACAATAAAAGGCTTCACCCAACCACTAACTATGTGTGAAAATTGTTTGACAAGTTTTGAAACTGAATGAAGCCTTTTGCTGGTGAGACTCAAAAACAGAAACAGTGGTTATAGTTTGTGAAAACTTCAGTGACTGAGACTGAGCATTATTACATCATTACTTCTGAAACCATCTTACTGCAAGTACAAATCTTTTTTATTTGTTTTACTTTGCATTGTACTATGTACTACTATAATGTGACAAATATATCTCAATCAGTTTTAGGTTTTGTTTCGTTAAAAAAAAGCTATTTTTTTGGCAAAGAGAACAACAACAGCACAATGACATCTGTGAGATTTTTCTGATTCAAAAATTAACCCAAAGCAAATAAAAAAAACTGTAAAAGTCTTAAAGCCTTTGTGGCTCTTTTGTATTTCAGATTAAGTTTGGTTTGGAGTTAAGATAGAGCTTTATTGATCCCACAGACACAAACACAGATATCACAGACATGTTATCAGTCAGTAAACTACACCTCTGACATATTTGACAATTGCCATGTCATAGTGAAAAAACAGTTATTACACCTTTAGCTTGGTTTTACTCACCGGTGATGCGACGCTGGAAAGAGCAGCTGAAGGCAGTGATGTGGACAACTCTTGACTGATGCAAATAGCATCTGTTAAAGGGCTGTCACAAAACAATATGGGCTGGAACAAAGTGAATATGTGCAACTCTTAAAAAAAAAAAACATTTTCATGAAGTGTATTTTTAAATTGACTACTACAGCAACCACTGAGAAAAAAATAGGATGAAGTGATGCTATTAGAGGCTAAATGCCCAAATCTGTCCAGATTTGGGCATTTAGCGTTGATTGGACAAAGGCAGTGTTAAAGAGAGGAAGTGTTAGAAAGACTGCCACCTTTTAGGTTGTTTAGCTCAAAGCCCTAAAATAGACCACCCAACTTTCAGATATTTGTACCACTTTGAGGGCAACTATGAGGCTGCAAACACAACTGGGACTATTAGTGTCAGAGAATACTATATAATATACTAATGCTAGACATAATTCATTAATTTAACTGTAATACCTACATGACTACATCCACAGACAGTAGACAGTATTAATACAAGCAGGAACAGAAACTGGTCTCAAATCCAGCCAGAAAGACTGACTTTATTTCAAACAGCCTTCTCTAATGCAATAGTTTTGGAGAAACTTCATTTGAAATGGCTCAAGCAAACTCCAGCTCCTGCATTTCAACCCAAATGCAAAGAAACCAGTGCAAACTTAATCTGGGTTGTATTAACAAACTTTATTGCCTGATTCTTCTTCTGTTTTTTGATTTTTGTTCATGGAGGTAGTCACTGCCAGTGGCCTGTGTCCAGACCCTCTTCTGTTGTTTTGTCTGAAGGCCGTGGATCCAAAAGGTTGATGATCTGTCCTTCTCTGAGCTGCAGGACGGCCTGTTTTAAACACCATCTGCAAAAACAGTGAACAGGACGTCACAATATATTACAGTTTTACAATTATTATACAATCTAATCAGAGCCTTTGATTAAACTGCGATGTGACCAAATATAAACGTAAAAAAATACAACAGGCTTAAGAAAACAAAGACTTGTTTTGTTCTTTTGATAAACATTAAGCAAGAGGATTTACTTTATTTAACCCCGGGCTTGTGTTTCTGGAAGAGACAGGTCTTCTGCAGAAACACTAAATGCACTAAATGCAGTGTTTCCATTCACACCCACCCACCCACAAGCACTCGACTCTGTGGCAGAATGACTGAGGCATGTGGCTGTCATACCTACAGCTACTTTCACACCACCATCAAACACACCACACTCACACATTCATGGCATGGACAACAGTGTGACCCGAGGGAAGGACCTGCTCGACCTCTCGAGCCCCTAAAGAAAAACTGTACTTTCTACATGAGATAGAAATTGTGTTTTTTTACTTCCACAGCTGGAAACAACTTGTGTCTATCCTTGAAACAAGACAAGCTTATTGTCGTTTGGGTTTTTCCTTGAGCTTTTCCTTGAGAGTAAAGTATAGTCTCTATAGTTTCAATCAACATTTACTGAACACACTGGATTAGCTTTATTGAGAGAATACAAGGCAGGAGCCACTATTGTAACAAAATAAATAAGTGTTCTGCTGACGTGAATAGGCTTGTGTTCATAGTGTAGTTGAAATATTTGGTGTGACCTGTGAATAAATAACTGACCTGTTTGTGCTGGTATCTCTTTGTGATGAACTGTACAAATATCCTCCGGTCTTCACACCAGTCACAGGAATCTTAATCTGGAAAACAAAAAGACAAAAAAGAAACCCCAGTCTGGATTAAGTCTGGTTTTAAGAAGTGCAAAACCATTCACCCTCACTGTGATACCTGCGCCCTTCGCTGGTCAATGTAGTTCTGTCGGTCGGTCAGATGGAGGTTGTGGACCTTTAAAGGTGGGGCTCCCAGACTCTCCATGGCATAAGCACATTCTTCCAACTTCTGCAGAGCGAGCTGGTGATATTCTGAGGCGGCAAATTTCTCTGCTCGAAAAACAAATTGATTCAAAGACAAAGATGGGAGTTTTATTAGACCATAGACATCTCAAAGTACAAATGTAGGGATGTGAGTATGCACACAGTATTCAAAAGGTTTTCATTATTCGAGGCTTCAATGAGCCTACAGTGTTCTGGTAGGACACCTGGTGGCCAATAAAAGGAAGTGATGTGAAATGAACTCATACTGAAGTCTATTTTCTGTTTGTAAAATATAAGTCGTCCAAGTCTACAGCTCTATAGTTAGCCAGACATTGTGTGTTATGAATCATATTATATCTTTAAACACATGTAAATAACTCATAAATCAAAGGGTATTGAATAGTGGATGTTCAGTGTTCTCTTTTCAAATGTTTAATCGAAGAGCTAAAAATACTCTGCTTTTGCGGGACTTGAACCAACGCTAATTTGTTGAAAATGACCAACAATCGGTGAATTACATGGTGTGCCACAAGTTCTAATGGAACCGCAGCAGTGGTCATTTCACTTAGTTGAGTATCTTTAAACACTGATCCTTAGCTCCCACTAATGTGCACGTTACATATACACCTGTTTTCATTTGCTCAGAGTTTCATGTCAAGTTTCAATCTAATGTTACAGAATCTTTAGAAATTAATGCAGAACTGTCAAAAACAAATCTCAGACCATTACTAGTATATGCTTCTAATGAATACTTTTGGAGATAATTTATACCATACAGTAGATAATTGACTAAAATGAATGGGGCCCGGTAAACTATTGACTTTAAACAGTTTAACGTTTAAAGTGCTGTATATGGCTCACAAATATGGCCAATATTTTAGTTTGGACACAGGCGACATTGAGAGAGTTCTGGGGATGAAAAGGTAAGAAAAAGGAACTAAACGTCAGAATAAAAGCTTGTAAATCCCTTCTATGTTTCACACACTTGCACTGACAGTGTTTGAAGCTGTAGGGAATCAGACAGAGTTTAATATCCCTTCGGAAAGCTATTTTGAGTAAACTATGATCTGACTTTTGAATGAAATGTGCTCTAGTTATAAATTTATTTTCTGTCTCTTTTTTCTTGTTATACTCACTCTGCATTAGATAATACATGGTGCCCACGCCACCTCCCGTGAGCACTGTGGTGAAAAGAGTCAGCTGTTGGAGTTTTTTAATGGAAATTCTCATCTCTGCTGCACCTCTGGCTCCAACAGAGAAGCGCGGCTTTCCCGAAAGTTCACGCAAAATACAAAATATATAAATAGACTAAAAGTAACTATATTTTGACAAATTACTTTCCTCTTCTGTCTATGTTTACTAGCTGCTATAAGACTGGTTCATTTCGTTGTAAAATTAGATATTTATCTTATTTCTCCTTCATTAGTTCTGCACGCGTTGTTGTCCTTGTTTACGCTCTTCGTTGTTGTGTCGCTGTGATATGACGTCACCGTAGCATTTTCAGTTTTTGTAAAACTAGTTCTACGTGAATTAAAATCTCTCACAGCCAGATTTAAGTTAAGTACGCTACATTTGTCTCGGGAAAAAATATAGGGTAATTAGTTTTGGTAAAAGCCTTACATTTATTTCAGATGGTGGCGCAGAGCACTTCCGGGAAACGTTATGTCAACATTAAACAGAAGAAGAAGACGAAAAAGCACGAGTCGAGAGGAAAGTGTGGAGGGTGATTTCGCGGGGTTTTGTGTGTTTGTGTCCTCTTAAAATGAGCACGCTGCAGACTCTGAAGAGCTTTATCCACCAGAGGCTCGCCGTGGCCGTGGACGAGATCCTGGGGCTTTTAGAGACCACTGTCAGTAACTATGAAGAGGAGTTACAGCGTCAGAGGAAGATTATTGAGAGTGAGAGGACAGAGCTGCTCCACAATAATGCCACCACAGGTAAGTTTCTGCAGGAAAGACACGTGCTGCACACCCAGAAGATGATCTACAGGATGTGTGTGTTGCATGGTTTTATTTGCACGAAGCAGAAGTGAACATTAATGAGTTAAGTGACTTATTTTTTGTGTTTAATAGAGTGCATGCATCCAGTGCTAAATGTGTGCAGAGGTGTTCCAGGCAGTACAGTGGGCCCTAATATAAAAGTATAAAATCTATTGTTTTTTTTTTTTTTTTTTTGTTTTTTTCAAACTGACATAATATATCATCAAACAAATGAAAAATTATATGAAGACTTTACATGCAAAATAAATAACCATTGTAACATTGCTAAATATCATCATATAGTATCATAACGTATGTTTGCATGCACAAGTCCCTGTAGTTATTTAGTTATTTATTATTTTATTTATTTTTTCAAAGGAATCATTTGGAATTCAAAGGTGCCCAAATATAAATAGCTATATTTGAAAGGAGGGGGGGCTCTTACACTTAGGGCTCTGAGCAAATGCCTTAAAGAAGTACTCTGTTGAAACGCCTCTGAATATACTCACACAGTACTCGTCTCTCGTAGTGACCCAGTTCAGCTCCTCAAGCACCTTTCAGTCATTTACCAGAAATACATCCCCAGCAGCACTTGTTCACACTTGCCCTGCAATGCTAGAAACAGATGAGAGACTGGTGTTCTGTTGAAGGCAGGTATATAAATATTGGTGATCAAACTGTCACAGTAAACATGATAAACGAGGAGGCAGAACACATCTGGGTGAATGAGCTCTTGATCTGGGAAATCAGTTCCTTCTCTCTTCACACATGACCCTGTTCTGGTGAAATACAGGCAGTTTAGTAATTTATAAACCACCACAGTAACTTTACAACAAACAACCAAAAATAAATGGTAATAACATTGATTAATAATGACACCACACAGCATCACAATAACATGGTACAGAGAATTATCCAGGATAACAGAATAAAAATAATCAAAGATGAGAATTGATAGACATTAAACATAAAAAGAAAAGCAGTTTAAAATTTATATTAATAGTTAGAATACATTAGGAAATTAAATCATTTTCTTCAACCTGGACTGAAAAACTGCAATGGACTGCATTTTTAAGATCCTCCGGAAGCTGGCTCCTGAGTTGAGTAGCACAAAGACTAAAAGCACTTTCTCCCAACCTGCTCTTACCAGGGTTCTACTCAGAGGTAGGACCACTCTTAATTTACAGATTAACATTATGTGAAGTGATATGTGTTTGTATTTTCAGATCAAATGTCTTGTGTAGAGAGCATACCTTTTAGATTGCGCACCTGGATTAAATTCTGGCTGACTGTGGTTGAACACACGTAATGAGGGTTAGTTCTTTGGTTATACTGGTTCAAAACTAAAACTATTTTTCTTTTCTGTAGACACACAACAAGCCATGAGATTCCGAGTGATCATTGGCCAAGACATCAAAAAGATCACTTTTGAGAATGGCATCCCTTTTTCTGTGGGGGACTTCACCCAAGTCGTAAAGCAGGCCTTTTCCCTCGGCAACAACATCACACTGCACTACAAGGACTCTGATTTCGACGACTTCTTCACTCTCACATCGACGCGTGACCTCAAAGATAAAGACACCCTCAAAGTAATACAACTGTCAGGAGGCCCCTCGTCCTCTGCACCTGCCCCAAACTGCAAATTTGAAAGAAACAGTGATGAGGATGTGCCCTCCGTGGAGTTACCTGATCTGCAAATCGAGGAAACATTGTCACTCAGTACAAAAGAGCAGCTGACTGAAGATTCGCAGGATCAATCCCCAGTGAACTCAGACGATAGTATCACAGTGAAATCCCCAAATCTAAACTCCAAAGATTTGGAGGACCATGTAGATGTAGCTCCAAGTCTGTTTCCCAGTGAGAGCCGCAAACTTTGGCGGCTGTATTCCCCATTCCAAAATTCTCCTACACGACGGAGATAGTTTTGAGAGCAGCCAATGAAAAGTTTCTAAAAGATGGGGCGTTACTGGCGGCCGATAATTCAAACAAACTCAAATCGATCAAATCTGATATTTTGGAGCGTTTGGCAGAAGCTATCATTTCATACACGGCTTACCCCAATGACGCTCAAAGGACGGTCGTGTGCCAGGCGCTGATAGAAAAACACCCGTGTCTGAGGGAGCCTGGTTCTGTGCATGGATATTTTGGTTGGCAGAACAGCCTTAAGTTCAAATTTGGAAACTACAGACAAAAACTTAAATCACGGGGAAGCCCTGAGGTGCTGATAAATTCAATGAAACGCAAACAAGATGGTGAAAGATATCCGAACAAAAATGTAAAGAAGCCAAGGAAATCCGAAGTGAACTACCTCCCGGCGTTTCCCGTTGGAGAAACGGTCGCTAGTTCAGAAGCGCTCAGAGTAAAGCTCGTCGCCGCCCACAAGAAGAGAGACAGTTTTCAGATTGTTAACGACATGATGTCCCGGACGTACAGCTACAGGCGACAGGAAGTGGTCACTGGGTCGGTGAAGATGGTGGAGCTCAAGGAGAGATGGCCTGCTCTTTTTGATCCTGTGCAGGTGAGTTCACTGTAGGGCGGAGGCATAATAGCAAAGTTGAGTGATGCATTTACTGAAATGTTTTTTTTTTTTTTTTTTTTTAAAAGGTAACCATTTCAATACAATTATTTTTCTTGACTTGTATTGCAGTAAAGTTATGTTCCTCCAAGTGATGGCTATTTACTTTTTTGCCTAAAAAAACTAACCTGGGAATTGTCCCAGTCAAGTCTGCAGCTGTTTGTCTAGAGCCGCAGTAGAGCCACAGTAGAACCACAGTAGAGCCACAGTAGAGCCACAGTAGAGCCACAGTTGAACCACAGTAGAGCCACAGTAGAACCACAGTTGAACCACAGTAGAGCCACAGTAGAGCCACAGTAGAGCCACAGTAGAACCACAGTAGAACCACAGTAGAGCCACAGTAGAACCACAGTAGAGCCACAGTAGAACCACAGTAGAGCCACAGTAGAGCCACAGTAGAACCACAGTAGAGCCACAGTAGAGCCACAGTTGAACCACAGTAGAACCACAGTAGAACCACAGTAGAACCACAGTAGAACCACAGTAGAGCCACAGTAGAGCCACAGTAGAGCCACAGTAGAGCCACAGTAGAACCACAGTAGAGCCACAGTAGAACCACAGTAGAACCACAGTAGAACCACAGTAGAGCCACAGTAGAGCCACAGTAGAGCCACAGTAGAACCACAGTAGAACCACAGTAGAACCACAGTAGAGCCACAGTAGAGCCGCAGTAGAACCGCAGTAGAACCGCAGTAGAGCCGCAGTAGAACCGCAGTAGAGCCGCAGTAGAGCCACAGTAGAGCCACAGTAGAGCCACAGTAGAGCCACAGTAGAACCACAGTTGAACCACAGTAGAACCACAGAGGAACGTTCCTGAATGTCTGTAATGAGTTTGATTTGGATAAACGTAATAAATAAATTGCAAACAAACCAAAAATTATTGTGATTACAATTTGAAGTGAAACTTGACATAATTTGAAGTTGGTATTTCAACGACCAATTTTGTAAAGTAAAAGGGAATTTAAATTTAAACGTATATAAACAAACTTGTGCAGTTTTTTTGTCACATTACAGTTTAATTGAATGTCCTGATTAGGCACTTATTTTGATAATGTCTCATTGAATAACATTTATGTATTCCCAGCAGATCTCAGGGATGTACATTATTATACATAAATATATCTGTTGACCTTACCATTTGTGTGTTTCACAGATAAACGAAGAGTTCAAACGGTGCAACACGATTCCTCTGGTGTCTACGTTCGTCTCTCAGCTCGACAAGTACATTCCCAAATTCCTGACATTGTTCAGCTCGGTAGGGGGCGCCCTCGGACAGCGCCTGAAGACTCTGTGGGTCGAGCTTATGCAGGTTAGTCTCAGTCACAGCACTGTTCAGCCTTAAACACAAGCAGAACATTAAATAGGATATCCAAGATATAGTCATCTCCTTTTTTAACATGGTATTCAGTGGAAAAGATCACATTTCTCTATCATGTAACTCTTTCAATATTCTTCCAAAATGACTTCCTGTTGACTTGCTGCTGTAGGACACAGATGCCTCAGTTGTGAAGAAAAGAGACGTTGTTTTGAGGTGCCTGATGGAATACATGGGAGAGCATGTTCAGGACCTGGTCTTGGACTATTGTGTAAGTATTTGAGGATTTACTTTACTACTCAATCTTGCTGATATAGCAGCAGGGAAGGAAGGAAGGAGGAGAGCTTTAAAAGAAAGGGATGGTAAAGTAGAAAGACACAGTTTGCCTTTTTTTTCATATATATATATATATAATAAAATATATATATTTCTGTGCTGTGACTGAGACTTACCTGCAAGTCCAGATGCTTTTACTCAAACCTTTTTTTCAGATGATACATGTCTTTTGTAGTGAATATGGTCTCGTTGATGAATAATTAATATGAATATGAATTATGCAAATTAATAATTAATATTTTGTTTATGAAAATATTAATTTCTTTCGGGGCACCACCTTAGTTTTAGCAGTTCTAAGGAAACTGATTATGTTTGATAAGTCTCAATACTGAAGGAATGAATTCTAACTCGTTTTCAGACCAAATCTACGTAAACAATGAAACAAGAAATGTCTTTATGGGGTTTTATTAAAATTATGCAGGTTAAAATATGAATAATAACAGTGGAAAGGACATAAAGGGATAATTAGGGCAAATGATGAAAATAAAACATTGATTGGCGATGGCACAATAGTTATACCTTTGATGGAACAAGATGAGTTTAATTCTATTTTAATTTTAAGCGATTTAATCGGAGTGGTTACAGAGCAACGGGCCGTTAAATGGCTTAACAGAAAGGGGACTATTGACGGCTATTTGAAGATTGTGAAAAGGAAAGAGGTACTGTTGGACGTAATTACACAGGTTTATAACGCCAAGCTTTCTCTTGTGTGCGTGCTCACTCACTCTTTATCCGGTGATTTGGCACCAGCAGTGCGGTTCGATCAGTCCCAAAGGTAGGCTTCGAGATTCCCGGTCGCGGCTGATTTCCGGCAACAGAAGGCAGCACGTGTCCACGTTGAGCTGGTTTAAGGCGGCGCCTTAGCAACAAAGCGGCGTCCTGTGATTGTCCTTGAGGGTAAAGTAAACTTTACCAGCGGTTGCGAATAAAGTCTTTAAACTGAAGTCCGCTACAAGGCGAAAATATGTCTTTTGGATTTAACAAAGACTTTCTTTCGTAGCGTCAAAAAGCCTTTCAAAACTACAAAAGTTTCTTCCGCGAGGAAGTGATGTAACTCCGTGGATAAGAAGTTTTTCAAACAAAAATCAAATGTGTTGGATCTTCAAAAGGATAAAAATTTACGCTGCACGGTGTGTGTGCGGCTGAAAAACTTTAGAGTTGCAAGGAAAAATACGACGAAAGTTAAGCTTAAGAAAGAGCGTGAAGAAAGTTTAAGAGGTAAAAGCTTGAGCTTAAGAAGCTTGAGAGGGAACTGGAGAGAGCTAGAAGAGAGCTTGAAGAGTTTGAGAGCGCGATTTCGCTTTGCCGACTCTTTTGTAAGAGACGCAAAAAGGGTGTGTTTACACACGTTTGGTGAAGAGGGGCGTTTACTGAAAGTTTGGGATCCTGAGATAACTTTCTTGTTCCATCAATAAAGCATTTTAAACACAGTTATAAAACATATTGATTCTGTATTGTATCATAAGTGCACGAGAAATGTTTTTACGAACATTTGGATATCAAACACATGTATATTCTCTTGTCATTTAGCTAAACAAATTAATAATTCGTTTGTATTGTACCATACACTTATGCAAAGTCAAACAGAGTAACATCGTTACGTTTCTTGTCCTGTTGGATCCTGTTAAGGGAAAAATGGTGAGGTTTGCATAGTTACGAACAATCTTTATTACACAGAAATGGAACAGAACGAAGAATTGTCTTTAATTTGAAGCAGAGTCATTACTCTGTTCAACCAAAGGAGGGCAATGTTCAATCACTTATAGAGTCCTGTAACAAAGAGACATTCCTTTCTCAGGTCTGGTGTGTTTCAATACACAAATCGTATATTTAAATGTCCATTCTGGTGCCAGGGGGTCTGGTCGGCCAGAAGATAGCGGCTACAGGTCCTTTGAAGTACTGAAAAATAAAGCTGTAAATATAATTTCACTCTTGCGTGAACTCTTTAACACAACATACGAACATCTGGGCCAGATTAGCAAGGTGCTGCTAACCAAATCTCCTCAGTTCTGGATAAACAAAAACGGCCAGGTCTTTAAAAGTTCGGAGTTGTAAATTCTGTGGTCCTCTGAGAGGTGTTGGTTCCTCCTGGTACGAGACACTACAGTCCCCTTTCGGCGAAAGGCAGGTTCCAATGTCTTGTGCCGACTCCATCCTTGAAGTACCAGGACCAGGAAGCAAGTGACACGTTAAAGACACAGAGTTTGGCGTTATAACATGTGTATTAATGGGAGCGTAGTTAGGGGAAGACAAGTGTATTTAAGAGTAAAAGGGTTTTTACTCGGCGTCATTAAGTCATCTGCTAAGGGAGGTAGATTGAGTTTATCATTTAACAGATGGACTTAATGGGAATAAAGAACAAGAGAGTTATTTCATTTTAAATGGGTTTAGAGTTTATTAAATTGTTGATAATAAAAGAACACACATTAAATGATAATAACCTTAAAGGGACATTGCATGCATTTTAGGGTTAAGGGTAGTCACAAAAGTTACATGAGGTATATATTGGTTATATTGAACATACATAACACATAGCACATTTAAACTGAATCTGTCAACCTCCGTATGACTGGGGTTGGTTCAGATTCTTGAAACAGAGAGATCTTGGTTAAATACATCGGCTTCAGGGGGTAATGGACTACCTGCAACGTTTTCTCTATTCCCAGGGCGGCGACGCACGATTCGTGCAACGCCCTGAGTACAGCGGTTTAAACGGGTTTTAAGACGTTTTACGCTTCTAAGAAGCACGATGGTGATAATGATGGCCATGAAGTAACCTATTCCTACTGTGGCTGCAAGAACAGTGTCGGAGTTGACCAGGCATACATAATGGGTTGAATAGGAGCTTGTTGTTTTGCTCTATTTCCTTTAACACATTATCAAGGGGTGCAATGTCAATGGTTCTGCTACCTTCAAACTGGATTTGATAGAGTGTAGCAGGGTGTATTTCGAGAGGATGGGTTGAAAAGAAATCTGATATTTCTATTTCACTCGTATTGGTCAGCGTCAAGGTGGTACAAGGCGACGTCCCCAATGTGAAGAATTGCGTTTTGGGGTACATCTACCCAGAAAGTTTGGTCGGGCAAGTTAACACGGATGAGGTGTCGTGCTGATCGTGTCAGCATTCCGTCTGGAAGAGGGGTGTTTACTAGCCAGCGGTTACCGATGATCTCTGCTTGAGTGACGGTAACTTGGTGGCGAGCCGTGATTGTCGTTGGACATCTGGCTTGAGGGCTCATAGGCTTAAGGCCACAGATCCCGTCGGTGTTGTCCCGAACAAAGGGTTTACTGGGACATAGGTAGTGTATGTCCTTGGTTAGGTGCACATGCGTAAATTAGGGCCAGGTACAAATCTGGATTGGCATCATGGTATGCCACTACTGAAGGAGTGTGCACTTTAACGTGCGTGTCTCCGTGCCAGGACCCGGCGTTCACGACGTCTTTAAGGCGATAGATGTTCTGGGATTCAATGATAGGCAGATTTAGAATAAAAGCCATTTCCCGGAACTCTGGGTTGACGTAAATGGGTACGGCACTACCTAAAGTGTACGCTAAATGGGCCTGAAGTGGGGTTACAAGATCTCTAGTGGCGGTTCCAAGGAGGGATTGTACTAGTGACAGAGGGATAAGGTAGGGTGGAATTCTTCCCATGGCTAAGCTGTCCACTGAAGAGCTTATGTCTCGGAGCATGTCATCCATTAGTGCGGTGACTACTTGGGCTTGTACGTAGTCGACCTGGAAGAGGGTCATAAGTAACTCTACAGCTCGGTGGGTTTTGTTTAGAGCTTCACTGTGTGTGTTTACCACCAACACAGTGTCCTTCAACGTTTTCCCTACTGTTTGGAGTTGCTGTTGTTGCTGAATGATCTGCGCTCTGATGTCAGGGATTTCAGCCTGTAATTCTGAGACATGTCTCTTGACCGTGGAGATGCTAACCGTATTGACTGTGGACAACCCGAGGTTAAACAAGGTACCCACAGCAGCCGCTGCAACAAGAAGTCCTCCTATAAACCGTTTAGACCTTTGGTTAGCTCCAGTGAGTTCAGCCTGAGTAATTGTAAATTTCTCGAGCTGGTTAAGCATGTGGGAAATATCAGTTTCAGCGTGGTTAAGAATAGAGGTGGTCCAGCTAGCGCCGGCCCAACTGGTGAGCCCTTGAGTGGCTCGGACGTGTTTCGATACACGTCGTTTGGGTTTAACCTGACAAAACCCTTTGGGTATGCAGGCGACAGTTTGTGATCAACAGTCCGGGTTGGTCCTTTAAAACGATCCCGGCTGTTGGTCCGGCTCTATAAGATCTGGGGATCCCATGCCCATAAGGCTGGTGATCAGGAGGAGTAACGCCCACATCATCCTGGTGAGAGAGAGAACTTTTAGCAATTGTTTCATTGACAGTAAATACCGGAGTTATCAGTTACAGTTGTTGAATTACTCACAGTTACCACTGAAAAAGAAAAAGAAATGAAAGGTGTTAAGAGATTAGGGTTAGAGGTTAGTTGTTAGTGGTTACTGCAAGTTAAGGGATCTGTTTGAGACTACTTGGGAGCGTGAACGTCCCTGTAGATCCCATGGGGTTTTGTGCAACTTTATCTGGTTGCGGTGTATCCACTTGAGAGTGGGTTCCTTTCTCCCTTTGGTGATCTTTATCTGATACACCACCGGGATAGTTTGTTGACAATGGAGTACGGTCCTGCCCAACGCGGGAGGAATTTCCGCGTCAGTCGGTTGGTACCACCTTTTGTTTGTCCAGTGAGTTGACTGAACATGTAGTACCACACTTTGTCTCCCACCTGTAGTTCGTCCCTAGATGACTTTTGGTCATAATAGGCCTTACGTCCTTCTACACTTTTGCCTAGTTTTTCCTGGGCAAAGGCGAAGGTGGTTCTCAGGTGTGCCTGGAGATCAGCCATGTACTGGTGTGTGGTATAGGCCGTAGCGATGTTAGCCTCTCCTGGCTGATACAGTAAATGTAAGGAAGCGTCATCTGCCTACCGGTCATGAGCTCAAACGGGGAGACTCCGGTCGCCGTGTGTGGCGTGGCTCTGATAGCCATCAGGACCAAGGGCAGTTTGACGTCCCAGTCTCGGTGATTAGATGCGACATATTTCTTTAGGATGTCGATCACCGTTCGGTTTGCTCTTTCTACTTGGCCTGAGGACTGGGGGTGGTGGCTGACGTGGAATTTTGCTTTCACGCCCATGGTTTGCCACAGTTGTCCCATCACCTCGGCTGTGAAGTGAGTACCACGGTCAGAATCGACCTTACAGGGTAAGCCGAATCTGGAGAACACGTGGTTCATGAGTAGGAAGGCCGTGGTCTGTGCCGTGTCGTTTGGGGCTGGAAGTCCTTCCACCCATTTAGTGAAGGCACAGGTGACCATTAGAATGTATTTGTTGCCCCTTGTTGATTTAGTCAGGGGTCCCATCCAATCGATTTGGAGGTCAGACCACGGAAAAGAAATGCCCCTTCTTTGTAAGGGTGCACGATGGAGTGGTCTTGTCGGTTGAAATTGGCAGCATACTAGGCAGCCTTTGATGTATTCTGCCACGTCCATTTGCATGTGTGGCCAGTATGCCACTTGTTGGAGTGCCTGGTGTGTTGCGCGAACACCTCTGTGGCCTGCTACAGGAGCGTCATGTGCGTGCGTTAGCATGACCCCCTTAGGCTCTGAGGCACTACGACGCAGGTGAAGTGAGGGTGTCAGAGGCGTGAACAAGCAAGCCATGCGCAGGTGGAGTCGGCGCGCACCGCCCATAGCTTTTTAAGATAAGCGTCGGAGGAAAAGTCAGTGTCTCGATGGGGTTAGACACCGGGTCTGAAAGGTAAAGGATGAGTTTGTGGATTGCCGAGTCCGCTGCCTGAAGGGCAACGAGGTCGGAACCAGCGAAAGAAAGAGAAGTAGATGGGTCTGCAGGGGCCGGGACCGAGGCATCGGTTGCGGTTGCTTTAGACCGGGTAAGCAGACAGACAGAATGGGTGGGTTGGGTGGGAAGGGGTCGTTCGTACGAGGGTTCTGGCTGGAAACGCCAGAGCGTACCGTCTAGAGCCCCTTGTTTTGCCATGAGGTCTGCATGATCGTTCAGGTCTTTGTCAAGTCCAGGGGCTCGAGAGTGGCCCCTGACCTTCTTCCAATACACCTGCATGTCATGGTCCTCGACCAGACTGTCGCCTTCGACGAACAGGTCTTTGTGTTTGATCGTCTTTTTCGCGGATGTGAGAAAGCCATTGCTCTTCCATAATGGCAGGTGGGCAGAGAAGCTGAGTCGTGCGTAATTTGAGTCTGTGCAAATTACGAGCTGTTTGATCTGCTTGGCCACTGCTAGTTGGAGAGTTATGAGCACGGCTGCGATCTCCGCATATTGTGAGGATTGAGATCCTAACTGAAATTTTTGTGGCTCATAAGGGTTGTCATTGAGCCATACCACACCTGCACCAGCACGAACCAGAGCTTCATGGTGGAAGGAGCATCCATCGACATAAGCAGTGGTCATGTCTTGGCACACGTCAGCATCGAAGTAGTGATGGCGTGTTGGTACAGTGGAGGTGTGTTCGTTTAGCGGACGGCTGTGGCGGGCGTGTCGATTGCGCATTGTTGGCATGCAGCGAGTTCCATGCCTAAGTGCGACTTGTGGTTTTGAGCGTGCGTATCTCCACGCCGAAACTTTGGAGAGCCATGAGCCACGATGCCACGCGGCGTTAGTTACTACGCCGTCCCTGAGTCTTTGACTGGTTAAGAAAGTCACCGGTTGGTGATTGGTGTTCACGATTGTCTTTTGGCCTCCTAAGTAGTGGGCGAAGTGTTTCACGGCCCATACTGTGGCTAGGAGGGCTTTTTCACAGTCGGTATACTTGACCTCGGGTCCGGAGAGTTTTGCTGGCGTAGGCCACCACTCTCTTATCCGTGTCATGGACCTGATAGAGGCCTGAACTGAGGCTGTGGCTTGAGAAGCCCACCTCTAAGTAGAAGACTTTGGTGTGGTCCGGGTAAGCTAGGCACGGGCTCTGCACAGATTGTGTTTGAGCGCCTGCATTGCCTGCTCTTGTTGTGGACCCCACGCAAAGCGGTGTCCTTTTTGAGAAGGTCCGTCAGTGGTTTAGCCAATGCCGCATAGTCATCGGCAATTGTCGAGAATAATTGCAGACTCCCAGGAAACTGCGGAGTTCTGACAAGTTGGAAGGCGGTTTTAGATTGGCAATGCCTTGGATTCGCTGACCTGTGGTTCGACGCCATCAGCGCCTACTAGAAGGCCCACATAGTTCACCTTCTTTCTGCACCATTGACATTTCTCCAAAGAGATTTTAGCTCCAGCAATGGTGAGTTGTTCCAGGGCGTGGTCGATTTCGTTAATGTGCGCATGGAGTGTCGTGGTGCGCAATAAAATGTCATCGACATAGATGAGAGTTCCGCGGCTAGCGGCGTCAGGACATGCCTTGTTCAAGAAGATGTTAAATTCGGCTGGGGAATTTAAGTACCCGAATGGGCATCTTGTAAAAGAGTATTGCCGATTGGCAAACGTGAAGGCAAGTTTGTGTTGATCCTGTGGGTCTACAGGAATGGTCCAGAAGCCGGATGCTATGTCCAGTGTGGAGAAGTACTTGGCATCCTGTACTTTGGGCAGTTCTTGGCCAAGTTGGGTCATTGGCCACCTGGAAAGTGGTACGCTCTTGTTCAATTGACGGTAGTCAATTGTTAGACGCCACTTGCCATTGGGCTTGAGTACTGGCCAGATAGGAGCCGAATAAGTACTGTTGCACGGACGAATGATGCCTTTATCCAAAAGGTCGTCTATGATTTCCTGTATCGGTTCATAAGACGCCAGTGGTATTTTGTATTGGCGAACGTAAGCTGGTGGTGCATTCGCAGCTGTTGGAATGCGTGCCGTGTGGATGTGGGTTAAACCACAATCCAGCGAGTTTGTTGCAAATGATGTGCGATATTTGAGGAGGACATGACGCATCAGGTCCCGTTCCTCAGCGTTGTTTATCGCATCAGCCAAGTCTAGTGCTTGTTCTAACTGAGACTCAAAGTCCGGTTCGGGTTTAGAGTCTGGTTGCACAGTTACCGATTTGTCTGTGGTGACGTTACTCGGTAGAGACGTGGTTTTGTCTATATCTGAATCAATGGAGAGCAGGGAGACTGTCTGTACGACCATTACCTCAGCATCAGCCAGATCGACCCTGCAGATAGTGTCGGTATCGACCACAAGTGAGGGGTATATGGCGATTGCTCCGAAGGCTTCGTGTAGACGACTCCGGTCTCCTGTTGATCAGTCACGAGTGAGGGTGGCATGCGTCCTATGACTGGAACTCTGAGTTCAAGTCATGGAATCTTGTGTCAATTAGCCAACCCAAAGGTGTGGCCTTGGACGAGAATGCCACTGGCAGTAGGATTCTGCACTAGCACGTGTGTTGATCGAGAGTCGAGCTCGACCAGGGTGTTGCCTGAACAGACAAGCCTAACTCAAAGAACAGAGGCGATGGTTGGAAGAACGCTTGTGACGAGTTAACTTGTTGTCCTGGAAACGCTTTCAGGCGTATGTCCATGATGTTACGCGGTGGTATCGTGAGATGGCAGTCGTTACTTACCTGACACACATCGGGAATGGTTTGAACCGATTTCAAGTTTCCTTCGGTCAATGAAGGTGATTCCTCGTACTCCAGTCAGTGACCAGAGAACGTTGTTAATGGTATCGACTTGTACGCCGAGTCTGACTAGCATGTCAGCCCCAATGTACACTGAGTGTGGCAGACCGGGATGACGGCAAAAGTGTGGGTCAGTTCTCTTTTGTTCCATCGCACGATGGCAGAGCATAGACCTACGGCGGTTAACGCATGAGTCGGTGTGGGGTTAGCAGGGAACCGAGTGCGCTTCTTTGCGAAGGTCAGACTCGGGTTTTTCGCGTTAGAGTGTTAAACAGCTCCTGGCTGATGGCAGATTTGTCAGCCCATAAGGCCATAACGACATTGTCGACTGGAGTTGCTTCCAGTGAGATGCCATTGACGATCTGGGGTGTCATCGCTAATGGGTCCTTCAGCGTGCATAGGAAGTTGTCACGCAATGTAAAGGGGTTTGGTTCGCACCGAGGTTGCATGGTCGTTGTACCAGCGGTGTCGGTGGCTACCCTGTCGATTGGTGATTCCCTGTCAATCGCATAGCACTGAGATTCATTCAGTAAGATTGGAAGTGGTTCTCGCACTTGGGCCCAAATCTTCAGCTGCTTGAAGTCGATCAGTGGTTCGCGATTGAGGATGTCTTTTCCAATCAGAAGTGGGGCGTTGTCAAGGTGGGACACGTACACTGGGTGTGTCAGTGTCATTGGTCCGATGGTCAGTTGGACTAAGGCTACCTCGTTGATGATCGGCCGATCATCAGAGTAAGGCCTTATTTCCAGAAAGCACGGTGGGACTTCAAGTCCCTGTGGGATCTTCTCGCTATAGCCTGGAGTGATCTGAACAGGTTGCCTGAAATTAGGCTGATGTCAGCGGCTGTGTCGAGAAGTGCGTCGTCAAGTGGTCTTCTAACAAGACAGAGAGATAAAGCTTCCGAGCTACTCCTTTTCAGTTAGGTGACCCAGAAATTGGTGGAAGGGTGTTTCACATTCAATAGTCGTGGCGTGGTCATGGCACAGCCCGACATTTGATTTGCTTGGACCACTAGGACGGCGCTAGACGGAGTGGTGTCTTTGTGATCTGTGTCACTTCCCTCCGTGTTGTCCGTGCTAGGGTCCTGGACAATGTCATTGAGTGGCTCTAGTTCGTCAGAGCCTAAGTACAGGTCTGGGAGATGTTCATTCCCTTCAGTAGACTCTGTATCTCCGTTGCGTGTTAAGCCAGCTTGGATCGGTTGTGACTGTTTCTGAATCGGGGCCTTAGAGGCCTCCACCGTATACAGATCAGCCTTGTCCTTGGACTTTTCGCGCATTTGTTTGAGTATGCGTTCTATGGCCCGAGCCTCCTCTGTAGTCAGATTACTGTCGCTCATGGGGTTTCCCACGCGATTAGTCTGAGTTTCAGGGGCTCGGTCCTCGCATGATTTCGCTGCTCGACAGGTGGGCTACCTGATGATCGTTGGTCTTGGGACCGACGATATTGGTTTCTCCTGTCGTCGCGGTTTTGATAGGACCCCCTTGGTTACGGTTTGGATTGGTTCGAAATTTATTTTTGAACCGAGGTTTCCATTGAGGGCCCTGGTCTTTGAACTTACGTTCGGGCCAGGTCGGGTGTGGACCCGGCTCTCCTTTGTGTGGCCGAGGTCCCTCTTTCCTGTCTGGAAAGCGGAGGCTCCTGGGCCGCTTGGCTTGGAGGTAGGTGCTCCTTCGAGCGCTAGACTCTGATCAACAGTATACAGAGCGGCTGACTCTTGCGGTTTAATCTGAGTCAGCTTCTGTTTAGTAAATGCCCTTGTTGCCAGTTCGCGGAGTTGGCGGCTGGTTTGAGTCAGCGGGCAGGCAGCGCCGCCAAGATGATGGTTGGTAGTTGGATGGAGGTTTTGCACAAAGAGTGTTTTGAAGTTTTTATCCTCCTCCATGTTTGGTTCGTTGAGTGGACCAAAGTAGGCTTTGCGTAGCCGATGATAATATATCTGTGGTGACTCTTGCCGTGCCTGTTTGATTGTTAGGGCGGCTGTCAGTCCCACATTCGTTGTAACGTCTGAGAATTCCTCCATGAGGGACTGACTAAGGAGATCAAAGTCAGCTTGAACCTCAGGGGGTTGACGTTCGATGAAGCTACTAACATCTCTGCTTGATGTTAGTTTTATCAAAAAGATTTTGTCCTCAACGGTAGCATTGGGTATTCTCTGGAGGTAGAACTCAATGTCTCTAAGGTACGCGCTAGTGTCATGAGCCGATCCTTGATGGGGCTCGAAGCGAGTGATATGACGCGATTTTGTCAAAGTCTCTGTCAGTGGGACCGTAGTCCAGATGTCTCCGTGTCGGAGCTGGTTGTTGGACAAAGTCCGATTGCCTACCTGTTGGTAGTGCGAAGTAATCCGAATGCCTACCTGTGGAAGCTCGCGGAAGACGGCCGGGCTCTCGGCTCGGTTGGTCCTCTTTCCGTTGCGGCCCAGGCGCGTAGTGGTCGCAAAATTGGATTAGTTAGTGAAGTGGCTCCTTCTGGGAGTCCCCAAACCTACTGGGTTGGTATAATGGAGTAACTGGTTCTAGGTCTGGAGTACCTTTGAATTCCATTTTCTTACTAGGTCGTGTTTGGCGTCCTCTGTCAGGCGCCTGAAGTTGTTCAATAAGCTGGCGGTCTAAGTCACCTTGTTGAGTGAGGGTCTCTACCCGTGCACTCAGGGTCTCTCTCCGCCGAGCCTCTTGTGCCAGCATATTCGGAGAGCTGTGCACTTTTGCCTGCTTTGATGAGTTCTCTCGCATAGCGTCGTACTCATCACGTTGGTCATTGAGCTGAAGCTCTGCTATGTCACGAGCAGACCTTGTTTCGCTCAGCTCGTTCTTTAGGTCACTGAGGGTTCCCTCAGTTATCTGGAGTTTAGTGTGTAACTCCTTAAAGTCAGGGTCTGCCTTTTGGAGTGTTTGGGCAAGAGTTTGTAACTCTTGGTTTTGTTTTTCAGAATTCTCCAGGACTCCTTTGGTCAGCTGGAGTTCCTGATTCAACGCCTTGTTCTCGCGTTGGAAGCGGGCGAGGTCCTGTTTCTGGACCTGGATTTTCTCGTGGCTGCGTGCCAGGAGATCCTCGGCTTGTTTCTGTTGTGCGCGCATAACAATAGCCATTTGACCTAACAGCTTAGTTAGATCCTTGTCTTTTGGCTTAGAGGTTAGCGCAATGCTAATCAAGGAGCTAAGAACTGAATCTAGCTCGTTGGGAGGTGTGGTCTGAATCTCATCCACATATTGGGGTAGCACCTGTCCTGTTAAATCATTTAGAGCCGAGTCTAAGTGGTCCAGAAGCTTGATGGGACTATCCGAGCCTGTGGACTGTGGATTAGACATGTTGAGAAATGGGTTTCTCAAGGTAAGTGAGTTATTGTTAGATTAAGTTTTAACTGCAAGGAGAGAGTTACTACTTGTAGAGTGTTACGAAGAAGAAGCGTAAAACTCAAGCAGACTGTAAAAGAATTTTTAAAATCTGAGTAAAAGTGTAAATAAAAAAAAAAATTAATGCAGGAATAAAATTAAAATTAAAATTTTATTTTATTTAAAATAAAATAAAATTCCAATTAAATTAAAATAAAAGGGGTATTAAGTCAAATAAGTCAGATTAAAAGTAATAAAAAAAAAGAATTGTTGAAGTGGAAGTTTAGTATAAAGTCTACTTGTGATTGAAGTGACCTTATGCTAGTAATAAGCAGTGGCTATGTAGCCATAGCCTGGTGGTGTGAATGTTAATGAGGGTTGACAGTGCTGGGATGCTGCTGTGCTAATTTGTAAAATTAACAGTGCAGAATCAGTGGGTTTAATCTAACAATTCATGCAGGTAATCAGCTTTTAAATCACAGCTATGACACAATTCGTGCAGGGTTAAGTCTATTCAGAAGTAACAGCAGTGGTGTCGTAGTGGTAGTAAGCTGTTCGCGTTAGCATTCCAATTTGACAAATCCTGTGTAGATAGGAAAGTCACAAAACAAGTCTTAAATTGTTAATCAAGCCAAATTAATCAATCAATTTATATGCAAGGTTAGCATCAAAGATTTCCAAAAGCAGATGCAATGTTAATTAAAAATGTCACAATTGTTAGTTAACTCCTATTGTGCATTCAAGGTTGTTAAACACAGGCAGTTAATCTCAAAAGCAATATGGCATTTGCAAACTTGTATATTACAAGAAAAACACATGTATTAACAGAAGCAAAACAGCTTGACAGCAGTTTAGTATTCAAGTTAATAAAGCATAGTAATTCACTTTTATGTTAAGTCAATCAGGCTTTTCAGTGTCAATGAAAGCTTAAATTATTCAGTTAAGTTCTTAACTTGAATTAGTCACTATTTTGAGGAAAAGTGTAATTCCGTTGAGTGACCACCAGAGAGAGACGTGAGCTCCTCTCAAAGATTTTTAGAAGTTTCGCACTTCTCTTCCACTAGGGGTAGCAGACTCTCTGGAGTCCGTGTTTTACCACTTCTTTCCGCTAGGGGCAGTAGACTCTCTTAAGTCTGTTTTTACCACTTCTTTCCGCTTAGGGGCAATAGACTCTCTTAAGTCTGTTTTTACCACTTCTTTCCGCTAGGGGCCGTTGGAACTACAGTGAGTTTGGTTCCCGGGTGACGCCAGAGTCACGCCCTTGCTAGACGGAGTGGAAATGGCTGGTTAGCTTCAGTGTGCTGAAACTTTGAGGAGTCAAGACTTCTCCACACAGCCACTTTTATAACACAGCAGCGCTCTAAAAGCGCACTTCCAACACAGCAGTGCTGTGGATAAAACAACGTTTCACAAAGCACTACACGGGCCACGTGGGCCAAGACTTTGTCCGTTGGCTGTGTATTAACAAGGAGTTCTGACGCTGGTAGCTAATCCGTTCAGAGTTCTCCCAACCAAGTTTTTATTCGCCTGACACAATATGAACAGATAAATTACTTGGTTTTACAAGTTTATCTAAATAACTGGAGCATCGCAGATTATTTATTAACTTGCAGAACGCGTTATTCGACAACTTATGCTAAAATTCTAGAACATCTTAGAATTAGCTGTTGTTAGGCCTTATAAAAATTACACGTCCTCAACGTGTCACAAATGCATTTAATCAATCCGGCTCTCTGGCCTTTGTTCACAAGCTCCACAAAGCTTCAGTCTTTCACTGAACACTTAGCAAGCTGGCAGAAATGTACGTACAATATTAACCAAGTTACAAAGCATATCTCAGAATTATCAAAACATCAGACCAGCTGGTATTTTTCAAATCCTAGACACACAATTTCACAAGCGCTTTTTATCAAACAGCAACACAACACACGTTTCTCAACACATTGATTAGTTTTGTATAAGACATAACTTTCTTAGTTCTTCAGCGGACAGAGATTTATGTAAAAGGCTTTAAGGATGTTAACTTATTTCAGTGTTTACAAGACCGGATCTTTCCGAGCCTCACGCCGGGGCTCCAAAAATAATACTGTAGTGAATATGGTCTCGTTGATGAATAATTAATATGAATATGAATTATGCAAATTAATAATTAATATTTTGTTTATGAAAATATTAATTTCTTTCGGGCACCACCTTAGTTTTAGCAGTTCTAAGGAAACTGATTATGTTTGATAAGTCTCAATACTGAAGGAATGAATTCTAACTCGTTTTCAGACCAAATCTACGTAAACAATGAAACAAGAAATGTCTTTATGGGGTTTTATTAAAATTATGCAGGTTAAAATATGAATAATAACAGTGGAAAGGACATAAAGGGATAATTAGGGCAAATGATGAAAATAAAACATTGATTGGCGATGGCACAATAGTTATACCTTTGATGGAACAAGATGAGTTTAATTCTATTTTAATTTTAAGCGATTTAATCGGAGTGGTTACAGAGCAACGGGCGTTAAATGGCTTAACAGAAAGGGGACTATTGACGGCTATTTGAAGATTGTGAAAAGGAAAGAGGTACTGTTGGACGTAATTACACAGGTTTATAACGCCAAGCTTTCTCTTGTGTCGCGTGCTCACTCACTCTTTATCCGTGATTTGGCACCAGCAGTGCGGTTCGATCAGTCCCAAAGGTAGGCTTCGAGATTCCCGGTCGCGGCTGATTTCCGGCAACAGAAGGCAGCACGTGTCCACGCGTTGAGCTGGTTTAAGGCGGCGCCTTAGCAACAAAGCGGCGTCCTGTGATTGTCCTTGAGGGTAAAGTAAACTTTACCAGCGGTTGCGAATAAAGTCTTTAAACTGAAGTCCGCTACAAGGCGAAAATATGTCTTTTGGATTTAACAAAGACTTTCTTTCGTAGCGCCAAAAGCCTTTCAAAACTACAAAAGTTTCTTCCGCGAGGAAGTGATGTAACTCCGTGGATAAGAAGTTTTTCAAACAAAAATCAAATGTGTTGGATCTTCAAAAGGATAAAAATTTACGTCGCACGGTGTGTGCGGCTGAAAAACTTTAGAGTTGCAAGGAAAAATACGACGAAAGTTAAGCTTAAGAAAGAGCGTGAAGAAAGTTTAAGAGGTAAAAGCTTGAGCTTAAGAAGCTTGAGGGAACTGGAGAGCTAGAAGAGAGCTTGAAGAGTTTGAGAGCGCGATTTCCGCTGCCGACTCTTTTGTAAGAGGCAAAAAGGGTGTGTTTACACACGTTTGGTGAAGAGGGGCGTTTACTGAAAGTTTGGGATCCTGAGATAACTTTCTTGTTCCATCAATAAAGCATTTTAAACACAGTTATAAAACATATTGATTCTGTATTGTATCATAAGTGCACGAGAAATGTTTTTACGAACATTTGGATATCAAACACATGTATATTCTCTTGTCATTTAGCTAAACAAATTAATAATTCGTTTGTATTGTACCATACACTTATGCAAAGTCAAACAGAGTAACATCGTTACGCTTTCTTGTCCTGTTGGATCCTGTTAAGGGAAAAATGGTGAGGTTTGCATAGTTACGAACAATCTTTATTACACAGAAATGGAACAGAACGAAGAATTGTCTTTAATTTCAAGCAGAGTCATTACTCTGTTCAACCAAAGGAGGGCAATGTTCAATCACTTATAGAGTCCTGTAACAAAGAGACATTCCTTTCTCAGGTCTGGTGTGTTTCAATACACAAATCGTATATTTAAATGTCCATTCTGGTGCCAGGGGGTCTGGTCGGCCAGAAGATAGCGGCTACAGGTCCTTTGAAGTACTGAAAAATAAAGCTGTAAATATAATTTCACTCTTGCGTGAACTCTTTAACACAACATACGAACATCTGGGCCAGATTAGCAAGGTGCTGCTAACCAAATCTCCTCAGTTCTGGATAAACAAAAACGGCCAGGTCTTTAAAAGTTCGGAGTTGTAAATTCTGTGGTCCTCTGAGAGGTGTTGGTTCCTCCTGGTACGAGAGACACTACACTTTATTAGCACAGTCAAATTTACCAGTCTTAGAAGAAGAAGTGTGTGTGTGTGTGTGTGTGCGTGCGTGCGTGCGTGTGTAAAAACAAAAATATTTCTCTTCATCCCCATTGATTTACAACAACTAACTGGCCGTTGTTTAGGCCCACAGCTGCTGGGATAGGCTCCAGTCACCTGTGACCTGACCAAGTGGAAGAAGATTAATGAATGGCTTTAATGAATAAATGGCTAAAGTACACCTTGCTAGAAATTATTATAAAAACACCACAAAATATTTTGTGTATAGCACTTTTATTAAAATCTTAAAAGGGTTAGGCATAATAAGTCTTTGACAGAACAATTGTGAAAATGACTAAAACGGCTTTAAAAGGAATTACATTGCATTTAAAAGGAAGAAATCAGAGCTGAAAATATTAAAAACACTAAAGATTTACCACAATTGATGTTTAAAGAGAATACAGGTCTAGCTGTATTAGGACTACCTATGTAGGTTAATATATAGGTCCCCTGAAAAAAAGTTTCGGAATCACTGCCCTAGACAATAACATTTTAACTTTAACAGAGGATCTCAAGAATATTAGCAATTTGTCCAAGATGTTAACCAAAAACATTTATAACAGTCCCTGGAGAGACCAGGCCCAGGATAACTAAAGATTAAATAAAAACGCTGTTATAGAAAAGCATCAACAGTTGTCGCTGTAGCTAAATCCCGATCACCTCTGAACAAGACACATAAGATGAAATGTCAAGAATGGGCCCAGAAATATATATAAGACAGATTTTTCAAAGGTTGTATGGGGATAAGAGTGACTCATGATGGACCAGATGGATGGGCCCGTGGTTGGATCAGTAACGAACACAGACCTCCACTTCGACTCAGCGAGGTGGAGGTGGGGTACTGGTATGGGCAAGTATTATTAAAGATGAGCTTTCTCGGGATGAAAATGGACTCAAAAACAGCTGTCAAACCTACTGCCAGTTTTTAGTTGTTCTAAACTTTTTACGACCTGAACAGAGCACAATAACGACAGGAGCCCGAGGCTCTGTGACCCTGTGTCTTTGTCTGAAACCGACTAAACCCTGCTCTCATGTTTTTGTCTCTGTCTCTGTTCGACTCTGGAGCTGCTCAGTTATCCCACAATGCACCTCATTATCCAGGTGTGTTAGTCCTATTTAGAGAAATGCCCACCTGTCTTTGTGTGTGTCACAGGGAATCTCAGAGGAGGAAGTGCTGGAGGACCTTAAATCGGAGAGTCTCAGGATCTACATCTGTCAGCAGCCGGACGTTGTGGGTGTGGTTATCGACGGGACCCCTGTTCTGCGCGGACTGGACACTCTGTGCACAGCCTGCTGCCTGCTCCTGGGTCTGATGTACGCCCTGAACCTGGACTATCCGCCGGCTCTGGCCAAGACCTTCGAGATCTTCCAGAGACTGTTTGTGGGACTGGATCCGATGATACCGAGACCGAGCTCCAAATTTATCAACCTTAAGAACAAACTTTTGACAAAATGTTAACTTCAGCTCTTTCACTTTGATCTGTTTTTCATACAACACTTTTTGTCCTGACTTTAAAAATGTAGATCTAATTAGAACGTTTTCTTTGCTGCTAATGACTAAAGGTTTTTGTAAGATTTGGTGCTCAAGGTGTTCTCTTGTTTTTGAATTATAACTCCTAAGCTCCTAATTATCATCTTCATAAAATAACTATTTGAAATAGTTGTTATCATGACTCAAATGTTTGTTTTGAACAAAAAGAAGATAAAAGGTGTTAAAGTGGAAACAGGTTAAGTTACTCAATCATTTTAACAGAGCTCCCAGTTGTTGACCATTGTACAATTAAGTTCATCAGTAGTTTTTATAATTGAAAATATCAGTCTTTGTAATGTTTTCTGAGACTTTGAGAAAACTTTTATTAAATCTTTTAAATAATTGTGTGTGTGTGTGTGTGTGTGTGTGTGTGTGTGTGTGTGTGTGTGTGTGTGTGTGTGTGTGTGTGTGTGTGTGTGTGTGTGTGTGTGTGTGTGTGTGTGTGTGTGTGTGTGTGTGTGTGTGTGTGTGTGTGTGTGTGCGCGCGCGTGTGTGTGTGCGTGCGCGCAGTCAGGAGCTAGTGGAGTACAGAATGACAGCACATCTGTTCGGTGCTACTTCCTCTCCTAGTTGTGCCTGTTTCGCTTTGAGGAAGTGTGCTCTAGATAATCAAAAGCATTTCAGTCCCATGGCTGTTAAAACTGTCTTGCACCATTTCTACGTTGACGATTGTTTGGTATCGGTTGGCTTTGAAGAGGAAGCAGTGTTGCTATGTCAAGAGCTTGGGGCTTTGTGTGCTGAAGGCGGCTTTAAGCTCACTAAATGGACCAGTAATTGACGCACCGTTCTCGCTACTATTCCTTAGCTAAAGAGGTGAAAGATCTGGATTTGGATTGTGATGCTTTGCAGTGTGTTTTGGGAGTACACTGGTATGTTAAATCTGACTTGTTAAAGTTTAAAATCACCCTCAGAAACCACCCTGTCACAAGAAGAGGAATATTGTCTGTGATTGGTTCGATTTACGATCCTCTTAGGTTCTTGGCACCTGTCGTTTTGTCCGCCAAGAAAATCCTCCAAGACCTTTGCAGGAGATGTTTGGGATGGGACAATCCTTTGCCCTCTTATGTTGATGGAGCTTGGATGGCTTGGCTAACCCTAATCTAACCCTAACCCAATAACGAAAGCGTCAACAAATCCTCAAGACTTGGAGGCATTAACTCCAAACTACTTTTGCTAAAATCGCAGTCGTTGTTGCCACCAGGATTGTTCAAAAAGGAGGATGTTTACGGTTGTCGTCGTTGGAAACAAGTGCAGTATATGTTGGATATGTTCTGGAAGCGCTGGGTGAAAGAGTACCTTCCTGGATTTCAGGAGCGCTAGAAGTGGAATACTGTCAAAAGAAACTTTGTTCCAGGAGATCTCGTGGTGCTAGTGGATATGATATGGCACCTTGAAATGCTTGGATTATAGGAAGAATTGTGGATAATGTTCCGGACAGAAATGGGTTGGTGCAACATGTACGGATTAAAACTAAAACCAGCTATCTGGACTGGCCGATAACCAAAGTCTTCCTTCTGCAGGAAGCAGAGGGGCAGTGAAGATTTTTGGATATAGTGGTCATTACATTATTGACATTGTTGGACTAGAAGTTCACCTAGTTCACTTCACATCTTGGCTGGTGTCCGTCTCCCACGGGATGATGATGGTGGTTAATTATTAGGCTACTATGAATAATTTGGGGCCAGAATATGTAGGAGCCATACGTTGGGTCTGATTTCTTTTATGATATTTCCTCTTTTTCTATGCTGTTGTGTGTGCATGTGCTAACTGACATCATCGGTTAGCACTGGGTGGCACTGGGGGTGTAGTGTCTGTATTAAAGTGTGTGTGCTCACCTGTGAGGGAATGGGGTTTTGGATTATGACGGCAGGGTGAGCATGGGGAGAAACATTCTGTTGACCCTCAGCATCACCGTCACCTTTCATTTACTTATCAACATCGTACATGAATGAATGTGAATAAAGACTATCATGTGCAAAGAGTCAGCATGACGCGTCTTCAGTGTTAACCCATGTCTTAGCCTGCAGCGGTATTTGGGATCAAGGTTGGGAGTTTATACGCTGCAATATTGAGTCTACCTCGGTCAGAGGCAGATCAATGGATAATAAAAAATGCATAAAACAACTGTGTGGGGTTCCCCAAGGTTCCATTTTAGGACCCCTATCATTTAAAAAATACTTTTAGAAATGCTTAACCCAAAAATATACTGCCTGTCATTTTTGCAGATAAAACCAAAAAATTGTAGCACAGTCAAATTTAACAGGGTCTTAGAAGAAACGTAAAAGAATTAACCATTATATATATATATATATATATATAATATATATATATATAATATATATATATATATATATAATATATATATATATATATATATATATATAATATATATATATATATATATATATATATATAATATATATATATATATATATATATATATATATATATAATATATATATATATATATATAATATATATATATATATATATATTTATATATATAATATATATATATATATATATATATATATATATATATATATATATATAATATATATATATATATATATATATATATATATAATATATATATATATATATATATATATATATATATATTTATATATATATATATATATATATATATATTTATATATATATATTTATATATATATATATATATATATATATATATATATTATATATATATATATAATATAATATATATATATATATATATATATATATATATATATATATATATATATATATATATATATATATATATATATATATATATATATATATATATATATATATATATATATATATATATATATATATATATATATAATGTTAATAATATATATACACACACAAAAAAATTATCTTCATCCCTATTGATGTACAACACCTAACTGGCCATTGTCCAGGGTGTACCCCGCCTCAGGCCTAAAGCTTCTGGGATAGGCTCCAGTCCCCCATGACCTCTAACAGGATCAAGCAGAAGAAGATTTATGAATGGTGTCCAGTGAATACATGGCTGGCTAAAGTACACCTTGCTAGAAATGATAAAAACAGCACAAAATGTTTTATTTATAGCACTTTTATTAAAATGTTAAAAAGGTTAGGAATAATAAGTCTTTGACAGAACGATTGTGAAAATGACTAAAACAGCTTTAAAAGCATCTAAAAGGAAGAAATCAGAGCTGAAAATATAAAAAACACTTGATGTTTAAAGAAAATATAGGTCTACTACCTACATGCCCACTGCCTTAGATATTTACATTTTAACTTTAACAGAGCATCTCAGGAATATTGGCAATTAGAAAACAGTCGTAGTCCAAGAGATGTTAACCAAAAACATTTATAATATTCCCTCCCTTGGGGCCTGGTCTCTCCTGTAAAATAGATTTACAATCTCATTGGGACTGTCTAGGATAAATAAAGGTTACATAAAAACGCTGTTATGGAAAAGCATCAACAGTTGTCGCTGTAGCTTAAAGCTGGTTACTCATTAAAAGAATGTGGGCTCCTTTGGGAGGTCGTTCTGGTCATCTGGCTGCTCACACTCAGGCGTCTCTTCAAACATGGGATGTGTTTTCCCAGCATCCTCCTGAAATGCCTCTGAAACTTTTTACCCACAAATGTGTAAAAAAACGGGCTAATGCAGCAGTACAAATAGGCGATGTTCCGCGTCATGTAGAAGACAGAATCCAAACTTTCCTGCGCGGCGCACGAGCCTGCGTTCTTGTTAGGGATGGAGATCTGAATAGCTCGAAGGAGGTTGACGATATTGTACGGAGTCCAGCAGGTGAAGAAAGTGAATAGGATGACAAATATGAGCTTAATCGTGCGGCATTTCTCTTTCATACGTGTGGCTAAAATGCGAACCGTGATGCTAATGTAGCAGAACATCACCATAAAAAGAGGAATCAGGAAAAAGACCAAGAACTGTTGGTAATAACTCACAAGTCGCCAGCGGTTCATGATGTCCTCAGTGAACCCGGACTCTTCGCACAAAAGTCCGTCAAAAGGGCTTTTCCTCACATTGCGGAGGATTATCTCTTTCATACTAGAGACAATACTGATGCACCAAACAGCGATCGAAGCAACAATGGCGTACAACTTCTTCCGACTCTTGGCTGCTTTGATGGCGTGAACCACGGCGAGGTATTGGTCAAAGGTCATGAGCGTCAGGAAAAGAATCGAACTGTTGTAGCCGATAAAATACGCGCTGCAAACGGCCTTGCACAGGAACTTTCCAAAGATCCATTCAGAAAGATGGTACGTGGCCCAGAACGGAAGTGTCGTGGCGAAGAGAAGATTGGAGATGACCAGATTGAGCAGGAAGACGTTGGTCACAGTGTTTATCTTCTCAAACTTGTACAGGATGAAAAGGACGAGCCCGTTGCCGAGGTAACCCAGGACGAAGGTGACGTAGTAGAAAATGGGGATGAAGCTGACGCCAAACTGGTTGACGGTTTTCTTGGAGCAGAACTCGACTGGGTTGTCATCGATGTAACTGGTGTCGGTCGTGTTGGACATTAGGTTCAGCAGGTATTGGAAGTCATCGAACGGGTCCGGTTCATAGTCCATGATTCAAACCTGAGAGAAAAGACAAGAGCGAGACATTTCAGTGAGCTTTTAAACCTGTATCTACCTTACTGTGTGGTGCAAACAATAAGTGTCAAAGATTCTCGTTTGGACCAAAAGACAGATCTTCAGTCCAACAAACAAAGACACACACATCTGCAACATTCTTCCATTAAAACAACATACAATGTAAGAACAGTAAATCTAGAATTACCAACCCCAAACTCATCTTTAATCAATATTCCTACTAACTTCACCTGTGCGATTGCCGGCTCTTTCATCAAACCATCTAGTACTGTTAAAAATCTTGGTGTAATTTTTGATTCCTCTCTATCTTTCCACTCTCACATTAATTCCATCACTAACTTGGCATTCTTTCATCTACGTCGTATTGCTGAGCTCCGTCCCTTTATCAGCATCTCAGCTGCTGAAACTGTTATCCATGCATTTGTCACCTCACGGCTTGATTACTGTAATGCACTTTTCATTGTCCTACCAGCTAGCTCCATTTCCAAATTACAATACATTCAAAACTCTGGTGCTAGACTACTTACACACCAAGTGTTCTGCACATATTTCCCCAATTCTGCATGATCTTCACTGGCTTCCTGTAGTTTACCGTATTAAATACAAAATTCTCCTTCTCGCTTTTAAGTCTCTGCACGGCCTTGCTCCGCCCTACCTCTGTAACCTGCTTCTCCCCTAAACCCCTACACGCTCTTTACGATCCGCTGATTCCAGCCTTCTCGTTGTCCCTCGGCATCGCCTTGCTTCAATGGGGGGCAGATCATTCAGTGTTATTGTGCCCAAAATGTGGAACTCTCTCCCCCTATCACTCCGTCAGGTTAACACTATCTCTGAATTCAAATCCATGCTCAAAACACACCTATTTTATGAATGTTACAGTTCTTAGTGGGTTTTTTTCACTTACTGTACTTGCGCTCTCATTTGTCTATTGTTGTTCTGTCTGCTCTCTTTGTTAATTGTCCTTATTGTTGTTTGTTTATTGTAAAGCGTCCTTGAGCTCTGGAAAGGTGCTATATAAATAAAACTTATTATTATATTATAATATAAAATCTACAAAAAAATTTAATAAAATTTAACTTCAATCCAATACCAATTCATCTATTTGAGCAAAAACATTGTGTTGTAATCGGTTTGTTTAACATCGGTTTCCAGCTAAAATTTACAAATAAAAGGGTTTTATACTTACTTTTTTTATTTATTTTATTTATTTTTTGCTCACAGTTAGTTTGATCACAACATAATTAACCCTTATTTAAGACAACTCCCTCATTTCTTAGAAATATTACGTCAGCATTTACAAAAATAATGAGTAACTCTGGCATCACTAAAAACAGAAGGGGAACTGCTGATGGTGTAGAAAACCAGTCCAAATGTAAGTATCTGCTTTTTGATTCCTCTTTTTAATAATTCTTTTACCTTACATGCTCTTTATCAACTCTTTATCTAAAGTATGTTTTGAACCAGTTTTAGTTGGATTTGAACAGGTTTTTGAGGGTTGCATAAAATCTGATTTTGTGCCACGTTTGGCAGTTTTGATTATGTCTGCATTATGGTTAAAGAAAACACACAAATCTCCAGAGTTTAGCCCCACGTATGAAACACTGAGCTCACAAACGCAGATATCATTAACACATTTTCATTCAGTAATTTACACGTCTGACGTTTTTCTTCTGTCTCTGTTTTTTTAATGTTTTTACTGCAAAAAGTTTTGAAACTGAATGAAGCCTTTTTGCTGGTGAGACTCAAAAACAGAAAGAGTGGTTATAGATTGTAAAAACTTCAGTGACTGAGACACTGCTGAACCTATCGTACTGCTATTAGCTGCAGGTACAAATACATTTTTTATTTAATCCATAAACCAGTGTCCGTAGCACTGGTGTATGAACGTGTGTGAATGTAGAGTTGTGTTTGGTGGTGGTCGGAGAAGGTTGTGAGTGAATGTGTGTGAATTCGGTGAGTGGAAGCACGATGTAAAGTGCTTTGGGAGCCCGAGAAGGGTGCAGGAAAGCGCTATATAAATGCATGTCATTTACCATTTAATCAGATTTAGAGCACCCCCGGTCTAAAACATAAAACTGATAATTCCCAGATTTAAGCTGAATATTGTGATAAAAAAAAAAATTCTAATTTAAAAATTAACCCAAAGCAAATGAAAAAAACTGTAAATCTTGAAGCCTTTGGATCTTTTGTATTTCAGATTAAGTTTGGTTTGGAGTTAAGATAGAACTTTATTAATCCCACAGACACAAACACAGGCATCACAGACATGTTATCAGTCAGTAAACTACACGTCTGACATATTTGACAATTGCCATGTCAATGTAAAAAAACCTTTAGCTTGGTTTTACTCACCGGTGATGCGACGCTGGAAAGAGCAGCTGAAGGCAGGAATGTGGACAACTCTTTGTGACTGATGCAGATAGCATCCGTTAAAGGGCTGTCACAAAACAATATGGGCTGGAACAAAGTGAATATGTGCAACTCAAAAAAAAACTCTCCATGAAGTATATTTTCAAATTGACTACTATAGCAACTCCTGAGAAACAACAAGATGATGTAATGTAATGCTATTATTGACTTTTTGTTTCTGTCCAAAATTGGGCATTTTGCGGTGATTGGAGAAAGGCAGATGGCAGAGAGGAAGTGTTAGAGCGACTCCCCTGAGACTCTTTTAGGTTGTTAAACTCAACAGACACCCAACTTTGAGATATTTGTACCACTCTGAGGGAAACTATGAGGCTGAAAACACAACTGAGACTATTAGTGTCAGAGAAGACTACACTGTGTGCACAATTATTAGGCAAGCAATTATTTTGAACATATCTTCATTTTTTCCATAATTTACAACTCCAAGCTGTATAAACTTGAATCCTCACCGCATATTACAATATGTGTATTTGTGCAACGAAAGGGTGTGGCCTAAGGAGATTAACAACCTATATCAAGGTGTGCATAATTATTAGGCAGATTATTCTCCTCAGGAAAAATGGGTCAAAAAAGAGATTTAACCGACTCTAAAAAGTCAAAAATTGTAAAAAGTCTTTCACAGGAATGAAGCACTCTTGAAATAACTAAGATATTGGGGCGTGATCACAAAACCATCAAATGTTTTGTAGTAAATAGTCAACAGGGTCGCAAGAAACGTGTCGAGAAAAAAAGAGGCAAATTAACCGCCAAAGATTTGCAATGAATCAAACTTGAAGCTACCAGGAACACATTATCCTACATCCGTCCATCCTCTACCGCTTATCTAGGGCCGGGTCGCGGGGGCAGCAGTCTAAGGGACACCCAGACAACCCTCTCCCCAGACACTTCCTTCAGCTCTTCCGGGGACATAGTCTCTCCAGCGTGTCCTAGGTCTTCCCCGGGGTCTCCTCCCGGTGGGACATGCCTGGAACCCCTCCCTAGGAAGGCTTCCAGGAGGCATCCGAAACAGATGCCCGAGCCACCTCAGCTGGCTTCGCTTGATGTGGAGGAGCAGTGGCTCTACTTTGAGCTCCTCCCGAGTGACCGAGCTCCTCACCCTATCTCTAAGGGAGCGCCCCGCCACTCTGCGGAGAAAGCTCATTTTGGCCGCTTGTATCCGGGATCTTGTTCTATCGGTCATGACCTAAAGCTCATGGCCATGGTCTCAAACTTGGAGGTGCTGATCCTCATCCCAGCCGCTTCACACTCGGCTGCAAAGCGTCCCAGTGCACACTGAAGGTCCTGGCTTGATGGAGCCAACAGGACAACATCATCTGCAAAAAGACGAGATCCTGTGGTCCCCAAACCAGACTCCCTCCGGAGTCTCCATGCTCAATGCACTTTATTTAAGTTCAAAGATGGTTTGAATGGTACGTTTATTATTATTATTATTATTATTATTATTATTATTATTATTATTATTATTAATCTTTCTTGGGCTGTAAGGGACTTTTGATAATTGCACATTAATTTATTTAATTTAAAATAAGCTGTGAATATGTATTTTGCATCTCCTTGATACGCATTTGTTTTTTATTGATTTAAACTATTTTCAATAAAAGGTAGTTGTGTTGAAATAAACAGTGTGAAATATGTTTGCACATTTAAATCACAATTCTAAGAAAGTATAGTTTTATGTCTGATACAGAAGGTCAAAATTATTACCTCATAAAAAAATCTTTTGATTTTAGTCGACTAAAACTAAAACAAATAAAATGAATAAAACGAGACAAAAAACTAAAAATAATTTCAGTCAAAAAACTAAGACTAAAGTTAAATAAAAACTCCCTGGTCAAAATTAACGCTACCATGTATCCTATTATTGTTTTATTCTTGTGCTCACCTGCTCAGGGACGGCAGATGGAAAGGAGCTTGTAGCTAAATCTGGTACAAAGCATCTCTTGAGATTAATGTATTTGCAGAAGGTCCCTGACAAATAAAGAATAAATTTAACTATTACAAATGAAGTAATAAATGAAAATGCAAAAACAAAAATATAAAATTTAATGCAAATTATTATTTCTCTTCAAGACAATTGGACTTGTACGTTTTAATATTTTAATGAGAAACAAAAAGTTGTAACATTTGATGAATCACTGTCAGTAACTGGGTCTACATCGGTCAGAGACAGAACAATAGATGATTAAAAAAATAAAATTTTAATACACAAAACAACTGTGTGGGGTTCCCCAAGGTTCCATTTTGGGACCGCTCTCATTTTTTAAATTATTTAACAAATGCTTAACCCAAAAAAGTACTGCCATAAGTACTGCCACTGTCATTTTTTGCAGATGACACATGTCAAATTTACTTTCACAGTCTTAGAAGAAAAGCTAATTAATTAACCATCATCTCTGAAGGTTTTATTTTAAATATATACAAAAAAATTACTTCTTTTCATCCCAATTGATTTACAACAACTAACTAGCTATTGTCCAGGGTGTACCCCGCCTCAGGCCCAAAGCTGCTGGGATAGGCTTCAGTCACTCATTAACCTCTAATGGGATCAAGCAGAAGAAGATTAATGAATGGCTTTAATGAATAAATGGCTAAAGTACACCTTGCTAGGAATTATAAAAAACACCACAAAATGTTTTATGTATAGCACTTTTATTAAAATGTTAAAATGGTTAGGCATAATAAGTCTTTGACAGAACGAGTGTGAAAATGAGCTTTAAAAAGGAAATACACTGCATCTAAAAGAAAGAAATCAGAGCTGAAAATCTCAAAAACACTAAAGATTTACCACAATTAATGTTTAAAGAGAATATAGGTCTACCTGTATTAGGACTACCTACATAGGTTAAAATATAGGTCCCCAGAAAAAAAGTTTTGTAATAACTGTCCTAGACAATAACATTTTAACTTTAACAGAGCATCTTAGAAATATTGGCTATTAGGAAACAGTCATAGTCCAAGAGATGTTAACCAAAAACAATTATAATAGTCCCTCCCTTGTGGCCGGGTCTCTCCTGTAAAAGAGATTTATGATCTCAGTGGGACTGTCCAGGATAAATAAAGGTTAAATAAAAACGCTGTTACGGAAAAGGATCAACGGTTGTAGCTTTGGCTTTAAGCTGGTTGCTCATAAAAATAATGTGGGCTCCTTTGGGAGGTCGTTCTGGTCTTCTCGCTGCTCACACTCAGGCGTCTCTTCTGTAATGGCTCTGAAACTTTTTACCCACAAATGTGTAAAACACTGGGCTAATGCAGCAGTACAAATAGGCGATGTTCCGCGTCACGTAGAAGGCAGAATTTAAACTGTCCTGCGCGGCGCACGAGCCTGCGTCCTTGTTCGGGCTGGAGATCTGAATAGCTCGAAGCAGGTTGACGATATTGTACGGAGTCCAGCAGGCGAAGAAAGTGAACAGGATGACAAATATGAGCTTAATCGTGCGGCATTTCTCTTTCATACGTGTGGCTAAAATGCGAACCGTGATGCTAATGTAGCAGAACATCACCATAAAAAGAGGAATCAGGAAAAAGACCAAGAACTGTTGGTAATAACTCACAAGTCGCCAGCGGTTCATGATGTCCTCAGTGAACCCGGACTCTTCGCACAAAAGTCCGTCAAAAGGGCTTTTCCTCACATTGCGGAGGATTATCTCTTTCATACTAGAGACGATACTGATGCACCAAACAGCGATCGAAGCAACAATGGCGTACAACTTCTTCCGACTCTTGGCTGCTTTGATGGCGTGAACCACGGCGAGGTATCGGTCAAAGGTCATGAGCGTCAGGAAAAGAATTGAACTATAGTAGCCGATAAAATACGCGCTGCAAACGGCCTTGCACAGGAACTTTCCAAAGATCCATTCAGAAAGATGGTACGTGGCCCAGAACGGAAGTGTCGTGGCGAAGAGAAGATTGGAGATGACCAGATTGAGCAGGAAGACATTGGTCACAGTGTTTAGCTTCTCAAACTTGTACAGGATGAAAAGGACGAGCCCGTTGCCGAGGTAACCCAGGACGAAGGTGACGTAGTAGAAAATAGGGATGAAGCTGACGCCAAACTGGTTGACGGTTCTCTTGGAGCAGATCTCTACCGAGTCATTGAAGAAATAACTGTAATCGATCGTGTCGTACGTTTGGTTCAGCAGGTAATGGAAGTCATCGAACAGGTCCGGTTCATAGTCCATGATTCAAACCTGAAAAGAAAAAACAAGAGCGAGATATTTCAGTGAGCGTTTAAACCTGTATCTACCTTACTGTGTGGTGCAAACAATAAGTGTCAAAGATTCTCGTTTGGACCAAAAGACAGATCTTTAGTCCAACAAACAGAGGTGGACCAAAGACACACACATCTGCAATATTCTTCCAACAAATCAAAAAACTTCCAATACCAAATTATCTATTAGAGCAAAAACATTGTATTGTAATCGGTTCGTTTAACGTCTGTTTCCATCGGAAATTTAAGGGTTTTATACTTCCGTCAACATTTAAAGCTAATGAGTAACTCTGGCATCACTAAAAACAGAAGGAAAACTGCTGATGGTGTAAAAAACCAGTCCAAATGTAAGCATCTGTTTTTTGATTCCTCTTTTTAGGAATTATATTAACTTGCATGCACTTTATCAACTCTTTATCTAAAGTGGTCACGTCTGAGGGGTGTCTAACAGGTTTTGAATTGGTTTTAGTTGGATTTGAACAGGTTTTTGAGGGTTGCATAAAATCTGACCTTGTTCCACATTTGGCAGTTTTGGTCATGTCTGCATTATGGTTAAAGAAAACACACAAATCTCCAGAGTTTAGCCCCACGTATGAAACACTGAGCTCACAAACGCAGATATCATTAACACATTTTCATTCAGTAATTTACACGTCTGACGTTTTTATTACGTCTCTGTTTTTTTAATGTTTTTACTGCAAAAAGTTTTGAAACTTGAAGTCTTTTTGCTGGTGAGACTCAAAAACAGAAAGAGTGGTTATAGTTTGTGAAAACTTCAGTGACTGAGACTGAGAATTATTACATCATCACTTCTGAATCTTACTGCAGGTACAAATACATTTTTATCTTTTACTTTGCATTGTACTATTTATAATGTGTCAAATGTATCTTATCTTAATCAGAATTAGGGCACCCCAGGTCTAAAACATAAAACTAACGATTCACAAATTTAAGCTGAATATTGTGAGATTTTTCTGATTCAAAAATTAACCCAAAGCAAATGAAAAAAACTGTGTAAATCTTGAAGCCTTTGTGGCTCTTTTGTATTTCAGATTAAGTTTGGTTTGGAGTTAAGATAGAGCTTTATTGATCCCACAGACACAAACACAGATATCACAGACATGTTATCAGTCAGTAAACTACACCTCTGACATTTGACAATTGCCATGTCATAGTGAAAAAACAGTTATTACACCTTTAGCTTGGTTTTACTCACCGGTGATGCGACGCTGGAAAGAGCAGCTGAAGGCAGTGCTGTGGACAACTCTTTGTGACTGATGCAAATAGCATCTGTTAAAGGGCTGTCACAAAACAATATGGGCTGGAACAAAGTGAATATGTGCAACTCTGAAAAAAAAAAAAAGCATTTCATGGAAATCTTGTTATATGTAGTCATTTCATTTAAAATGAACTATAGCAACCACTGAGGGGAAAACAGCATGATGTGATGCTATTAGAGGCTTTTTGTTTCTTTGGAAACCAATGTCTGTCCAGATTTGGGAATTTAGGCAGAAGGCAGAGAGGAAGTGTTAGAGCGACTCCCCTGAGACTCTTTTAGGTTGATTAACTCAACACCTCAAAACAAACCCCCAACTTTGAGATATGAAAACACAACTGAGACTATTAGTGTCAGAGAATACTATATATTATATTAATGCTATACATAATTCATTAATTTAACTGTAATACCTTCATGACAGTAGACAGTATTAAAACAACCTTAATAAGGAAATTCATTGATTTCATAGCCCCTCCATCAAGGCATTGTAGATACAAATGACCTCCTAAAACACTCCTGTGTCCTGCAGCGCAATGAAATGAGCCGATCACTGCGACTGTTCCGTCAGCTATGATGTTATGCAGTGGGTGGCTGTGGTTTCCAAGAATGTTGCGTAGCTTCTGCAGTATGCAATGATCCACATCAGCCTCCACTGGATCCAACCTCCTGCCCACAACAGATCCTGCCTTTTTAATGAGTTTGTTCAAACGTTTTGTATTTTTGTCCCAGCACACATACAATGTAGCACTAGCCACCACTGATTGATAAAACATAAAAAGCAAATCGAACCACACATTAAATGACCCAAGTCTTTGGAGGAAGAAAAGCCTACTCTGCCCCTTTTTATAGATGGCATTAGATGTTGGTAGACCTCTCCAGTTTACAGTCCAGATAGACCCTCAAGTACCACAATATCCGTGCCTTTGATGGTAACTGCCTGAGGATAATCATATAATAATAATCATCTCTTTAGTCTTGTGTTATTTGGTTATTTGCACTCCATTCACTGAAGGTCCTGACACAGTCTCTGTATTCCGCCTCCTGTCCCCTGTGAGACCTGCCCTGATCACAGTATTGTCCGAGTATTTCTGGGTGTGGCAATACTCGACTGATGAGTAAAGCTGGACGTGTACAGTTTAAACAGGAATGTGGCCAGCACTGTTTCCTGAGGAGCCCCATGCTGGACAGAACAGGTTCAGACACACCGTTTCCAAGTCTGACAAACTGAAGGTGTTCTGTTAAGTACTCTAACACCCAGTTGGTGAAGATGGGGTCCAACCCCATCTAATCTAGTTTCTGATATAGGATGCGAAGACAGATTGTTTTAAATGCACTACAGAAATTGAAAAACATAATCCTCACATAGCATCCCAGTTCCTCTAAGCACGAATGTGCCCCATGCAACATGTACATTATTGCGTCCTCTACCACGATCTGCTCCTGATATGCAGACTGGGATTGGAATCCTTCATCGCAGCTGGGTGCCCCACCTTAGGGACCATAACAACACAAGAAGTCTTCCACAAGACTGGGACTTTCCTGTTCTGGAGGTAAGTGGATCTGCACAATCCTTCAGGATTCTCGGGCTCACTCAATCTGGCACAGCTGCCTTTCCTGGACAAATTGTCTGAAAAATTCTGAAATGGTCAAAATAATCACTTGCCTAATAATTGTGAACACAGTGTAGTCTGTAGTACACTACGACTTCATCCATCCTTATGTCATGATTTTCGTGAAGTCACAGTCCGGTCCAGTAAGTACACTCAAATCGTCCATTACAGACTGACTGGCCTCAGATGTCCATTTCCTGACTGTGCGGGTGGAGACAACCTTTTTACAACCTTTTTTATTTGTTGGCAGCAGCAGGACCAGATTGTGATCAGACTTTCCAAGTGGAAGTAAAGGTTTAGCACCGTAGGCCTCTTTCACATTTGTGTACAGAAGTGTCCTATTTCCTCTTGTGGGACAGTCCACATATTGCACAAAGCCAGGAAGGAGAGACTAGTGTGGTTGAAATTCCCTGAGATGACCACAGCTGCATCTGGGTGCTGAGTCTGAGGTCTCGCGGCAGCTTCGTGAACGACGCCACAGGCTACTTCAGCTGCAGAGCGAGGAGGGATGTAATCAAAAATGGCAATTATGTGGAGAACTCTTTCTGCACATAATCAGGTCTAAGCCCAACCGCCGGTAGCTCCACGTTCTGACTGCGAGTCCTCTCTTCAAAGTGTAACTAAACCCCTGGTCAGAGCCTAACTCTGATAATATACACCCACTGATAATATTTGAAAAATGCTGGAAAAGTGTCCAGAGTCCAGCAGAGACCATCCAGGCTTTGAGACAGTAGCACTAAACCCCTATTACCGGCTCTAACACTTGTATTGTAGTCTTACACTTATCTTCAACTATTTGGTGAGACGCTTTTAAAACAAGTTAGTTTCAGGAAAAAAAGATCAATGTTTTTATAAATAAGTCAATTTATTTTTTTTACCCTCCACTTACACATGCTGTACATGTACTAGATCTTTCAGGGTTAGGGTTAGGGACACTCGTCTGCTGTAGTGTCCAGTGTCTATAACCCCTGAAAGAATCATATTTAGTATATAAAAAAGAAATAAAACATTGAAATATAAAGAAGCCTTTGGAATTACACACAAAACTGTTTAAAACAAAATGCATTATAAAAATCAGCTTCAAAACTCAAAATGAACATCAACATAAAAATTTACAAATTAATGTTTAAATGACACCCTTTCTCAAAATACCTTTCCATAAATATTTTATTCTCCAGGGACAGTAAGCATTTCCATTTTAGATATTGATATAATTTTTTTATATATACACACACTTAATATAAATATTTAATAAAATATAAATGGCATAGTAAAGTCTCATGAACTTTGTATCTTTGTAAATTGACCAATTATAACATTTATAACAATTATAACAATTATATTATGGCCTGGAGGGCTGAAAAAACAAGAGTTTAAAGAATGATTTTTCTTGAGTTTATGATGAGACCATAACTCATAAAAACTGCACAATCCCTAAAAGATGCTCTGGCTTTACACAACCAGCCTTTTTTCATTTCAAACCATCAAACAATGGGATCAGCTCCTGGACAGTCTGAAGTTCTAAATCTGGTACAAAGCATCTCTTTTCTTGTGAGATTAATGTATTTGTACATGGTGCCTGAGATATAAAAATAAAACTAAACTAAACATACAAAAGCTTCCCAGTATTCAAACTCACCTTTACTTCTCCTGATAGACTTCACGTTTGCCTGCACACCTGCACACCTGCACACCTGCAGCGACTGGTTCAGGCTGGCACCCACTTTATCTGGTCGTCTTAGGCAAAAAAGAGGATTTGTGTTTTAAAATGTTTAAAAATAATATTAAAGACATGAATATTATACCTACATGTTAGTGTCCTACTGGAGTCTGAGTCGCCACTTTTCTGTGGATCTCCTTTTATTGTAATTTGACTCTGAACAATTCTTACTGTATATCCTGCGTGAAAGTGCTAGTCTTTTAATCCTGGTGTTCTGTGACCCCTCTGCAGCGGTTTCTGCTCTGCTCGGTTTCCCCGGAGGAGCAGTTAGCACAAGTCCAAGACCGTTTCACAGTGTTACACGAGTCCTGACATGTTCATGTTCAGTCAAGTCCAGAGTCTCGAGCCAGTGACAGGTCTTTAGTGCAAAGAGCTGCACTTCTTCTACAGGTCTGTGAAGGTTCTCAGTCATCCAGGACATCATGAAAAGAAGGTTTAAGTAAAAGCACCTGGACTCAGGTTTCAAGGTGAGGATGTTTCGTCTCCAGTCTTAAATTCCAAGAGACTTTGTACATTCTGAGATTAACTGTAAGAGAGCTGAGCTTTATCTCCAGAGGGAGGGGCTTCCCCTGAAACTCACCTGATGGACCAGGCTGTTCTGATTCCAGAAATGATAAAGTCTCTTGGAATTAGACCTTGAAAATGGATTTCAGATGCTTTTACTTAAACCTTTTTTTCATCTCTGCTACAAGTCCAGCAGAGTGCTGCTAAAAATCTATCATGAAAACAGTTTGAGTCGATCAGAAAATAAAAAGAATAATAGGACTTTTCCATTTGTTTAAAACCAGCAGCTCTTTGTTTTAGAAGCAGTTATTGTCGCTACAGAAGTATAATTTTGTAAAAGCAGAACAACACAAGGACATTCTTTAGGATTAGAAGTTGTTACCAGTTTTGTCCCTTTGTCTTTTCCTGTTACATTTGTTTCATTAAATCATTCATCATTTCATTTTGGTAAAAAAAAATCCCACTGTCAGGCCCTAAAGACCTGAAAAAAATAAAAATAAAAAAAGCATAATGAGGGACTTTTTTTTTGTTTAAAACCCATAGATTTATGATTTGGATTTCATTTTAATTCCATTTTTAATCATTTCAATCATGGACCCATCCGTTCTTTACCGTCCTTCTGATTATTAACGTCATTTTACTTTTTACTGCTCAAGGACATTAACAGTTTCCCAAAAGGCATGTGTGCCCATTGAACTTTATATTATGTTTTTTTTTTAATTACCTAAAAACTTTTAAACGAGTAGATTTAAAACTAAAGCACTCGAAAGGTTATCTTGGTGTATATTTTTCAATATACTTTAACTCTCTAAATGTTAGTTGTGCAGCTGCGTTAGGTGTGTATCGTAGTTCAGATTAAACACTAAAGTTGTGTTTAATGGTTGGATCTACAGCAGTATGTGGTGTTTTTGGACTTGAGCGTTGTTGATATTGTTACATTTCTACAATCTCACAAATACAAACGCTTGAGGTTTGTTAAATAGTGGGTAGTTGTTCTATAGACACACATTTCCTTGTTTTTTTAGACTCAGACTTATTCTGCTTAGGGCCCACCTCTCCTGACCTTGTTTACACCTGTAATCGTCTGTGATGCCCCCTAGTGGCCATTGTCGGGTTATACTTCAGGTCACGCTGACTGTGACCTCTGCCTCGACCCCTCGCTGTCTTCCTGTCTGCCCTCTGTCCGTTTGACTTCAGCAGGACCGTCACTGATTATTCAGACCATCACGTCTCAAACCAGAACCTACTTTCTTTACAGTTACATCAGTTCAATATTTTGTTAAAACTTTATTTTCTGCCTGGTGTCCTCATTGTTTCGACCCCTTGAGCAGCTCATAACATACTTCCTTTAAATAAATACAGATTTAAAGGTACTGATCTCAGTTTAATAAAGAGAATGATTCATTTATATGGGTACATATTGAATTAAGGCATTAGTACATTCAAGTTTAGATCAATTGTAATTTTGTCCCTTTAGTCACATTAGTTTAACCACAAATGGAGAACCACACACGTCTAAGAGAAAAGGAAAGTCTCTGTTTATTGCTGAGACAGTTCTTGAATCCTCTGAGCCAGCTGTAAACAGTGGAGGATCCTGCGTTTCTCTCTCTGCACTTCCTCAGGACTCACTTCTCCCGTGAGTTTGGAGGAAAACAACACCAAGTCCTGCATAAAGATCCCCACGGCGCCCCTGGGACCGGGCGGGACGTCTGTCAGAGTGAACGAGTCGAAGCGAAAGTTGATGTTTTTGGTTCTGGGCAGACCGGGTCCACGCTCCTCGATCCAGGTCAGAGGTCTGCGAGAACAAACATTTCCATCAGGACAGTCTCCTGAAAAGAGCACTGCAGAGTCTCTCCTCAAGTGAACGCACGCTGTGAAAGGACTATAGTGTTTTTGAGTTGGGTTGGATCCTTGCTTGAGTATCACGATACCGATACTAGAACAATACCTTAACCTAAGCCTGAAACATCTAATCATGGAAAAAAAAAAATTGTATTTTAACTTATTTATCATCTGTACACTGTTGACACTAGAATAAAACCAGCTAAGACTCCTGTGCTGCATTACCTCGTAAAGAGAAGCGGCTTTTCTGTCACTCACTCCTTTGTGGCCATTTGTGACCTTTTCTGAACAGACCTCCTGTATTTCCTGTAAAGTTTAGTTTGTTTGTAATGAGCCTCTCCTGAAGGTGAGCTGTGGTTCTGTCACAGCTCTGTCAGACCCAAGTACAGTCCTGGTTTGTAACTCTCATAATCGTTATTACAAAAATAAAGACTTGACCCACGTTTGTGTCAAATATAAGCTACAATTAATCAATACAATACGTGGTTCGTTCGTCTTGTCCTCGACAGAGACGTGAAACAACTCGCACTAAAGTCCAACTTTCATTGCGCTCACTTCTTTCCCTGAGCCCCAGCGAGGCCTGACACAACAGAGGCCACATGTGAAGTAATATGGAATAGCAGCCGTTTGTCGTTTTTGATTTGTTTAAGGATTTTTGAACACATTTTTAGAGCATATCTGTCTCTGTTCAGGGTGAGCTGGCTGCAGTCCTGCAGCAGAACAATGCGCTGCTCATTTAACAAACGTGTATTTAAAAGGAAGTATCGATACCTAAAGAGTCACAATATCGTATCGGTTTATGTCACGTTGGTAACACAACACCCACCTGTTGTCTGCAGTTAACAGTTTGGCCGTCAGCTTGCTGTAGTTGTTACTAGGATCCTCCTGAAAAGACGCTTCAGCTACGCTCAGCTCTCCGAACAGATCCACGAGCCAAGTGAGCCGCGCGATGCCACTGAAGGCCAGGAACCCAAACCTGGGCTTCAGACTCCCCCCTTTAACAGAAAAAAGATCTTTAATTATGTAGTAACAAGCACAATGGAGAAAATAATAACCGAGTCTCACCGGTAAAATGCAGAGAGCCTTCCTGCAGAGTTTGTCCCTCTACTTTAGCCTTCAGCAGTTTGAAATCCTCTGTCAGCAGCTCTATGTGCTCTTCATGAAGGACCAGCCCTGCAGCACACAAAGTCCCGCGGCTTTCTTAGAGTACAGTCTATTTAAACAATACATTTTTGACGACTGAAAATAAAGCTCTGTCTGATGTGTCCCTCTTTGTTCCAACAGTGTCACCTTTTTCTTGAGCCAGGTCCCAGAGTTCCACAGCTGCCTGGTAGTTTAGGGCCATAGGGTACTCCACCAAGACGTGCTTCCCGGCCTCAAGAAACTTTCTGGGATCAGACAAGACCGAGCAGTTTGTTTAGTCAAAAATGTTACAGTTTTCAGATATATTCTACTGAAAATGGCACCATTTAAGTTATTTGGTGTTAATAGTAAAATGCAGCACTTAATATAATGGTTTTTAATGATCTTTACGGACACATTAACAGCACTAAGATTCATCATTTTAGACTTTATTTTTGTTATTTTATTAAATCAGATGCCCTGGTAATTAGAGGCAGAGAAAACAAAACAAACACACTTTACATATTCTGCTAGAGTTAGACATATCTATAAGTAAATCATTTTCTAAATAAAGTCAAATAGTTCACACTAGAGATGTTCAGTTGGTTTTTCAGGAAAGGTTTTGCCCTAAAAGACCCCGTCTGGGTTCATGTGACCAGGGACCAGGCCTAGAACAGTTTCTCTGAACGCTCAAGTGACGCAATAATCCAGCTGTACAGGGACAAAAACAACTTCACAAAAGTAGAATGACTAAATGACTATAAAGCTTGTGTACACTACCTGACGTCGTCCTGGTGCGACTCGTTCTCGGTGCAGACTAACGCCACCTTAATGTCGTCTCGGCTCAGAGCCTCCTCAACAGAAATCTGTTTGACTCCCTGCTGAGAGTCCAGACTCCTCCTGTGGAGAAAATACAGAAAAACAACCTTATTTATAGTCATTATTTGGCAATTTCTGCTGCAGGATTTTCTATTTAAAAAAAAAAAAAAAAAAAAAAATCCACAAATAAAAAACAGCAAGCAGAATGTACTGGACTCTCTAAATCCTGCTCGAGCCCAGAATTAGAACTAAACATGTTGAAGAAGCGTTTAAGTTTCAGCAAAAATCTGGAACAGCCTCAAATTTTAAAATGTTCCAGGAAAAGTTAAAAACCCTTTTTCTTTAGCTCCGCCTACATTCAGTAACAAAGACAGAATATTTTCTCTGCTGTCATTTTTTAATCTGTATTAATTAATATTAATCTTATCTGTGTATTTTAAATTTGTTTTTTATTTCCAAAAAGCAATTTGAATTACCCTTGTTTGAATTGTGCTATTAAAAAAAAAAAGATAGGGGAGTGGAGCGTCAACGTTACCTCGATATGAAGCCTTTGATGGCGAGTTTTTCGGCGGCGCTGCCAGGTAATGGAGCCAACATGTCTCTGATCCTCACTGCTCCAGCCGTACCGATGCCCAACACCACGGCTCCGAACATTTTCACTGAGAGGAGGACAAAAACCTGTCAGAGCAACGTGGACACAAACAGTTATACCTCCAGATGTGTGAGGACAAGAGGTGGGTGGCACTTTTCTAGAGTCCAGAGTTAAGTCCAAAGGTTTCACGTTCTTGCAATAATATTATGTTGACATTAAACAGCTGATGTACGCATTTATTAAACTTGTTTTTCTCTAGAATATTTAGTCCAAAATGTATTTGGTGATCAGTGATTCACAATGTGTGGAGACTTTAAGTCTTTGAGACAAAATTATTTAATAATGTAGCACTGAGCTTTACAGAGCACATTTGAACACAGCATCATGCAAGTAATGTGTGCTTTATCTCTCCTGATATGTCCATTTAAGTCATACATAGGAAAATTGCTTCTTGCACTGTTTGAAGAACATCATTTAATCTTTGTGGAAGAAGCATTAAGTCTTTTGAGAAGGTCAAAGTGAAGCCTTAAGTCACTGGTCTTACAAGTCCAGGTCTAGTCAGCTGGTGGCACAGTGGCAGAGCACTCCTGCCTCACGACAAGAAGGTGCTGGGTTTGAGCCTCCAGTTGGATTTCTGCTCCTGCCTCGGTTTTGAATAAACAACAAAAGTATAATCTGGTGTCCGCTCTACTGCTGGTCATGTTAACTAGCAACGCTAACGTGGCTTCCTTGTTGACAATTGTCTGTGTGGTTTCGTCTTTTTCCTCATCACATTCAGAGTTTCTCTGATTGGTTAACGGTACGCCCGTAAACACCGCCTTTTAAATAAAAGATAAAAGATAAAGTCTCTTGGAATTAGAGACGAATCGTCTTCTCCTCGAGTCCAGATGCTTTTACATAAACCTTTTTTTCAAGATGTCCTGGATGACTGAGAACCTTCACAGACATAAAAAGGTGTGATGGTGAATGTTAGTTAATTAAAAAGGGGTTATGGTCCAAAAGTGGGCTGTGAGAAAGAATGATAAAAAAAAATTCAGGAGTGAGATACTGAAGTAAAAGTAATGCAAAGTAATCAGTTTTATAATTGTGTAAATAAAGAACAGCTCTTCTCTGAGCCCTTGGTATTTCTCTAGTTTCTCATGGTCCTTTTTCCTGATGTTGCCATCACTTGGTATTGCCACATCAACCACAACGACTTTCCTCTTTTTCCACCACCACGATGTCTGGTTGGTTCGCCATTACCCTTCTGTCAGTCTGAATCTGGAAGTCCCACAGGATCCTGGCTCGGTCGTTCTCTACCACCTTTGGAGGTGTTTCTCACTTTGACCTCGGGGTTTTCAGTCCGTACTCCGTGCAGATGTTCCTGTACACTATGCCAGCCACAGGGTTAAGGCGCTCCATGAATGTATACATGGAGCTCCATAACCAAGGTAATATAATATAAATATATATGACAATAACTTGTGAGGGTGCACGTGGCAGAGTGGTAAGCACTCCTGCCTCACAGCAAGAAGGTCGTGAGTTCAAAACCCGGCCGACTCGCATGTCCTCCATGTGTTACCGTGGGTTCTCTCCAGGTACTCCAGCTCCTCCCACCGTCCAAAGACATGCATGTACAGGTTAATTGGCAACTCTAAAGTGTTCCTAGTGAATGAATGTGAGAGTGAATGGTTGTCTGTCTCTAAATGTCAGCCCTGCGACTAACTGGCCATTGTCCAGGGTGTACCCTGCCTCAGGCCCAAAGCTGCTGGGATAGGCTCCAGTCACCCGCGACCCCTAACGGGACAAAGCGGTAGAAAGTGAATGAATGAAAAATGAATGAATGACAATAACTTCAAGGAATCTGTTAAAAGCCTTGTTACTCAATAAAAAAAAAATAAAATAAAAAAAATAAAAAAAAATAGGCTCAATCACCAAACATTCACAACAAAGCCAATGTCATTCACCTTCTGTAAAGAGAATGACCTCTAGTGGTTTTGTTGCATAAGAGTTAAACATAAATTCTGTCTAATGCAGTTCTTCTGAGAAAATGATTATCGGCCATTTTGAAAAACATTTCTAAAAATATTTTGTCGTCTTTGGTAAAAGTCTTGCATTTGTTTTATTGGTCAAACCTTTTTGTTGTAATGGATATAGTATAGAAATAGTGGAAATGCAATTGTTCATGTTCACGCTGCAGTCTCTTTTTTCAAACCACAGACATATTAACACTTTGAGCACTGATACACCTTTTGAAAAGGTTTTCTCAAAAAGTTATGAAAGATAAGAGATGGTGTCTATGTATTTCACTTTAAAACGCATCCCAAACATAATACAACCCGTACCTTTGTGAAGAGCTCTGTTCAGACAAAAGAGCTGCCTTCTCTGGAGCCTGTAGTCCGCGCTGAGTCAGTCCTGGTCCGAGTGTCTGCCAAAAACCAGATAAGACTCTACAGTGTTCTCCCTCCGACTGAATATGATTAAATAACGCGGTTAGGCAACAGTGCTTATAAAAGAGGAGGTCCTGCACGTGACAACTCTCCACACCGGCTTCTTTTGTGACGTTTAATTTACTCGACAATAACAAAAATTAATAAATAAAATAAAAACAGCATGATGTGACAAATAAACGTGTTATGAAACTGAAACTTAACTCCACGTGGCTAATTTGCATAAAAGCAGGATACAGCGGGATTAACTCAAACTAAGTGGCTTTCCTTTTCTTTTGACGCGTATTACGTCATTAATGCGGAAGTCGAACGCCGCTCTGTTCTGTTGTTAGCCGCTGTTAGCTCACCGAGGCTAAAAGTAACAAGATACCGCTTTGTAAAGATGTCCAGAGATCAAACGCTAAAAGATTTGGTGAGTGAACGACTGGCTTCGGCTTCTGAAGAGATATTTGTGCTGTTCGAAGTGAAAATAGAAGAGTTTAAGAAGGAGATTTGTCGTTTGAAGGAGGAAAACCAGAGAAAACAGCGATTATTAGATGCTGTTCTGAATCCACACGTCAATTTAGACAGAGACCAGGTTGACAAGAGTCAAGAACAAGCTGGGGCAAATATAAATGAAGAAAATACAGAGATAAAAGAGGAATTGGAGCAAGTGAGCATTATAGAAGAGCGGCCCCAAGAGCTTCCATTTACTGTCATTGTGAAAAGTGAAGATGACGAGGCGCTTCTGGAAAGACACAGTGATGAGAAAAGAGAGGAAACAAACTGTGGAGAAGCAGAAGCAGACATTAGTTCAGAGTCACTTGAAGATTTTCATTCAGAGACTAAGGAAAAAAACATTGACAATGATGAAGACTGGGAAGCTGATACAGAGGACTATAACACAGCTCATGTGACGGAAACGGGTCAAACGATAAAGTTAGTAGATAATGCTTCAGATGGTAAAACAAAACTCGAATTCTGTGAGTGCGGGAACGCATTTTTGAACAAATACGATCTACAGCGACACATGATGGTTCACACAGGAGAGAGGCCCTTCAGCTGTTCAGTTTGTACGAAAAGTTTCACACAGAAAGGATCTCTGACGGTGCACATGAGGACTCACAAAGGAGACAAACTATTCAGGTGCTCGGTCTGTAATAAAAACTTCACACAAAAATCGAATCTTAAGACCCACATGAGGATCCACACAGGAGAGAGACCGTTCAGTTGTACCGAGTGTAACGCCACGTTCTCTCTGAAGCAGAACATTACAGATCACATGAAGGTTCACACGGGAGAGAAGCCCTACAAGTGTTCCGTTTGTCACAAAGGCTTCAAACAAAGGTCTCATCTCCGGTCCCACATGCTGATCCACACTGGGGTCAAACCATTCAGCTGTTCAGTATGTGAGAAAAACTTTGCACGGAAAACGCAGCTCAAAAGCCACATGATAACACACACAGGAGAGAGAGCCTTCAGCTGTTCAGAGTGCAGCTCACGCTTCGCTCAGAGGCAGACCTTAATGCAGCACATGAAGAATCACAACTCCATGAAGCTGTATGACTGTAAAATCTGTAACAAGATGTTCAAACACGAGGAGAATCTTCAGTTGCACATAAGGCTTCACATGGGAGACGCACCCTTCAGCTGCTCAGTCTGTAATAAGAGCTTTACACAAAAATCCAATCTGAAAAGCCACATGAGGACTCACACTGGAGAGAGACCCTTCAGTTGTTCAGAGTGTGATGCCAAATTTACTTATAAAACCAACCTTGTGCGTCATATGAAAATGAATTGTGGTAAATCCTGATAGTTGAAGCCAATGTACAAAACCCATTTCCGAAAGAGATTGGACACTGTGGAATGTAAAAATCTCATAAAACCATATTTTATTTAAGTCTTTTGGCATTATTGTTACATAATTTTAGAAAAACTTTAATTCTGTGATCATGGAACAGGAACACTCAGAAGTCTCTGACACAGTTCAGAGCCGTCCCTAAACGAGTGTTAAAGCTGTATCCAGCAAAGAAGAAGCCACATGTGACACCATCGAGAAACCCTGTTGTCTTTTTTTTTGGACAAAGCTCATTAAAGCTCATAAAAATTGAGGCTAAATAGAAGATGGTTGTGTTTTGGCAACTCATACGGGACATAAACCCTTCAGCTGCTCAGTTTATCATAAATGTTTCACTCTAAAAGGACACTCACGGGCGAGGAGTCTCAGAACCCTTTCAGGTGCTCAGACTGTGACACAGTTAAAAGGGTTAACTTCCTCCATCACACGGGGATCAACACCGGAGACAAGCCCTACAGGTGTTCCCTACAGGAGCATTTAAATGTACAGAGGTCAGCGCTGTACATTCGGTCACATGAATGTTCACAGTGGAAAGTCTACATCTCATTGTTTGTGAAAGACGTGTCTCTCTGTGTCTCTGTACAAAAGGGGTTCAAAAGTTGTACAAACTGAAAGGAAGTGTATAAGTTTATATTGCAGTCTGTTTTTACAGATCGTAGTTAAATACATAATCTTCTCGTTTGTTTCTTTGATTTAGGTAATACTAATATATGATATATTTGATCAGGTCTCAATGTGTTCCACTGTGTGGCTGCATCAAATTAAAAAAGACCTGATATTTTTTATGAAATGGTTAAAATGCCACCTTAATGTTCGTGTTCTAATATGTTTTTAATTGTTTTTTCTATTGTATTTGTATATACATTACACTATAGATGCATATTTTGCACCTTAGGTAACATATTCAACACAAATAAACTCAATATAATAAACTGGTTTAATAAACAGATTTGTGTGTTTTGTTTGAATCTTAATTTATTCAGTGAATAAATGTCAGCATGTGGTTTTCAAATGGGTCAAAACACACACAGATTGAATTCTTTAAATCAAGACCAACCAAAGCCACAGCTTGTATATTTGTCACAAGAGATTAAATAAGTAAAAAATGTATGATGTCAGTCACACTCCAGTTATGAAGGCATGCTATTCTTATAGAGTATTTATATGAACACCATGAAATAGGTGTTCCTAGTTCCTATTAGTTGCCAGAGATAACCGAGGGAAACCGAACACAGGAAGAACATGCTCCACTCAGAAAAGTCCCGTCAGAAGTCAAACTCAGGATCTTACTCAAAGACTGCACCTCTGTATTTAAACAGACTGAACACTTTACACAGTTGCTCTGGTGACAATCACAAAGAGGTTCAGAGGTAAGTTCAGGGTTAACCTCGGGTTTTCAGTATCACAAAGCTGGCTCACTTTCTCTCGAGGTAGATCTCTGGTAACAGGCTGAACGGATAACCTGCCCTGGAGCAGGTTAAATTTGCAGGTAGACAATAGAAACACGGACACTGACCAATCAGGAACGAGAAACAAGCTGCCGGTGTGGAGGAGGAGGGACAGAGAAGTGTCTGCAGCAGCTGACCGGAGCACAACTGTAAAGTAGAGACACTGTAAAGTCATAGAGTAACTTAGTACTGGAGGTTTAAACACCTGAATGACACTGCTCACAAAGGGTTTAATCGTTGGTTAGCGATATTTATTTTAATGCAGAATTTAAAACAGACGCCACACTGGTGCTGTTAGTCTTTAGCTCTTTGTGAGTCTGTGCTGTTCTTTCAGTCTCTGGTGCTGGAGTTGTGCAGGAGTTTAGTTTAACCTACTTTTGTGTTTTTCCTCGGGTTAACTCTCCAACATGTCGCTGTGATTGATCGTTTAGTTCCGACTCCACCTGTTTCACATGAACTCTCTCACTCCAGAGAAACTCAGTGTTAACTTTAGAGTGTATAACCTGCATCATAATTATATTTAATTGACTATTCTTTAAAAATAAAAGACGTACAAATAGTTATAAAAAAACATTAAAACATTTATTGTATTCGACTGAATAAAAGAAAAACATAATTAGCACAAACTCAGGTTTTCAGGAAACTCAAAACAATTCCCATAAACACAAGACTTTGATAATAATCACAATAAATTTAAAACATTATTAGGACCTGGATAAAAAGATCTGAGTTATAAACTTGTTCTATTCAGTTTTGTTTCGAGTTCTCGTCTGAGCTGCCAGACTTTATTAAACTCCCGAAGTAAGCCGTGATCGTCTTCAGTTTGTTGTTGAGAATGTTCTGCTCCACTTCCACCTGACCTCCAGCACCGGCCAGAGACACGATCTGAAAGAGATTCATCAGGTACATTCATCTGCGTTTGGTTTGACAGGTTAGTCCAGTTACACAAGGACAACAAAAGTGAGTCTAAAGCTTTGTCTTATACAACTGAATTCATATTTGTCCTCTTTGTCATTTTATTTTTGAAGGTTATGAACAAAAAGCAGAGGAAAGTACAAACCTGGTCCATGTCTGCGTTTCGAGGAAGGAAATAAACGATGTTGTCCGATATTAGTTTGGCCATCTGGAACGTCTTAAATGTATTCATAGTTAAAGAAAACACGTTTAAAGAGCTTGTGTGAGTGCTCTGCTAATTTCCCCTGAGTCATACTGAGCAGCTGTGGCTTCTCTCCAGCCCTTTCAGACTTTTAGATACACTATACACTTGAGTAAAAGGATATCCGTTAGGCTCCATCATGGTCTCGATGTTGAACACGTCAGAGGTGAGGTAGTCCGGACCTCCCCACGGCGGCGACAGGAAAACCACGTCCCCCCGAAGTCGAGGAGCGAGCTGCAGGAAGTCTCCCTGAACAAACTCGATCCTGTCTGCCACTCCGTACACTTCCGCGTTGTGTCGGGCCAGGTTCAACCGAACAGGGTCGATGTCAACGCCCAGGACTGAGAATGAGACGAAGGAGAGCAGGATTAGAGGAAGAGACGACACTGGGGATTGTAAATAATGTGTTTGCATTTCCATCTTGGTCATTCAAGCTTTTTTATCTTTCATTAATTGAACCATTTCTCTGCTGCAGTTCTTTATAACACTGTTTTTTGTGTCTCTTTGGTTTTTAGTGTGTTATTCTTTTTTGCCTGTATGAGCTCCCAGGGGCATTCATTTTTAATGTCTTTAAAAGTGTGGTGTAATACTTTAATCAGATAATTCAAACATAAAAAATATTAAAAATGAACACATTTTGTTCATGTGTGGTGGAGAATGTGTGCTCCATTTACATTACATCACCCTTAAAACGCCTTCACATCTCAAAAAACACAAAAATACTCTTGTTTGTTGCTATGAACATTTATTTTATTTTGTAAAGCCGCCATTTGCAACCTAATAGTAAAAACTAACGTCTTATTTTTCCTCAAACAGTCCTGAACACATCGGAGTTACCTCTCTTTCCTGTGAGAGCGAACTGGATGGCGTTTCCTCCGACGCCACAGAAAGCATCAATAATAAGGTGAGATCCTGGGAAACTGTGGTCCACGCGAACCGCCGTGTGCTCAGCTATTCTCTCTGGAGTCACAGAAAACCAGCCCTCTGGGAAGAAAAGATATAATTGACAAATACTGACAGGAGTTCACTTTAAGGGCTTGTACATAATCACTGGAAACTGTTTTGAATGTGGGTCTTTGAAAAAGGTGACGCCTGACCTCGGTCCAGCCGGATGCCTTCGTCGAATCGAGAGAAAAGTCTGTGTCTCTGAGCCCAGTATTTGGCCAGCTCCGGTTCAGCCGCTACTTCCTCCGGCATCGGCTGCTTCTTCCTCTCTTTACTCTTCTTCTGAGGCTTCTTCTGACACTCTACACAGACACACCGATAAGGTTTAAACTGGATTATGTGACTTTCTGATGATGGCAGACCTACCCTCAGAGTGTCCAGGGAGGAGGAAGTCTGGGGTTTCCAAACAGGGCAGGCTGCGACCGTGTGGGTTTTCTTCTTCTTCTTCTTCTTCACTGAGAGCCACAGCCGCTGAACTGAACAGCTCTGTCCCGTTTGAATCTGAGCCGGACAGTGTTTCCATCACTCTTGTATTTTCATGTTCTCGACTCTGTTCCAGCTCCTCCACAGTCACAGTTTTTGGCATTTCATCAGTAAACGGAATCGATCCTCCTCCTGTTTCCTCTTGGTCACAGACGTTAATGTCTCTCTGGATGTTTCCGAGAAAGTTCTTCACCTAAAACAGTCCACAGCAGCGTACATTTTCAAGGATCACATACATTTACTCAAAACTGTAGCCTTGGAGAAGAAACAATAAAATACAAATCTGCTTTAATCACGTAAAAATAGTGTCAATAGGTCAATGTGAATTTTAAAATGGCGACCAAGCGAGTACCTAAATTCAGTAGAGCTCTATTTAAAGGCACAGTGTGAGACAAACGTGAGAGTATTCATTTAAACAAAATGGAATATTTTTAATGCTGAATATTCACACTTTCTCAGTATTTGACATAAGTCTGAAACAAACCACAGTGGCTCTGTTTGACAACCTGAAGGGACAAAACCACTGGCTAAGGGCCAGTCCCTCCCCACGTCCACTCCACCCCCGAGCCCCCTCAGTCGAGAGTTCCCTCGATCACAGAGTAATAAGAAGCTAAGGTGTGTTAGAAGACAAAGACACCGATAAAACCAAATGCATATTCATAACAGTATTTCAGTCATTTGTTGTATTTTGTGTAAAAACAAGAGTTAGGCTTTAGTTGATGATGGTTTTGTACTTTGTGTTGTTTACTCCACTGTGTTTGAGTCTAATTTTCTTATGGAAAATACTCAGGGATAAAATAAAAGAGTGAAGACAGCAGCAAGGATATACGTTAAAGTACTTCTATCTTCAACACTGTGTCCAGATGATTTTGTCGTTACATTTTTATTCACTAAAAGAACAAATCAATGTTTGTGTTTATGAAAATTGTCTTAGTATTGAGGCTAACTTGATCTGCAAACTGCAAGATGGACAAATGTTAATGTAATACAGGGTTTGCACATCTTTTCTGAATACCAGTGAAATCCCAAAGTACCTTATCCAGAGTGCAGCTTTTCTCTCTTTTCTCCGAGTCTTCCTCCGTCTCTGAGAATCGTATGTGTTTGTTTGGCCTCTTCTTCTTATTCTTCTTCTTCTGCTGCTGCTGATGCTGTTTCTGAGCTCCTTTAAAGCTGAGAACACTGTCGAAGCTGGAAAAAATAAGATAAAAAAATAAAAAATAAATGAGAGAAAGACATGTTCTCTTATAGTTCTATAAATTATATAAAATGCTTCATCTTCAAACCATAAAAAAATCCAGTATCAGTAGAGAAGTAGGACTGTTTTGTTGTTTATGTCAAGTTTGTTTCGTGGTTTCAGTTAAGAGAGCATCAAACTGAATTTAAAGCTATCAAATTTAGCCACTTTTAAATTCAAAACGGTTGCTTCAACATTTAACAAACCAATAGAGATTGCTTCTTTTTTGTTGATTATTTCGTTAATAAATGAAGAAATGCTATTTTTTATGACTGTGAAAAAAATAAACCTGTTGTAATCACTAACTGCAGATTTCAACAGGAATCATTCGGTTCATACTGGGGCTTTGTCCAATCACAGCGCGCTTCCTAAAAAAGCAGCGCTCCCATTGGTCGACACTGAAAGGAAGTAATGGTAGCCGATAAAACAGAAAAAGCGTAAATTCAACTCTGGATACTGTCTTTTCTTTTTTTTTCTACAGAGAAACGGCCCCAAAAAAGAAAATAAATAAACAAAAAAAAAAATAATTAGATAAATATATTAAATAATATTACACAATGTCTTACGAGGACAAGATAATTGTTGTTCTGGCGCTGAAGTCGGGGCTAAAGGATTACTAAACTTCAGTTTGGTGAAATGTATTTTTAGAAGACATTGGTCTGGTCTGACTTTCTAAATAAAAGGTGGTCCCTCTGCTGCGGGTTGTCCCAGTCTTTAGTAACTATTCTTTTTCATGTAAAGGTAATAACAAAATTAAAAAAATAAAGGTTTCTCTAATGCTTGTACATATTTTATTACAAATAGTGTCATAAGTGGAACCTCACATTGGGTTCGGGTTTCGTTTGAGTCCCAGTTCATTCCAGGCCTCTTCAGACATCAGCTGTGGGTTTTCTTCTGAGTCCAGTTCATGACTAAAGATGGAAAAAAGACCTCCCTTAGCTTCTCAAAAGTGTTTTAGGACAATTAGACTGGATTAAATAAGCATGATGATAACCTCAAGTTTATCTTTCTACCTCAGGAGCACGCTCACCTGCGTTTGAGTTTGACACTGCTCTTCTCTGGAGGTTGGTCTTCCTCATCTTCCTCAGATGACGTCTTTTTCCTGGAGCCGCTCTGTTTGTTCAGGCTCTCAGAAGTTTTCGCTGAACCTGAGCAAAACAGCATCAGTTTAAATTATTCATGGACCCCACATCTTCCTTAACCTTTTCCAGACTCTTTTCTTAAAAGGTTGCTTAGATTTTCAAATTTCTAGAATAAATTCAACAGACAACGAGCTTATTGACCCACAAAAAAAACAAAACAGTTATAAAACATTTATAGGAGCCCAATATAGTTCAGGAACATAACATTTTTAAACACCGCTTTATCGAGTTCATTCAAAGGCCTTCTGTATCTGAGGAAATATTACGCCAGGGTGAGCCATAGTTTTATAAAACAGATACATGTGCGTCTGGCATTACCTGTGTGCTGCTCTGTGCTGAGAGGGGGGCAGGTTGTGGGGTTTTTATCATCACTCCCTCCGTCGCACGGCTCTGTAGTCCCAACCACACACTGACTCTGAACCTCCACATTCGACTTTCCAGACGTCTCTAAAGCACAACCACGTCCAAATTCACCCGCCAAAGCCTCAACACTACCTTCTCCTTCCTCACGGTGTCCACTCGGATTATCTAAGTTTGTGTCCGGCTCGTTACAATCTGTGGTCCAACCCTGAGCCGCCCAGAACCAGAACTGCTCTCTGTAGTAAAAGTACGTCTCCTGAAAGTGCTTGTCCCAGACTGCCTTCGTTTCCGGGTGGTTCCAGGGAGTGTTTACTGCTTCGGGGTCGTCTGTGGCAGGACAGGACAGTGGGTTCTTCTCTAACCAGTGGCTCCAGAGCAGAGTCTCTCCCTGTTGAGCTGAAAACCAGATGAGAAAGGACAGTCAATATAAAGCTGTTATAACTGTGAAAAGAACTGTACTAACCTTTATTATATTAGCATTACAGGATGTTTTATTAAAGATGAATCACAGCAATAATTGTGTGGCACGTTTCTGATTGTTTTTAAAGAGATTACATCCCTTTCCTAAGACTCCCATAGTTCCCCCACTCAGAAATATTTTTAGTAGAATTTTTTCTGTCAAAAAGTAATTTTAAGTTTACTAAAACATTCTTAACAAAAGTGTTGCAAATTAAAATAAAACACAGTGATACAATTAATAACGTCAATATATGATTTGATAACATTATTTTTTACGATTGACATTTATTTTTTGTAAATTACGATTAATGTGTAATTCTCTCAAAGCCTCTATTGCAGTGGATAAAAATCCTTCTTACCCCAGTAGTTCTGCCAGTCGTCCTCCCGAGTGTCCGTCTCTCCTGATTCTTCCTTCTCATGCTCCTCTTCAACGTCTACACCCCCCACAGACATGTTTATCATTACCTCAAACACTTCCTGACTCTGCAAACACTGAATAAAGAGGTTTAACTCAACGTACAAACCAACTTTAAAGTCTTTTATTAAGTTAACTTTTTGTTGTGCGAGGGACTACACATTGTTCCGTAAACAATCTTTAATTTTTAGAGCTGCATTTTTTGTGACAGATGTTCAAAAATGAGCACACTACCAATTCAATAAAAAGTAAAAGAATTACAACAGTTTTAAGCAAACCTCCTCCATGCATTACACAAATACAAGCACTTTTTGTCTAATGATGGATGACATAAACATAAATGAGTACAATTACCTTCCAGATCTTCCTCTTCGTTTGGTGCTGAGGCACAAAATGGCACCGGATTCCTGTTTAACTTCTTCACCTTTTACAAAGAAAAAGTTATCTCTGCTGCATGTGAATAACAGACTGACATCCGAGCACTCATCACTCACAGGTTTTTTTTGGGAGGAACTGGAAAAAGCCACGGGGAGACCCATACAACGCATCAGCTGAGCCTCTTCGTCTAAATCCTCCTCTAACTCTTCTTCTTTTTCTTCTTCATTTTCTTCCTCTGCATCATCATCTTCTAAAAACGAAAGCAGAACAAAACAACTCAATAAATTAATCGGTTCTAATAATGTCAGATTTGTGGGACATCATTTAAAGTTTTATTTTGAAGCTTGTCTCAGTCACATTTGTTTTAAACTAAAACAAATCCAGAAAAGTTAAATTCTGTGCACGTTTTCTACAGTAGCACCCCCTAGAGGCAACTCATAGTGAGTTTAATAATAATTGTAGAGATGTTATTTTCCTGTTCAAGCTTTTGATGACCAGTATCTTCTGTAGGCTCAATGAGAACCGAGACAACACAGAGTTGATCAAATCCCTGAAATTAATCATAATAAAAAATGCCAGCCTCACATTACAATACTATTAAATAAAATGGGGCTATAACTATTGTGAATAATCAGATAATAATTGAGCCCTGACATATCCTCTGTGTCGTTGAGACATACCTTGAACAGTTCCACCGTTGAGGAGTCGATTATCAGAACGATACAGCTCGCGGTCTCTGGAGAAAGATGAAAACACACAGAACCAAAGCAAATGACTGACAAATTACAAATGTACAGTTACACATTTATTTTTACTGATTAAAAATGAGAGTCTTACATGACAAAGGCTCTGGAGCAGCGGCAGTGGATGCTCTCTTTCTCTGAGGTGTGTTCACTGCTGAAGAACAACACGTCTGCCAACACCGTGGTCCTGCTGCGCTCTGGCATCATGTCCACACTCAGGTCTCCAGCTGCTCACGTCTGTCGCGTCAGGATAAAAAACATAAAAATAACACAGAAACAAGAACAACTCTGTGTGTTTTCTCGTGTCTCAAATAACCCTGACTCAAAGGTCAAATCAGTGACAGAATACTTAGACTGAAATGTAATTGGAACCACATGGATTTAAAAAACAATTAATAATTTATCTATCAGAGCTCAATAGACAAGAATGTAAAGAAAGGTGATAATAGACATTACTTTTATTATACTATGATTCACTAATGCATGTAGAAGAAAATGGCTGTTGAAAAACTTTTTGTCTTTTGTAAAACACTGTCCCTATTTCTTTAAATGATGTTTATTGAGACTCCAAATTTTTCTATTCTATTTCTTTATCGAAAACTAGTTATGCACAGAAAAATTGTAGACGACTTAAATAATAAAAAAATCAACTGATCTGATCAACTCTTAATCTGCTATTAAACTATAAATTGTAGTAATCTGCCAAAATGCAAATCAATTACAATGTTACAAAAGCTGAATTGTAAGAATGTGACTTATTACCAATGATTGTATAAACTGCATAAGATTATAACAGACACATGTTAATTATTTACCTACGTTTTTTAACTAAAAAACGTACATGTCGTTACTGTTTCAATCCTTACGCCAATCTTCGACGAGCATAGTGTATTAATAAAACTTTAAAAAACATCTAACTATGGTAAAAATGTTGAGAGATGTTTCGCTGCAAGCTAACCGCATTAATGATCCGCCATGTTTATGAGTCCCCTGGAAACAAGGATACGATAAGTTGTGCCTCTTTATTTTATTTTTTTTATTATTATTGTTACTTTTTCTTAACCTCCTTGTATTTTTTCATGTTACTGACTGAAACGTGTTATTTTTATACAATTTAAAATTAACATTTAGGTTATTCATATTTACTTTTGTGTTTTTTATGTTTTTTATGTTAGGCGCCGGCCTGGATCACGTGACTGGAGTGGAACCCGGAAGCAAGACGGATGAGAAATTACTAGCCAACTTAGTCAATGAGATTACCATAAACAACCCCAATGCCAGACTATTATAAATGGAAATAGTTTAGGAAGTTTATATCTTGCTTTGAGCACATTTTCTGGTCATCTTAACTGAAACTTTTTATTACAAGTTATTTTCCACGGACACCGAATAAACGTTACACTGGGTTACAGTCAAAGCGTCCCTCCTGTCACTGCATACGGACTGGATTATCTCTGGTTTGTAACGTGTATTTAAAAAAAAAGTATATATATACATGTTATTATTGCGGGTAGACCTTTAGGGAATATGTTTAATTAATCGGTTTACTATGGAGCGTAACAGTTGTCACAGCAGCTTTGGTTTGCGAAGTGTATTACGTAGAATGGCCTTGAACATGAATGAATAATAGATATTTAGTTGACAACAGTAAATACAGTGTAGTAGATCGTTTACTGCATCCTTTTCAATTGCTACTCAATGAAATGTTTCTCTGTTTTTTGGGTCTAATAATTGGGTTTAATGTGGTTGAATTATGACTCTTTCTCTTTAGTTCCATGTAGAAAGTCATACGTTACCAATGCAGAGTGGTCCTGTCTGAGTGAAGTACAGCTGCTGTGATGTCCTCTAGCGGGAACCAGTCGTGTCTGCTGGACTCTCAGGACACCTTCTCGCTGCTGGTACGAGCCTGTGCACACAGTGGGTTGATTATAGGATGTGGTGGTTTGTAACCTTTGTGTCTCTGTCCCAGGTGTGTATATTTCATCGGTTGGAGGACTGGGCCGGACTGGGGCAGGTGGAGGACTACCTGAGCGTGTTGGAGTATTTAGTGTGGGTTTTCACTCCTCTGGTGATTGTCTTCATCCTGCCCTTCCTCATCGTCATCCTCCTCTACCTCTCTATCCTCTTCCTGCACGTCTACAAGGTAAAGGATTCAGAACTCTGTTTAGTTATTGTTGTCTCGTAGACTACCACTTCCTAACAACCCCGGTCTGGATGAGTGGTAGCACTGCTGGTTTACAAGTCTCTTAAAGGTTTAGCACCGTCCAGAATATATTTCTGACAGTTCCTCATGAGCCTCCTCAGACTCTGAGAACATCTGGGACAGGCTTCTGCTCGAGCCCAGAGTTAGAACTAACCCTGGTGAAGCTAAGTAAGTTTAAGTTTCATCAGAAAAAAACTGGACCAGCCTCAACTCTAACAAGTTAAAAACCTTCCTCTTGAGCTCCGCCTACATCTAGTAACGACAGCTGAAAGTGTTTTATCTGCACTCTTTGGTTATTTATTAAGCACTTTGACTTACCTTTGTGCTGTATAAATAAAATTGTCTGTCCTTGCACTTGAACTTATTGAGGTAAACCTCTGTTTCTCTGGCGCTGCGAGAGCTTCATGTGAAAAAGGCCCATCACAGCGACAGGTTGGAGAGTCAGCTTTAGGGCAGACAAAGACACACAATGAATAACACATAACTGCACTAAACTAAAGTAAAAAGTAACAGCAGCACAGACTTAATGCCACAAACGATCAAAGTAAAGACTGATAACAAACAGAAGTGTGGAGTCTACGTTTTAAATTCTTCATTAAAAGTATTATCATGGTGTCTGTGTTCAAACCCTTCATATAATATCCCTTTACAATGCCCGAGCCAAACCTAATCCACGCTGTACGTTTGTCCTTCAGGCAGATCTCCATGCATGTCTTTCCTCTTTGACACCGGCAGCTCGTTTTTGTTGCTAGTTCGTCACGTTTCTATCTTCTATTTGTAACTTAACCAGCGCTCTACCTCGAGAGAAAGTAAAGCAGTTTCTAAAACTGAAAAACTCAGGATTAACTCTGAAGTTACCTTGTGAACCTCCTACACAGTGTAACATGTTTCTCTTTGAAAAGTTATGCCCAGATTTTTTTATATATTTTCAGATCTATAAAAAAAGTTTGAGACAAGGTCCTAAAAAATTATTCTCCTTGAGATTAAAAAAAGAAGACACAGAAAAAGCCTTAAATAGTATTTGTTGATGCAATGTTTTTAGACACACTAAATAGCTCAGTCTAAAAATATTAGAATTTTCTGCCTATTATTGTTATTATATGTCTGGCATAATAGGGATAATATTGATTTTGTTTCTGATTTTGTTTAATTTCTTACCCCAGAGGAAGAATCAGCTGAGGGAGGCCTACAGCAACAACCTTTGGGACGGGGCCAGAAAAACCCTGGCGACGCTGTGGGATGGACACGGGGCCATATGGCACGGTGAGAAAAGAACGATTAATAAAGGTGTTTTAAAGGGAGAAAAGTATTATTAACTTGTTTTCCTCTGACCTCAGGTTATGAGATCCACGGAATGGAAAAGATCCCGGACAAAGGACCAGCTCTGATAGTTTACTACCACGGAGCCATTCCTGTAGATTATTATTATTTCCTCGCAAACATCATTCTCCAGAAGGGACGGACCTGTCACTCTGTAGCAGACCACTTACTCTTCAAGATCCCAGGTATAACCCTTCACAAAGTCAGTCACAAATGCATTTCTGTAAGGTTACGTGATGAGACGGACAGGTGTTTGATGAAATATTATGTTTGCTGTAGGATTTAAGCTGCTGCTGGAGGTGTTCAGTGTGATCCACGGGCCTCAGGAGGAGTGTGTGAAGGCTCTGAAGAACGGTCACCTCTTGGCCATTTCTCCCGGTGGAGTCCGAGAGGCGCTGTTCAGTGACGAGAACTACCCTCTGTTCTGGGGCCAACGGAAAGGCTTCGCTCAGGTCGCCATAGACTCACGAGTGGTACGTTTCGATCACGCTGATGGAGAACAGCAGAAGAAGAAGGTGTTGTTTCTTGTTTAGTCCAAAACACTGGCTCTCAAACTGTGGTACTCAGGATTTCTTCAGGATCTTTGGTCGATTTTATTTTTCTAACATAGGCATGGTTTTTAAACTTCTTTTATTCTTTCAGCCAATAATTCCCATGTTTACTCAAAATGTTCGGGAAGGATTTCGGTCTCTGGGAACTCTCTGTAAGTATAACAGGAAGTGCACATTAACTATAACGGGTAGAGTAGCTCTGAATGTGATTATTGTTCTCTTTGGTCTGGTCGCACAGGGTTTTATCGTTGGTTGTACGAGAGGTTTCGAATTCCAATTGCTCCGGTTTACGGCGGATTCCCCGTGAAGTTTAGGACTTTCCTCGGCGATCCCATCTCGTACGACCCCAATATAAACGCGACACAACTGGCAGAAAAAGTGAGCGAGTATTCTGCACACAACTGTCTATACTAAAAAAAAAAACAGAAACAAAAGTTATCCTTCTTCCACATGAGTCATGTGACTTTGAGTTCCGTAAAACCTATCCAGAACTAAAAGCATAGTTTGGTGTGGTGTGTAGTTTGAAAGGGCAGAATGCAAATTTTTACCTCACACTCCTCCTTTTTAGAGCATGTGAGCGCCTATGGTAGCCCTGCAGGGACATGATGTTGTATTTTTGGATAAAAACGTCAGCTAAATGAACTGTAGCTGACGCTTTTATCCAAAACCACTTACATTAACCAGTGTCACAGCTGGAACACCACTGGAGGCAAGGAGGGTTAAATGTCTTGCCCAAGGACACAACAACAGTATGAACTGTGGGGAGAATCGAACCCCCAACCTTATGGTTAAAGGACAACTGCTCTACCCTGAGACACTGCTCCCATGAACCTGCCCAGATGGAGATTTCACTTAAAAAAATGAAACTATTTAGTCCTAAAGCTTGAGCAAGAACAAGTGCTCAGTTTGTCTTCTCTGTCTTAATGGTGGATAGACGCCATGGAGCAATAGACAAATCATTTAAATCTAAGTCAGGATATTGTGGGAATTTTTTGCTAATAGTTTTCACAAACAGGCCATCTATTGATTGATTTATCTCAGTTTTGATTATCATCTGCTGGAGTATCGTCTTGAGTTTAGTCATTGGGCTGGTTTTGGCGACACAGAGACACAGTAAAAGGAAGCACTGCTTAGAAACGAAGAGCTAGAGAAACGAATGAATAACACAGAACTGTTCACCGAGGAAGTCGCTGCTTGAACGAGTATTTACTGTGACGTGTGCTCTCCAGGCGCAGCAGGCCGTCCAGGAGCTGATAGACCAACACCAGCAGATCCCGGGGAATATCCTCAGAGCTTTGTTGGAGAGATTTCACACGAAGCACAAACAGAAAAAAAAACAGGACTAAAACATATAGAGACTGTCTTTGAAAAAGACTTAACAGGTGCTCATTCTGCTGCCACCAGACTCCACTGCACCATCCACGTTCTCTCCTAATCTGTTTAAACGTATCCTGTTCCTGTGTTGTCTGGTTCTGTGAGTGAACGAGAGGGTGAACCAAAAAAAACGATATCCGATGTGAAGTTCCTCTGTTGGGTGAAATAGTTATTGCCCCTATTTGATCAAAGTGGGATAAATACAACCTCATCGTGTCATGATTTATTTAACAGTAATTTAAGCAAAAAAAGACAAAAACATGATCAAAAGTACCTTTTATGATTCTAAAGTTTGGAGCAATAAGTGTTTTCTTTGACTTGAACAGTTTTTCTTTATTGCTTCTGTTGCACTTTGATAATCTTTCTCAAAGAAGAACAAACCTTTCCAGCATCAATGCCTTTTTTTGCCCAGTAGGAAAAATAATCACTCGTAGGAAAGCTTTATGTGTGGTTCTACAACACACCAGTACTTTCGACGTATAAAGACTTGCGACTCGACTTGGACTTTAACACCACTGACTCGAGACTTTACTTGGACTTGAGCTTCTCTCCCAAAGATTAAAATATTTATTTTTTTAATGAAAAGTGCATAGTCTGTATTACTTAAATATTTTGACAGATTACGGAGAGTTCAGGTACTCGTGATGCTGCGTTCACATGCACTCTGTAAAGCTCAGTGCTACTGGCTTTTACATCTTTATTGGCACCGTAAAGTCAGTGTGTCATTCATCTGAGGTTGTATTTACCAGAACCTGTTACTAATAGATCCTTTTTAATGTTTTTAAAAAGAAAAGGGGCAATACATTTTCTACCTGACTCTCGGTGTGTGTAGTTTTATTCTGGTTGTGCCTTTTTTAATTCAAGCGATATGATCTAACGGGGCGCAGTGTAAGAAACAATTAAAGACATGATAGTGATGCACAGATTATTAGAAGTAAGATTATTTAAATGTTATGTGCCAAATTAAGCACATCGACCTTCCTGTGAGCACTTATATTATTACAGCCTTACTGAAACTAAATGTACTTTGTCAGGGATTTCTATTACGTACCAATGTAAAGGACATGAAGGATTTACTTAAAACTGAGGACTTCACTGAAATATTATCACAGCTTTGGCTCAGTAGCTAACCTGTTAGCATACAGTTCTATCAGGTGATAAAAACATTACCTAACTGAGTTTATCTTAACTTTAACATTAAGTGGGTGTTTAAGTAACACAATAATGATGGTAGACCTGTTTTTCTCTGTTGGGAATTCTTACAGATTTATTTTGTGACAAGTAAAGTAACACTATGCAGCTAACGTCAGTTCCCAGGTGGATTGAGAAACCTGTGGTATTTCCATGTAAGTCCATGATGCTCCTCACAGACCCCCCAATGTAAAAACAAATGTACAGGGCACTGACAACCTAAAAGAAAGGGTTGGATTTTGGATTTTTTTTGTGCTTTATTGTTCTATGACGTCACTTTGTGCTTTTAGAGAGCTTCTAGCTTTTCCAAGAAAAAAAAAAGACATGAGTGGCTTGTTTTTCCCCCGGAGCCTGAATCTGCACTTTGTATTTTAAAAAACGATTCTCAGCTTCTATCAAGTTTACTGTCTTATATTAAAAAGACCAATGTTGTTTTTCTCATTTTTAAAACAAATAAAAACGTGTCGGGCCGGACCGTTGGCTTTGATAAACTGCTGATTGGTTCTAACTATGTGGATATATTAAATTATTTAAGCAGAGACGACACGTCACTAACCTATACATCCATTCCATCGTTATATATGGTTACTGTAATTATATATAATTATCAACCCGTCCAAAAAAAAAAAAAAAAACTGGCAATGCACAGAAAACAAGTAAATTAAAGAGATATATGTTATATGTGTGTTATATGTATTATTTGGAAGTGATAAAAATGGTCTATTTGATGTATTTTAAGATAAATACTGAAAAAGGAGAATTGTTTTATTCATAATGTGATTAGGTTTAAGTAAGTTATTGACATGAAGCATACGTCTGATGTTGTCACAATTTTCTTACGTGTTCTGGGATTTAAAACAATAATTTTGGTTTGGGCTCTTGCTTTTATATATTTTTTTGCATGTTTTATTGTTCTTTTATTTTGGTTTCCACTCATGAGTTTCCTGAAACGTCTTGAGACCAAGTTTAACTTCTGTGAACTTAATGCTTTTCTGTTTTTCTGTGGACTTTGACATGTTTTTGAATTATGTCAATAAAATGTCGACTAAGTTGGTATGAATCAATTTTATTAAATCTTTCACATTAAAGTTCATCATGTTTGGCGACACCTGGTGGTGAAAGCCCAGATTGCAGCTCCACACCTGTAGAATGTAGGAAGGTACAAAGCCATAAAGACAATAATTGAGTTCACGATGAGGTGTGCTTTACAGGTTTTAAAGGCAGAATACAGCAGCAGAGTGCCTTTATTAAAGTTACACTCCCTGGTTTTCTTTTTGTCGTCTCCCCCAAAAGCAGCCCAGAAGGCATCTGTCGTAGAGCAGCAGAAAAAGTACAGCCATACAAAAGACAATCTGTGTGTTTTTAAACACCTTTTTCTTCCTCCGTTCTCTCTTCTTCATCAGTTTAATCGGCAGTGACTTCTTGCATTTGGTCCAAAAGTCAAACCAAGCGGACATTGGTTCAGTCTGGTCCAGAGCCAAGACCAAAGAGCAGCTGTTTGGTCTGAACCATGTCCGGGAGCTTTCACCCGAACATTTAGTTCAAACCAAACGCAGCTGTCGTTCACTTTCTCCTGACGTCTGATTGTACCTAAAGGTTCAGTGACAAATACAAGAGATGTACCCTTTTAAAGCCTGCCTTTTCTGTGAACAGAGTGCACTACAATAAAAATCAAACTCCAGACCAGGAAATGACCACAGTGGACTTTATTAAATGAATTTGTTAATTTGTGTTGCATTAGAGTCAAATAAAAATTTACAAAAAATCCAATATGTACAAAAAATTTAATTGGACCATTTTCACTGTTTTTATTTAAATTTAATTTTTTTACAATAAAATGTTCTGTCGCTTATTGAATGCATTTGAAACACTTCAGACTTTCAACACGTTATGCAACAGACTCAAAAAGACCGATATAGTGTTTTTGTCTGTAACTTTTGTATCTTTTAAAACAACACATACAGCACATTTATCTTTTTTTTTTTTTTTTTTTTAATCGTCGTTGGACACCCTTCACAGTCAGAGCTCAAGAGAGGAATGACATTTGTTGTCTTTTTTTTTTTTTTTTTTTTTACACTTTGCATACATTATATTTACATTTACAATGTCTCGTATATGTTCGTTTTTCATTTATCCTTGTGCTTCTACTAACTACATTTCCTCAAACATCTCCCAGAAAAAGGCTTGTACATATATCACTGTGGAAAGGGGTTGATTTTTGGTTTTTCTTTACAGTTTACTGCAACAAGGTCCTCTGTGTCTGTTCGTAAAGACAAACCTGACTCTGCTACAAGTATTAGTCTGAACGATTTACAACGAGCGCTACCTCAAACCATCCCGACGTTCCCAGTGGCTGTGTGCAAGGCTGACAAGTCCCTTCTGCATTTATTCTGGTCTTAATGCGACAGTGCACAGTTTCAGGCAGAAATAATAATAAATTTAAGAGATTTTAATGAAATGAACAACAAACCAGCAGCTGACTTTATAGGCCTTGACTTTGTCGCCTCAAAGCACAAATTAAAGACATAAAGATTGAAAACATTGCCCAAAAATGTAATGAATATTTACATAATTTATTATTTTAACGTTTGACTTGAATGGGAAGCCTTTCTTTTTGGAGTAGATGTGGACGGATGCATTGGATTTTCAACAGATGGACTTGTATTTTTCACATTTGGCTCCTTGTTTTGGCTGCTTGTCGAATGACTCAAAAGTTGGATGTGTAGGTCAGTGTAATAAAGGCTATGTGTGGCACCAACTACAAACCAATAAATAATAAATAACATTACTAAAAAAGATAATAAAATAACAAAATAAAGCACTGATGTGATGAAAGGATTTGTAAAAAAGGCTGTGAGAACCAAACAGACCAAAGCACCTCAGAATAAAATAAGACAAAGTGTTCAGGTGGATATTCTGATTATGCAAATGTAGATATTGTATAAGTGTTGTTTTTTTTGTCCTACAGCTACAGACTGAGGTGTCTAACTTCTGTTCATAGGCGGTACTTTTAGACATTTACCAGGTTATTTCTTTGACTAAACTGACCTTGTTATAATTTACAGGTTTTTCAAGACCTGTGGACATTTCTTTACTGTAAAAATGCTTTGGTTCATTTAAACCTTGCTTTGTGCTAAGTGGATCTGTACTTTTAGGAAAAAGGTCACGATAGTCTCTTGAGAGTCATATTATAAATATATATATATATATAGCATGGTTTATATAAAACAAAGTTAAGGCAAAGAAAACATGCATTTTCCAAGACGGGTGCTGCTAGCTCAAAAGCTGCATTTGTGCTTCTCAGTGCTTGACATTTGACCTCTTCTCTTTTTATTTAGTTGGACAATAACGTTTTATTTTGTTTTGACGCCAAACACACTCCGAGACCCCTTTACGTAAAACAGAGGTCTCAAAGTGCTTCAAAATGAACTCTGACATGGTTTGATTTGAGTGTGGACGTCACGCGGAGCATATAAACGGTCTCATAAATAACAAACCAAAACAATAAAATGGAATACAGGCCAAATACGAAGCGCTGAGAAGGACAAATACAATGTAACATGCCTTATTAGCTTTTGGGCTAACAGCACCATCTAGTGTGATTCTTAGGAAATGCATGTTTTTCTGTTTTTAAAATGCAGCTGTGAGCGCTCGGTGAACAAACCAAACAAAATGGATTGTTTTCTGTTTTAATGCAAACTAATAAAGTGGAGACAAGTGTGAACGCACCCTGAGACCTCTGTTTCGAAGGGTTCTTGGACCCCTGAGGTTTGTCCGGAGCATTCACATTTATCAACGTGAAACGCACCGTTTAAAGCCGCCTAAATGTGCCATGTTTTGTGCTATTTTTCTCTGACGTATACCCTGCAGTCTGTAAACATTGATGATGATGATGATGATGATGATGATGATGAAGGAGATGATACACTCTCTAGTTATGGGATGATTAGTCCCACCCAGTCTCCAAATATAACGCGTCTACGTCCCTCGTCAGAGCTGTTTAATCCAGACACAGTGAATGTGAGGTGTTTTTTTGTTTAAAACAGGTCTTTCTTTACAGAGAGCGAGCTGTAGGGACAAAACTTAAACTGCCATGAAGCTGAGATCTTCACCTCAGGTTTCTAACAAGTTCAAAAAGCTCTGCCGCCATGTGGTTCTTTTTGACCCAGTATCATCAAATATTAGAGTTTATTCTGAAAGGTCGTAACAAATCTCACCTTGGGCTGGACTTGGTTCTAGAGTTACATGCCTTTTGTGACTTAAAGTGGATAAAAAGTCTACATGTAAAAAACAGACCTATATAAATCTCTTCATAACCTTTTTAATCAGATCAGAGACAGAATTATGGGGGAAGTGTATAAACGACATGAAGGTGGAAGCAGACAATGTCAAAATAAAAATTCTTGTATTCCTCGTATGGTTAAGTTTAAGTTTCTTCCTTTTATCTCCACTTAAGTCCCCTTTAATGTTATTTTGATCATTTATATTATGACTTTCTTTTCTTTTTAAATGTCCTTTTGATGAGTCTTAGTGGAGTGTCATTCCCTTTTCTGACATTTTCTTGTTCCTGATCTGAGTAAAAGCAGCATTATTTTGTGAAATGACTACATTTTATTTGATTTTTGAGTTCCTGAGCCAGTGTTTGGTAATAACTGGTCTAATTTCTCATTAAAAACCCTGCATATTACACCTTTAAGTACATATTTTCCCCATAACAGTGGTAGTTCCTGTGTGTGGATGCATATTTAGAGCTAATAAATGATAAAAATGAAGCTAAATCTATCGTGGCACTTCAAACTCAAGGCATGAATAGTGTTTGTACGTAAACTTGTGGACAAAAAAAAACTTTAGTGTGTTTTTCTCGTCTAAACCCTTCTATACCCGCTCATATCCGCACTTAAATATCAAACACATCGACACAAACACACTCAGAAGAATTACGATGAGCCTCGGATACAAAACGCTGGACTCGGAGAACTGTACAGCCTACACTCGCTGGTTTGGCTCGATTAGCTTTTCCACTTTTTCTCCCGTTTTATGTCGTCCTCCTTTGATTTCAGTGCACCGCCAGGTCTCGTGTTTTCTTGGCGCTTTAACTTTGACTTGTTTCTTTGAGAGAGAAGCGTTAATAAAATCTGTTTGCCCAAAAAGGTAGTCTTCAGTTTAGAACCAAAACGTCAGGAAAGATGCTACTTGAGAGAGTTGTTATGGCTGACCTTTCAGGCTTTGTCCACACTAATGCGTTTTCATTTTTAATCATTTTTTAAACTCTTCTTAATTAAATAAAAAACTCAGTAATGGTATATTCACTTAAAGGCTTGTTCTACCTCTGTTTCCTGGGCGGTTTCTGGGCGACATCTGGTGGTAGATTGGTGGTAGTACAGATTGCATTTCCACACTGGTCTTTTTTAGAGCATGTGAACAGCTACGGTAGCCCTGCAGGGACATGCTGTGAACAAACCCAGGGGAAAAGGTCCGATGATGATGCCACTGCTCTGTGCTTCTTCTGCAACAGTGCTCAGTTTGTCCTCATTTCTTTTAAAATAAAAACTCATTAGTGTTGACATAGCCTAGATTTGATGGAACCCAGTTAGCTGTAAAGGTCAGAGAAAAGGGAAGAAGCCATCTCCTCTTGGGTGGTCATGTGGATAAAGATGGCGGACGTCTCCTTGTGAATTTAATTTTAATTGTTTCCAGAAGTGAAAAATAAAGTCTGCCTTCAGAGCAAGTGCTAACGACACCGACCAACATTGTTCAAGTCCATTCGTACCGAAAGAAGAAATTCCCTGATGAGAACTAAAAACAACAAAGTGTCTATTGTCACAAACAAACAATTGCTGATTTTCTTTGAACAGGCTCCTCGGGGTTTACCGGAGAATCAAAGAAGAACAAGAGTGGGTTCGTACAAAGAGTTATTGCAACAGCTCTGCTCCTATAGCGTGGTTTCGTACTCCAGCCGCTCCTGCACCAGAGCGTCGTCTTTGTACTGAAGCCGCGGAGGAGTCAGCGAGCAGTCTACGGCTAAGATGGCCTTACGTATGCTCCGGTCCAGGACGTGGCGCTCCCAGGCCGGGTACCGGTTCCTGCAGAGGTCGATCTTAATCACAGTCTCGTCCAAACGAGGAGCGCGAGAGGACGGCGTCGACGGAGCCGTGGGTCGTACTTGGAAAACGGGCATGCACCCGTCCCGCTCCGAATACTTGTCTCGCTCCAGCGTGGCAGTGGCGCCGCGGTTGGAGCGCAGCGAGTTAGTGGCGCCCTCTGATGGTAGCGTAGAGAACTGCGAGGTGGGGTCCAGGTCCAGGGCCTGTCCGCTGGGAGAGCGACCGAAGCGGGGGCCGTTCGGGTGGAAGAAGGCGTAGTACATGAGCATAAAGACGACGCCGGTGAGGAAGCTGCTGAAGATGACGCAGAGCGCGGGGACGGCGAAGGCGTCGGTGGTGGGGGGCAGGCGGTACAGGTACCAGAGCGTACTGAGGGCGGTGTTCTCCACCAGGATCACAAAGTAGTAGATGAACAGACGACACCTGCAGGACAAAGGAATACAGTCAGAGACAGTCTGTGGTTATGTCTTCAGAAAATATAAATGTGTTTCTAGAAACTGTCGAGATGTAATATCGGAAAATCAAGGGTTTAGTTTATTTTGCCAAAGCATTGTTTCAAGCAGTGTGTTTTATTTGTTAAATAGCCACATTTCAAGACATTTATTTGCAACAGCTCTTTCCAGTTTTGGAGTCGGTGTTGTGCAGAGTGCTAATTATTTATTGTCTTTATTACATTAAACACAAGCATAACGCCTGACATTAAAAGTGAGTCCCTCAATGAAAGGAAATTCTCACAACTTTATGCATTTAATGTTCATAAAGCTATGAATAAACCAGAAACAGACGGTTTATTCTTCCCCTGAGCTGTAATAAGTCTGAACTTTGAACTATCAAACAAACTCACACTTTATCAGCAGCAACTGTCTCTTTTATTTCTCTTTAATTATTTATTAAAACGAATATGTTAATGTTACCCTCACTTACTGACATGCAAAGTGTTAAGACTGAACACTTAAAATCATTGCCATTCATAAGTATTTAATGTGATACAGTTATTCCAAGTATTATCAGGAAACTGGACAAATGTCAAAGCTGAACTGACTGATTAAGCATAAACCGTGGCTATAAATGGAAAAACTGCTGAAGGCCCTTTGTCTCTGGGATCTTCTGAGTCAGACGGTGGTTGTTCAAGCAGTAAACGACCTGCTGAATTTAGAGGAGCAGACACGACAACCACAAGAACGAGAGCCCTGTCTTTATTTAGTCTGACACAAATACTACGAGTGTATATAATGTGTATATAAAGTGCTGCCTCGCACTTGAATTCGGCTTATGGAAGGGCGTACTGTGCTCTTTTCCTCACCTGGTGCGACCCTCTTTGACGTTGAACCAGGAGAAGATGTAGATGATGCCCACCACCATGTCGAACACGATCTCCTCCCACTTACTGATGCAGAAGTCCGTCTCACAGTGGACGATCCAGAAGGTCATGATGCACCAGTGCAGCACGATGAAGATCCCGAAGTAGAGCTGAAAGACGGAGGCGAACAGAGCGAAGGTGATGACCCGGGCCGCGATGGTGAAGAAGTGCCAGCAGAACTGAATGATGACCGCCAGGTAACTGATGGGCTTCTTATCGTCTCGAGACTCGCGTAAAGCCTTCTGATACGAGGCCAGGGCCCAGGCCAGAGACACGAGAGAGGCTGCTGCCGTCATGCCTGAAACATACCGTAACTTTAACACGGACCTGGTCGAGCTCATCAAAATGACAAAAGAGATGTGGGTTTGATTCCGTTCAAACCTGGTTTAAATGAAAGTGGTTCAACAAAATGATTATCACATTTTAAACTGTGATCTAGGTTTAACTTTGAGCTTTTATTATGGGTTTTATAGTGTTCTTGATGTTCTTGAAGGTCCACTGCTGCTGTGACTGTGAGGGCTCCACTCACTGCTCACAGACTGATAGTCTTTAGTTTGGTTTGTAGGACGAGTCTTTCTCTTTAATGCTTTTATTCCATGCACAGCTTTGCCACAAAGAAAGAAAAAGACGCTTTGCTGAGTCACATGTTCAACAAGTTATTAACGTATTACAAGCTGAAAATGAGTTATAACAGTTTTCATTTGGTGCAGAGCTAGTCCAGTTAACTTTAAACCAGGTTTACTTTTACCAAACTAATCTACGGTTTGTTGGTGCAGCAGGGACATAATGGGTAATTCAACAGTTTTTATACAAATGCACTTTTAGTTTGAGCAAAAGTGAACCTAAAACACTAAAGTTCAGGGCGAGATTACGTGTCAGAACCAGTTAAGGGTAGATTCTTTGTCACAGCACTGTTTAACACAAAAACAATTTACAGAAAACACTTTAGGGTTAACAGTGAGCACAGAGACAACACGTCTTTACGGGTCAGGGTTATCTTCATATAAAACTGTTGCTCTGAGTGTCACCTTGTACGGCCTGCAGCTTGTGGGTCTGGATGATGATGCACAGCTGCAGCACCAGTTGAGGGGCGCTCTCCAGAAAAGTGGCCAACAGATGCAACATGCTGACGTCGGCAAATTCATAAACCATCCTCCAGTGGTAACGCCAGTGGTCCGAGTCTGAGCTCTGTCGACTGCGCACGCCCAGGTAGATGGTGTGGAAATACCTGAGAGGGAAACGTGAGCAGAAAGATCAACAAGCGTGACAGGACAGAGACTGAGCGATAACAGGGATTCTGTAAACGTGGTTCTATTAGAGACTCCTGGAGCTAATTTGTTCTAAACGGTGTGTCAGATCAGATCAGAGACTAAAGCATATGCTGCTGGAAATATATACATAATATTTCAATACGTGCTGCTGAGGAATGGCTCATATTTACGTTCACAGACACAGTGCTAACAGGTCTTATTACTGTGATAATAAGATTTATATGAGAGTTTGTGCAGCCCTAGTTTGTTATTTACGTTGTTTGTGAATCTTTACAAATACTACACATGTTCTTTTTTAGTTGAATCTTTAATTTCCTTTCGTCTCTGTGTAAACACTGAACAGACCTTGCTCTACGTCTGTCAGGGTCTTCTTCCTGTTTCTTCCTCCTGCTTCTCGCCGCACGCTGCCAGCTCTGTCTTTTGTACGAGAGCCCCACTCACACAGCCCTTTACTTACACTCCTCCGCTCACGTCTGCACTTATTTGGGTTAAACTGGTCAAAGTCCACACATTGGAAACTGGACAGAGAGACCTATATATCTCCAGTCTGCACCAGTATCTTTTTTTGTGAATTGTCAACTATTTGCCAATGGAGAATAAATTTAAGTGAGAAAATGAATGAATAAATGGCTTTGCAGAATTCATATCCTCTACTACAGCGAAGAACAGGTCAAGGCTGTCCACTATAACATATTATATAAGCTACAGCTTATATTATCGCTTTTGTATTATGTTTTATTATTTACAGCCAAGACTGTGACATTTCCCATCAGTCCTGTAAATCCTTGTTCAGTTTAAGCTTAGTTCAGAGGCTGTAGAAAAGAATTCAATATAAATCCTTCCTATTGCACTTAGGGTCTTATTAATGCCATAATATCTACAAAGCTATACACTAATATGTAAATAAATTTTCTTTGAAAATGCTTGACTGTCCCTTCAATATTTAAAAAATAAAAGAGTGATTCCGAGTACTTCAGTAAGACATCAGTCTTAAATAAGGGGTACATGATGAAGTTACACCTGGGACGTGTGTTGGATTTTAGCTGAAGACACTAGTGTAAGTGTCGGGTGATTCTGAATGTGATGATGAAGTATTTGTGACACCACCAGGTCACAACCATCAGGCTCAGCTGGTGATACTGTGATAGTGTGAGATCAATAATACATTCAAATGAATATTACTTTGCCATGCTGCCCCTCCCTGTGTCAGTCTCTCTCGTGCTGCTGATGATGAGGGAAATCCTCTCTTTTAAATAAATGAGCAGCTTTCAGTGAATAATATGTCAGTGTTGCTGCTACAGAGATGCTCCTGTCACAGCGGGGTCCTGTTGTGCTGGACTAAAGATGGTGGCCCTTCTCTCAGTGTCATGAATGAACCTCTGAGGCTCAGGGATGGACACATGCTGTATATCACAGACTGTACATTAACATGAGGCCCGTACCTCCAGATCTGGCCCAGCTGTAGGATGTGGATGAGGGACTGGCAGAACCACACACAGAAGCTGTAATAGGCGGGTCGCTTGCTGCGGCCCACGGCGGAGCTCGCGGTGCTGGTTGTGGTGGTGTTCTTGCTGGCGGTGGACGCTTGTCTCTGCGGTGTGGAGGGCTGAGCCCGGACATCTCCGTGAGAGGCCGAGCAGCTTAGCAGCTTGTTGCTGTCCAGCTGAGAGCAGTCGGCGGCACAGCTCGCGCTGCTGTCGGCGCTAAAGTCGTGGACAAACCACCGAAAACTGAAGAGCTGCACCGAGAATGAGCCGAGCACCACGAAGAAGAGCGTCAGGCCGAACCACCAGTAGTCCTTGTGGAGGTAGTAGTCCACCGACAGCCACACGTCCGTGCCCACGTCCGCCGAGTACACGGCCACGGCGGCCAGCACCCACAGAACGTCCCAGACGGAGTAGCGCTGCTCGGTGCCCAGGCGCAGGCAGGCGGACCGGGATCCTCCGCCGCAGCACCGCGTCTCCCCATTGGCGAAATCCCCCTCCGCAGGGCCCAGACCCGGGCCGGAGTCCGGCTGAGCCCCCGCGTGCAGCCCCTGCACCGAGCCCGCGTGCTCTGAATTGTGCAGCGGAGTGAAGGCCACGTCGTTCTTCTTCATCTTCAGCACTCCGTCGGATTTAGCCGCCATCATTAGCCACAGGCTGCTAAGGCTAGCTCCTCTGTGCCGCGGCTCGTCACCACCCTGCTGTCTCCTCCTCCCGCTTCAGGGCAGGACCTGCTCCGCCGCACGGCCGCCTGCTCATAGTACTCCCCAGCCCCCTGCTGGGAGGAAAAGCCCCCTCATGAGGCGAGCAGCCCGTCCTACAGCCGAACTCCCCGCGCTGGTTCTGCTCTGTCGGCGCTAGCGCTGCTCAACGCGGTCATTTAGTGAGAAAACGAACCCTGCAGCCTCCACTTCTCAATGACATCATCCCCAGCCTTTCTCTCCTGCCCCTCCGCTCGCCCTGCCTCCTCTTTCATCAGCCCGACTTCAGTCCCAAAATCACCGAGAGCGCATCAGTCCCATAGGTCAGTCCTGGACCGGAGCAGGTTTCAGGAGGTTTCAGGACCACGGACAGAGACAGGGCTCAGCAGCAGGTTTCAGGACCACGGACAGAGACAGGGCTCAGCAGCAGGTTTCAGGACCACGGACAGAGACAGGGCTCAGCAGCAGGTTTCAGGACCACGGACAGAGACAGGGCTCAGCAGCAGGTTTCAGGACCACGGACAGAGACAGGGCTCAGCAGCAGGTTTCAGAACCACAGACAGAGACAGGGCTCAGCAGCAGGTTTCAGAACCATAATACTTATAATTTTATTTGTATGACATATAATTCCTACGAGAGTTATTGCTTCTGTTTATAATGTTGAGGTTAGTATAAGTGTTTTGAGTGTAGCTGTACATTGTAGGTTACATTCCTTATTTGACTAGGACTCCGGTTTAATTGATTTCATCTTTATTTAAACCCATTTAAACCCTGAACAAAATGTCGGTGTTTAAACTAGAGCCTTCTCTGGCTGCAGTACTGGAGTCACTGGAGCCTCACCGAGTGCTGTTCAAATAAGTTCAAATAGTGCTTTAACATGTTTCCAGACCATAAATTCAGATAATACAGTACAAACAGGAACAAGAGCAAAACAAAGTGATTGCATTAATTACACTTTGTTTATAAAAAGGTCAACCTTATCATGAAATTCATTAACATCATGCAATAAATGTCAGTTAATGTCAGTTTTTTAATCCAACTAAAACCTGTTCAAATCCAATAGACCCTGTTCAAATCCAACTAAAACCTGTTCACATCCATCTAAAACATTATCTATGTTAAATACACATTGTTTTTTATAAATAAAACTTTATAAATAAAACTTTAGATTCACAAATAAAAACCCCTGGGACCCACCTTTGGGTCCTGCCCCGATGTTTGGGAACCACAGATACAGACACAATCACTTTGATTTTATTTGATGAGGTTCAATACAGTTTAATAGTCATTTTTTTCCATCATCCACTTCATCTGTGGATCGATCCCCGTTTACCAAAGACATTTAGATTTGTTTTATAAATAGTATGTCATAAATAAAATCCATTAGGCCCCATTTAGACCGGTTTTAAAATCCAGACAGTGAATGTGGTCCAAACCCTTCAGTCGAGCATCAGACCAAGCTTAGGCTCTTTTTTTTAGGGGAAAGTTTGACAATAAAAAATACTTCATAGTGCTTCTTGTGTTTTTTAGTTCCTCAGGCCTTTTTTCGCGGCACCTTGTCTCCCAGTGGCACTTCATCCATTAACTTCTGCAGAAAGACAGATAAGTGTGTAAAGGACTGTATTCACACAAACAGAAACTACAGGCTTTACAATAACTACACACAAGTACAACATGAACCCTAATAAAAGAATCCAGGAGTATCCTTTAACGTAGTGCCCCGACCTGGAGCAGCCGGCTGTAGAAGCTGAAGCCGTCCTCTCCGTCCCGCCGCGTGTCGTCCACCTTGTACCTGCGACAGGCCAGCAGCAGCTCGGTGGAGTTAAAGAGAGGCGCCGGGTCGATGGAGTTACTGTTGATCAGACTCACCAGGTATTCGCGATAATGCTTCCTTTAGACGTGGACAAGTATCAGAGTCTGGACAATACTGAAGATACACATTAATATGGTTCAAAGGCCTACAATTAATATTCTCATTAAAATATTAAAATAAAATAACACTTTCTCACTGGAACTGGACTCATACTTCACTCACTGTGGAATAATAAGACATTAGGGTTTGAATTATTTGTGTATATGAAGTATTTATTTATTCATTTCCCAACATTCAAGCACTGCAACGAAAGATACTGTTCAAATCCAACTAAAACCTGTTCAAATCCATCTAAAACCTGTTCAAATCCATCTAAAACCTGTTCAAATCCAACTAAAACCTGTTGAAATCCATCTAAACCTGTTCAAATCCAACTGAAACCTGTTGAAATCCATCTAAAACCTGTTCAAATCCAACTGAAACCTGCTCAAATCCAACTAAAACCTGTTCAAATCCATCTGAAACCTGCTTAAATCCATCAAAAACCTGTTCAAATCCATCTAAAACCTGTTCAAATCCATCTGAAACCTGTTCAAATCCATCTAAAACCTGCTCAAATCCAACTGAAACCTGCTCAAATCCAACTGAAACCTGTTCAAATCCATCTGAAACCTGCTCAAATCCATCAAAAACCTGTTCGAATCCATCTAAAACCTGTTCAAATCCATCTGAAACCTTCTCAAATCCATCTGAAACCTGCTCAAATCCATCTGAAACCTGCTCAAATCCATCTGAAACCTGCTCAAATCCATCTGAAACCTGTTCAAATCCATCTAAAACCTGTTCAAATCCAACTAAAACCTGTTCAAATCCAAATAGACAATTAGGATTGGCTTGACGCTGGAGTAATACAGGAAATTCTTACTCGCAGAGTCCGGCGTGGCCCGGTCGGGTCTGAGCGCCGCAGGCCGAGTCCGACTGCTGCCCTCCTTCGTCTTTCTGCTCGATCACACCACACAGACCTGAAAACAGAGGAATAATCAGAGCTACATGGAAGAAAATCACATCCAAAAGACTTCTTTAATGATCTGTTCCTGCCGTGAGACACTACAGCCTCAGACAAAAAGACCCAGACTTAATCCGAGCAACTTCCTAAAAGGACACACGAAAGCAACAAAAGCAGAAATATTTCCCTTTCATAGATACAAGCAAAAAAAAAATCATTGTTACATGTTTTTGAGTCAATATTTAAATTCTAAATGTTACTTTATCGACTACGTTATGTGTAGATCTCCGTTTATCAGTCTTTAATGAGGAAGCACAGGTCCTAAAACCCTATGTGTGTAACTCCGGCGCCTCCATGTGGTGCTATTTTAGATTATATTGTGGTATATATAATGCCAGACATTACAAAGACTAAACGGGTCTTTACTTTTCCGACTCACTGTGGGTACTCACCCGTCTGGGTCCCCGCAGGAGCCTCAGTGTTGAACGCCACGCCATTATTCTGCAAATCAAAAAACAAAAAGAGAGAAGTGGGATGATGGGAAAGAAAGAATTTAACAAAAGCCATCTTAGCCCAGTTACTTGTTCATATTTTATGTTTTTTATTCATACATTAAGTCAGTCACTAGTTTTATTACAGTCCAGCCGATGGATATTAAAACTTTCATTTGAGTCCAGTGCATTACGTCAGACTGTTTCTGGTCACAGCAAATGGAGGAAAAAAATAATATAAATGAGACGTCTTTTCCTGACTTTCACCCTCTGGTCCCGGGACGTGTTTTATGAATTATATTTTTGTCGATGCAAATGGAATAAAATGTGTCCAGGTTGTGTGTTGATGTAAATTCAAACATATATATATATATATATATATATATATATTCCCTTCAAGTCTTACATAAATAAAATAAAACTTTGTCTCTTCAATATTTTTCTGTGCCATTGACTCATTCAAAAAATTTTTTTCTTACAATTCCATTACAACAGGATTTTTTCTTTATTCCCTGGTGTTGAAATCTCTTAATGTTTCCATGGCAACAATTTAAAAATATTTATTTAGATTTACCAGGGTCAGGGGTTAAATACATATTTGGTATGTAGGCGAGAACTCAAGTTAATAATGAGATTCATAAAAAAAAATAAAATAAAAATGTATTGACATGAAGAGACGATGAAGAGACCCCCAAAGGTTAAGCCTCAAAGTTGAATTATATTATTCTTCTGTTAATGTTGAGGACCTGTACTCTACTGTCCTGTACGCCACACTGGTCTTCACACATCACTTCCTGTTGCTGTAGTCGTTTATCTGGGACACCTGTGGGACACACCTGCAGCAGAGCCTGAAGTCTGGAGGGTTCCCAGTCTCTCAGGTAGAACAGACAGTCTCTGGGATGGTGAGCGTGTAAACCAGAAACACTGCACTCATCCACCGCACACGTCTGAGCAAAGAGGGAGAAAAAGCACCACATCAGAGCGCGCCCTTGGCAGGGGTCAAGGGTCAGAGAGCACGTACCGTATGAAAAGGGTTGTTACAGCCGCTGCAGAACTGGTATCGACACTGAGAGCAGCAGAAGTGCATGCAGCCGCCTTTAGACAGAGCGTACTGGAAACGGCAGTTCGGACACGCTTCACCACGACGTCGTACCGACAAACAGGACGGAAAAGAGACGTTTAGGCATTTAACGGTTACATTCGTCACCGATGAGAGTAAATATGAACTCACTGATGCCGTTGTCTCGCAGATATCCGGCTAAGCCCTGTTTCTGATACTCGGGGTCGTTTTCTCGTTTCCAGGTCTGGTACTGGTCACAGGTCAGACCGGCGTGCTGCGACTCCCACTGACGAAGCACACACACTTAACACGGCAGCAACAGGCCGTACAAAGTCTAAATCCAGACACGCCTCATTAGGAAAGAGGAAACACTCACCGGTTTCTTGCACTGAGCACAAAAACTGTTGCGACACTGGAAACAGGTGACCTTCAGCTGGTCTCCGTCATAAATGAACCCGTACGAGCACTGACAGGAACAGAACAGAGTCATTGAACGTCACATACACTGTAAAAAATGTCAAACCTGTTTCTTCTTATATTACATTAAACCACTGTTAATTCAGTTTGAAAAATGTAACATGTTGATCAAAACGTAAGCTATAGCCATATTTACTCGACAGGACTGGTGCCGTTTTACCACGACACTGAAATATACTCTAGAAGTATTTTTCCAACCACAGCTGCCGTTTCCTTGCAGTAAATGTAATGAATTTGAAATTCTTTTATAGGACGGTCGACTGGAGGCCAAAAGCAAAAACATCTGATGTAAAAGTGAAAAAAGCTTTATTGCTGCTGAAAGTGTGTTTGGTGTTGAAGCCGACTCACGTGGCAGCACCAGAGGAACTTAGGGTCTTTGATTAAAGCCTGTTCGGTGAGTTTCTTGTGAAAAAGCTCGTAGACTTCAGGCTCCAGACATTCTCTGAGCTGAAACAAACACACAAGGAACAATACAATAGACACACATTTACATTGTATAAAGATCCTGATATTCTCTTAAAGATGGAGAATGAGGAGTTATCCACTTGGTTCAAGGTCTCTCAACATTAAAAAGACATGTTTTATATTTTTTGATATTAAACTGTTTAATGAAAATTCTAATTGATATAAATAATGTCATTCGTGCTCGGTTTCTTCGAGTTCCGCTGATGAATCCTTATCCTATAAAACCTCACATTAGTGCAACTAACACAAGAATAGTCTTCTTTGAAATCACTGCCACTTGAGGAACACAAAGGTAGCCATTATGTTGTGTTACTCGATGTGTAGGTTGTAATATCTCAGGTGTTCTCAGTGTTTCAACCAGCTTCATACAGCCCTGTTTGTGTATAACCACCTCATCCTTTCATCACATTTATTTAGTCTCCTCAGGCCTTCCTCTCGAACCTCTCAGTCCCAGGGCAGTTACTGAACAGAAGCTCCAATGGAACATTTCCCCAGAGCAGTTTAAACAAGCCTTGAATCCTCTTCTGTTGCCACACATTTAATGAAAAGATTTTACTGAATATGGACCTAAATTTACAAATCTTTTTATTGTATTCTATTTCAAACTAAGATGTGGTTTTGGAGATTTTGGAGAAACCCACCATCATGTTTCTGTGAAAGTTGTATTTGCATAAATAAACTAAACTAAGTGTGAATACTGATGAATGGTAAGCACTAAATCTGACTCTAACACATCCCTGTCACAGTTTTCTGGAAACAAGACGTGAGGCCGACTGTGGCACCTGAATGTCCAAAGTGGAGAAGTAACTGTTGAGGTGCTCGGGGTCGTTGATGTCCGGCTCCCAACACACGGGGCACACCATGTCCCGGATGTGTTTGTCTCTCACGGCGATGGTGAAGTGCTGCTGGAAACATCCGCAGCAGACGGAGCACTGGCACGAGGTGAGCGACTGCATCTGAGGGAAGCCCAGAGAGGAACAGGACTCATGAGAACGGTTTTGGGCTCACGAACTCTTCAGTCCTGTTTGACTACATTTACTTTAGTATTTTTATCTTTTAATGCAAAAAAACATAAAAATGAAATGCTACAAACTATTTAGACTCACTTTTTGGCACTTGCTTCAGTTCTTGTTTTTCTTTTCGTTCTAAACCAGTAGAAATCCATTTGAAATAATATAAAGTCCCAGATAAACAACTTAAAACCCAACTTAATCCAGTTAAAACAAATTTAAAACCAGTTAGAGTTAGGAATAACTCCCATTAAATCCCTCTAAATCCAGTTTTAATACATTTATAACCAGTTAAAGTCCAAATAAAAAAACATTAAAAGCTGTCCAAATCAATTTAAACCAATTTAAATCCAAACATAAAGAGTGAAAGATTGAGATCAAGGCTAAATGCGATGGAAACAGGGTTTGTGTAGACGTCATAAGTGACGTTAAATCTGAGGAAAGACTCTGTTTGAGTTAAAGGCGGGGCGTACCTTGCTGTGGGGGAATACGGAGAGGCAGATGGGACACTCTTTGGCGAGCACTCTCTTGATGAACTCTCGGTCGTGGGACTCCTTCACCGCCTGCACCACGTCGTCCAGGCTGTAGGGGGCGTTGTTCTCCAGCAGCAGGGACAGGGCCAGCTCGCAGCGGCCCCAGCTCGGGAGGTCGTACACGGCCAGCAGCCTCCGACAGACGCGCTGCTCGAGAAAAAAGACAGACTGACTCAGAACGAGACTGAGGGAAAACACGAAGATCCTCATCAGGAAATGGACATAAGCTGTGTTTTACATTTCCAAAAACTAAACCTGGAAAATGGAAAGGACTAAGTTCATTTTGTTGACATATTAGATGAAAGAGCTTTTACAAAAGGGGGTCCCACTGTAAGAGCCGTCAGAATATGAAGTGGAGCCATCTGACTCAGAGTGAGAGAAAAAATCATTTTGAGAAAAGGAAACCTTTGTGGTTGGTTGTTTCTACAAAAGGAAATGCCCATATTTGGTTTAGACAGTGCTGTGTAGGAGACTGAGAGCTTTACAGTGAGAACAGGCTTGTTTCTGTGAATGAGACGGCGCTGGAGCTTTTGGTGATTTCCAGCAGAAATCTAAAGCAAAGTGTAAAGAAATAACCACTTTAATGTTTAATGTGTCTCGCCTCAAAGTGACTGAATACAACCTTTTTACTCTAAGATGGAAAAAATAAGAGCCACAAAAGTCTGGATACAGGTTTAGGATCGTTCTAAAATACTGAAGCCTATCAGAAGTGCTTTGGGCGTACATCCCGGACCAAACCTTTCTCCAGAAACACACGAGACGGTGCTGTCTAAACCTGACCCGTCACTGAAAGCAATAAAGCCAAACTCTGGCGACTGGACTGAGCAAAGGAGGTAATAAACCTTGTTCATTTACCGGCCCACCCGATGAGAGAGGACCCGCCTGAAGTCAGAAACTGAATGAGGAAGTCTCTTACGTCTTTGTCGGGCTGATGGACGTCCACAGGAGGCTCTGGTTCCTCGCTCCAGATGCGGTCGTGAAAAGGCTCCAACAGTGAGCGCTGCAGTAAAGCCAGCGCCCCGCGGAGCTGCCCCCCGCTCTGCAGCAGGACGTCCTGGCACTGAGCGGCGTCAGTGAAGCCCAGAGAACACAGCTCCTCCACCTGAGACAGGAAGAGAACGAGACAGCTTCAGAGTAAAAGCCTACAGTGATTCCTTAATAAACTGATATTTGGTTTTACTTTGGCGAGTCGGTCTCTCAGAGCCTGTGTCGCCGCTCGCTGAACGTCGCCCCCTGCTGTCAGCCAGGCCTGTTTGGCTTCAGCTCGGGAAATCTGGATCACATTTTCATTTCGGACTGTCGTTTTGTCCTCGTTATTGAATCTGTTCTGTTAGAAAAGACATCACAGAAAGACAGATCAGCCCGGTCTCTAAGAACTTTAAGAACTAGCTCAAAATCATTCGACAGGGACTGGGATTATTTCAGGAAGGCTTTTGACGACAAATATGGTTTTAATATTGTTTTTTGTTCGACATGTAAAAGCACAGATAACACATACACACAGTGTAAGTATGTGTCCAGGTTATGAGCCCAAAGCACACAAAGCACTCAGGGTTTCATTTCCTTAAATACGTGATAAATACTAGCATCCCACAGCTGTGTTTGAGAACGTACTTTATTAAAAGCCTTGATAATACCGCCAAGATAATGTCTTATGGTCTTGTTTTTTCAGCTGACTCCTGTGACAATAGGTTATTAGGTGATTAAGTGCAGGAAAAGGCCTTACTTTAAACAACTAAACATGACTGAATCTAAGCAGTGTTAGATTTGTGAGAGGCTGTTGTGTCTGAGTGACTGACTGTCTCCGTCTGAAGTGAGGCTGTAGCCACCAGCAGCTGGACCTGTCCTAAAGTCCGGGGTAACTCTGCCTTCAGCCACTTCCAGGGAACAACACTGACGTCTTTGGACACCTTCAGACTGGTGTACACCTCCTCGGGACTGATCCCCTTCTTCTCTCCGTCCTGGGACAAAGACACGGACTTATTTATCTCTAACCAGATAAACGAAAGAAAGAACGACGTGAGTAAACGTGAAGGGGACTTACTCGGATTAACTGGATGAGCTTCAGGCCCTCGTCCTTCATCCGTCTCTGTCGGAGGGAGTCCTGGTTCTCGGGGGTGGGCTGTTTGGCTTTGACCGACAGAGCGGGGACTCGTCTGACGGGGGACGGGGGCCGGCGGTTCAGAGGGGCCGGCTCCGGACGGGCCAGGTCACACATCTCACAGACTGTGGCCGGAGAGTAGTTGAGGTAAGTGCAGAACTGACACACCCACTGGAGACGGAAACGGGTAAAACTGCCGATCATCCGAATCCAACACCATTTCTTTAGAGTTAAAAACATCCATGTCCTACCTGGCTGTCGGGGTCTCCGGGCATGCCCAGGACGGGGGCTGGAGGTCTGGGAGGGGTGATGGGCGGGTGGGACAGGGTCACTGGAGGTCGAGTGGCCAGACGGGGGCGCTCACACACTTCACATAAAACACTGCTGGCTGCGTTCAGCACAGTGCAGCTCTTACACTGCCACTCTGCCAGAAACAGCTCAGAGTCACACTCGTGTCCAAAGGGACTACGCTCATCTGTGTCTAAAGTCCTGACCTGTGACGGTGGCAGGCTGACTCTCCGGGGCGACAGAGCTGACCAGCCCCCGACGAGGACTCTCACACGCCTCACACAGGACGTCCTGGGACAAGTTGGTCTTGGAGCAGTGCAGACACTTCCAGCTAGAAGCACTGGGACAGAAGAGTTTGAGGAAACAGTCTAAAGTCAGGGCACAGAACTAAAGACAGACAACTCTGACCTGGCAGGACTGTAGCAGAGGCATTTACAGACAGATCCTTTTACCCACACACAGACCTTAGTACAGTTCACTAATGCTTTTACTACAGGAAATGCCCCATCATTTAATACTGAAGTTAAATGATTCCCTTTTGTTTGGAGGTAAATAAAATAAAAGTAGCTCTCTAAACTGTGAGGTAAAGAAACTATGCACAAACACTATTTATTAAACTATAAAGTAGTAACTGTTTGTCGAGTTTAAAACACTACTTTTATATGTCAGACCATATAAACCTGCCCGACCTGTGCTGTTTCCTGGTCCTACCCGCAGGGGGCAGTGTGGAGGTGACCTTTGTTCGCTGGTGTCCGGCTCGATCGGGACCAGAGTGGTACAGTTTGTCACATTCGGAGCAGAGTCCCTGGAGACACGTGACGCAGTGCGAAGAAATACGGAAGATCCCGCAGATCGAGCAGTTTTCTGACAAACACAACAACACACAAAGAGTTTTTTACTGAACCTTTTCAGGAGAAATCAGAACAAAGCCAGTTAAGCTGCAGCACACAAAGGATATTTTAGTCTCTATGTGTAGTCCTTAGTCCTGAGGTGCTAAAGTCGTACCTGGGTGTTTGACCTGGATGGAGCGGGGCCCTTTGTCCGGGGCCGACTGTGAAGGGCCCTGAGTCCTGGACGAGTGATGTCGAGAGGGAAGGGCCAGAGACTTGCTCTGTCCCGACGAGTGGGACGAGAACTGAGAGCCCAACACGTCTGTGTTCAACCCTACGTCCTGAGAAACAGAAAGCAGCTTTTAAACACTTAATAGGGAAGCACAGAAAAACTAACTACACTTTAAACATTTGGTTCCAAAATATAGGCCTAGTATTCACACAACTTAAATCAACCAACCAATGTTTACCTTGTGTCTGAGAGTGGGAATGATCCTCTCATAAAACTCTGGATGTGGATGGGCCTCCTGACGAAAAGACAAATAAGTATGATTTAATGTAATACAGCATGTTTTACATTTACATTACATTTAGTCATTTAGCAGACTTTTATCCAAAGCGACAAGTGAGGAAAACAATGGAAGCAATTTCAACAACACAAGGAACAAAAAGCATAAGTGCACAAAAAACTAGTCAGTTAAAACCTAGCACAGCATACACAGCTAAGGAAAAGAAAAAACTTTTTTTTTTTTTAAAGAAAAGGAATTGATAGAAAGGAAGTAGAACTCAGTGTTTGTCAGTCAGGTGTTGACGGAGCAGAGCCTGTGGTGGTCTTGTAGGTCAAGAGCATAGTTTTGAACTTAATGCAGGAGTCAACCTGGAGCCAGTGTAACTTCATGAAGAGAGGAGCCAGTGTAACTAATGAAGAGAGGAGCCAGTGTAACTAATGAAGAGAGGAGTCAGTGTAACTCATGAAGAGAGTCAGTGTAACTAATGAAGAGAGGAGTCAGTGTAACTCATGAAGAGAGTCAGCGTAACTAATGAAGAGAGGAGTCAGTGTAACCTAATGAAGAGAGGAGTCAGTGTAACTCATGAAGAGAGTCAGTGTAACTCATGAAGAGAGGAGTCAGTGTAACCTAATGAAGAGAGGAGTCAGTGTAACTAATGAAGAGAGGAGTCAGTGTAACTCATGAAGAGAGGAGTCAGTGTAACTAATGAAGAGAGGAGTCAGTGTAACTAATGAAGAAAGGAGCCAGTGTAACTAATGAAGAGAGGAGCCAGTGTAACTCATGAAGAGAGGAGTCAGTGTAACTAATGAAGAGAGGAGTCAGTGTAACTCATGAAGAGAGGAGTCAGTGTAACTAATGAAGAAAGGACCCAGTGTAACTAATGAAGAGAGGAGTCAGTGTAACTAATGAAGAGAGGAGTCAGTGTAACTCATGAAGAGAGGAGTCAGTGTAACTAATGAAGAGAGGAGTCAGTGTAACTAATGAAGAAAGGACCCAGTGTAACTAATGAAGAGAGGAGTCAGTGTAACTAATGAAGAGAGGAGTCAGTGTAACTCATGAAGAGAGGAGCCAGTGTAACTAATGAAGAGAGGAGTCAGTGTAACTCATGAAGAGAGGAGCCAGTGTAACTCATGAAGAGAGGAGTCAGTGTAACTAATGAAGAGAGGAGTCAGTGTAACTAATGAAGAGAGGAGTCAGTGTAACTAATAAAGAGAGGAGTCAGTGTAACTCATGAAGAGAGGAGTCAGTGTAACTCATGAAGAGAGGAGTCAGTGTAACTCATGAAGAGAGGAGTCAGTGTAACTAATGAAGAGAGGAGTCAGTGTAACTAATGAAGAAAGGAGCCAGTGTAACTAATGAAGAGAGGAGCCAGTGTAACTAATGAAGAGAGGAGTCAGTGTAACTAATGAAGAGAGGAGTCAGTGTAACTAATGAAGAAAGGAGCCAGTGTAACTAATGAAGAGAGGAGTCAGTGTAACTCATGAAGAGAGGAGTCAGTGTAACTCATGAAGAGAGGAGTCAGTGTAACTCATGAAGAGAGGAGTCAGTGTAACTCATGAAGAGAGGAGTTAGTGTAACTCATGAAGAGGAGCCAGTGTAACTAATGAAGAGGAGCCAGTGTAACTAATGAAGAGGAGCCAGTGTAACTTCATGAAGAGAGGAGCCAGTGTAACTTCATGAAGAGAGGAGTCAGTGTAACTAATGAAGAGAGGAGCCAGTGTAACTAATGAAGAGAGGAGTCAGTGTAACTAATGAAGAGAGGAGTCAGTGTAACTAATGAAGAGAGGAGTCAGTGTAACTAATGAAGAGAGGAGTCAGTGTAACTAATGAAGAGAGGAGTCAGTGTAACTAATGAAGAGAGGAGTCAGTGTAACTAATGAAGAGAGGAGTCAGTGTAACTCATGAAGAGAGGAGTCAGTGTAACTAATGAAGAGAGGAGTCAGTGTAACTAATGAAGAGAGGAGTCAGTGTAACTCATGAAGAGAGGAGTCAGTGTAACTCATGAAGAGAGGAGTCAGTGTAACTAATGAAGAGAGGAGTCAGTGTAACCTAATGAAGAGAGGAGTCAGTGTAACTCATGAAGAGGAGTCAGTGTAACTAATGAAGAGAGGAGCCAGTGTAACTAATGAAGAGAGGAGCCAGTGTAACTAATGAAGAGAGGAGTCAGTGTAACTAATGAAGAGAGGAGTCAGTGTAACTCATGAAGAGAGGAGTCAGTGTAACTCATGAAGAGAGGAGTCAGTGTAACTAATGAAGAGAGGAGCCAGTGTAACTAATGAAGAGAGGAGTCAGTGTAACTAATGAAGAGAGGAGTCAGTGTAACTCATGAAGAGAGGAGTCAGTGTAACTAACGAAGAGGAGTCAGTGTAACTAATGAAGAGAGGAGTCAGTGTAACTAATGAAGAGAGGAGTCAGTGTAACTAATGAAGAGGAGTCAGTGTAACTAATGAAGAGAGGAGCCAGTGTAACTAATGAAGAGAGGAGTCAGTGTAACTAATGAAGAGAGGAGCCAGTGTAACTAATGAAGAGAGGAGTCAGTGTAACTCATGAAGAGAGGAGTCAGTGTAACTAATGAAGAGAGGAGTCAGTGTAACTCATGAAGAGAGGAGTCAGTGTAACTCATGAAGAGAGGAGTCAGTGTAACTAATGAAGAGAGGAGTCAGTGTAACTAATGAAGAGAGGAGCCAGTGTAACTAATGAAGAGAGGAGTCAGTGTAACTCATGAAGAGAGGAGTCAGTGTAACTCATGAAGAGAGGAGTCAGTGTAACTAATGAAGAGAGGAGTCAGTCCAACTAATGAAGAGAGGAGTCAGTGTAACTAATGAAGAGAGGAGTCAGTGTAACTCATGAAGAGAGGAGTCAGTGTAACTAATGAAGAGAGGAGCCAGTGTAACTAATGAAGAGAGGAGCCAGTGTAATCTAGTGAAGAGAGGAGTCAGTCCAACTAATGAAGAGAGGAGTCAGTATAACTAATGAAGAGAGGAGCCAGTGTAACTAATGAAGAGAGGAGCCAGTGTAATCTAGTGAAGAGAGGAGTCAGTCCAACTAATGAAGAGAGGAGTCAGTGTAACTAATGAAGAGGAGTCAGTGTAACTAATGAAGAGAGGAGTCAGTGTAACTCATGAAGAGAGGAGTCAGTGTAACTCATGAAGAGAGGAGTCAGTGTAACTCATGAAGAGAGGAGTCAGTGTAACTCATGAAGAGAGGAGTCAGTGTAACCTAATGAAGAGAGGAGTCAGTGTAACTCATGAAGAGAGGAGTCAGTGTAACTCATGAAGAGAGGAGTCAGTGTAACTAATGAAGAGAGGAGTCAGTGTAACTAATGAAGAGAGGAGTCAGTGTAACTAATGAAGAGAGGAGTCAGTGTAACTAATGAAGAGAGGAGTCAGTGTAACTAATGAAGAGAGGAGCCAGTGTAACTAATGAAGAGAGGAGCCAGTGTAACTAATGAAGAGAGGAGTCAGTGTAACTCATGAAGAGAGGAGTCAGTGTAACTCATGAAGAGAGGAGTCAGTGTAACTAATGAAGAGAGGAGTCAGTGTAACTAATGAAGAGAGGAGTCAGTGTAACTAATGAAGAGAGGAGCCAGTGTAACTAATGAAGAGAGGAATCAGTGTAACTAATGAAGAGAGGAGTCAGTGTAACTAATGAAGAGGAGTCAGTGTAACTCATGAAGAGAGGAGCCAGTGTAACTAATGAAGAGAGGAGTCAGTGTAACTAATGAAGAGAGGAGTCAGTGTAACTCATGAAGAGGAGTCAGTGTAACTAATGAAGAGAGGAGCCAGTGTAACTAATGAAGAGAGGAGTCAGTGTAACTAATGAAGAGAGGAGCCAGTGTAACTAATGAAGAGAGGAGCCAGTGTAACTAATGAAGAGAGGAGTCAGTGTAACTAATGAAGAGAGGAGTCAGTGTAACTAATGAAGAGAGGAGTCAGTGTAACTAATGAAGAGAGGAGTCAGTGTAACTAATGAAGAGAGGAGCCAGTGTAACTAATGAAGAGAGGAGCCAGTGTAACTAATGAAGAGAGGAGTCAGTGTAACTAATGAAGAGGAGTCAGTGTAACTAATGAAGAGAGGAGTCAGTGTAACTAATGAAGAGAGGAGCCAGTGTAACTAATGAAGAGAGGAGCCAGTGTAACTAATGAAGAGAGGAGTCAGTGTAACTAATGAAGAGGAGTCAGTGTAACTAATGAAGAGGAGTCAGTGTAACTAATGAAAAGAGGAGTCAGTGTAACTAATGAAGAGAGGAGTTACGTGTGCTCTCTTCGGTTCTTTAAAGACCACTCTTGCAGCAGGAGTCCAGCCAGAAGAGCATTACAATAATCCAGTTTGGACAAGACAAGAGTCTGGACTAGGATTTGTGTGAGTGCTCCGATAGGAAAGGTCTAATGATCCTGATGTTGTAGAGGATGAATCTACAGGACCTGGTGCTGGCAACATGACTTGTGAAGTTTAGTTGATCATCAGTTACCACTCCCAGATTTCTGGCAGTGCTGGACGGTGTAATGGTTGATGAGCCTAGTTGAATGAAGAGGTTGTGGTGGGTCTTTGGGTTTGGCAGGAATCACTAGCACTTCTGTTTTTCCAAGGTTCAGCTGCAGGTGATGGTCCTGCATCCAAAGTGAGATGTCACTCAGGCCGAGACACGAGCAGAGACCGTCGGATCATCAGGTTGAAATGACAAGTGGAGTTGAGTGTCATCTGCAGCAGTGAAAGGAAAAGCCATGCTTCTGAACGACAGAGCCGAGGGAGGTCATGTAAATGGAGAGTAGCGGTATATTTGAAAAATACATCAATTGGGTAAAAATATATTTGTAAATAAGCTTTGTTCTATAATGTCCTGAGATTACCTTTATTAATCAGATAAGCTCTGGACATGAGGTTCAGGACAAACAGAAAATCTGCCTTGCACCAGATTTAAAAGCCCCTGTTTTCAGTGTCCACTTTTAGTTTGGCCACTTCTTCTGGAGGAGCGTTTAAGTGTCGGTATAAAAAAAACCCTGTGCCGTTCACTTTGAGTTTGACAAGCCCAAACCTTGATGATCATCTCGATCTCCATCCTCAGACTCATGACCTCCAGAGTCACAGCAGCCACTCGGCCCACGTCTGGATTTGTGACGTTTTCGGGAAAACTCAGTCCGTCCGGCTCCTGATTCGAGTAACCGTAAAGACACAGCACCGCACGGCCACCCTGGAGCAAAGAAAGGAGTGAATATTAAATAATAAAAGTGATTTTACTGAGAAACAAAAGAGAATAATGCTCATTTAAATGTGTAAAGACAAACCTGAATGGCATCGACAGTGGCTCTGAACACAGGGTTGTTATACTTCACTGTTCTCCAGAATTTGGGTCTGTTCGGATTCGTTAAGTTACAGCCGTACTTCTCCAGAATATTCAGAGCAGTGGAAAAACGCTGGAGAGACGCCAGAGTCTGAGAAACAACAGCAAGAAAAAACACAAGCGCAATATTCAACCGGTAACTTTCAAATCTAGAAGAATGGTCACAGTAGCTCTAATGCAATAATGTACAAGGTACATTAAACGGAAGATACAGCACCTGTTTTACTCACCAGGTTGTCTTATGGCACTATGCTGCCACCTCTTGGTGTAATTGAGCTAAAACACCTTAAAGTCATCTCCACATTTACTTACATTAACACTGATTAACTGATTTTGTAGCTGTACACTTCCAAATTCCACATTGCGCTATCCTTTATAGATTCAGTATAAATCCATTTAGAATATAACTAAAAAGTTAAACGGCTATCTTTCAAGATTGACTAAAACAGAGTCTACTCAGAAATTCCAAGGGTCCCCAGGTCAGAAAAAGATTTAAAGTCAACATGAAAAACTACTCTCTTCTTTTGTTTTTCAATCAACCCAGTATTTTTTATTTTATTTTTTTATTTGGAAATTCCAGTACATTTGTAATAAACATTACGACAATGCTTTGTTTCTCTGGTGTTCACGCCCAAAGTAAAAAACAGATAAACGTGTGTCTTCCATCATTATGGAGGTTTAGTTTCGTACCTCTTTCCGGTTGCTGCCGGTGCTGTTTTCGATCACCAGCGTCTCTGCAGCGATGTGGTGGTATTTGGAGCCCGGAGGTAAAGGTAGACTGGCCATAGCCATGACCCCGGCCCACACCTCCACCAGACGCTCCCCGGAGTAAAGACACACCTCGGTCTGACTCCGAGTCTCCTGCAGCTGCTCCGAGAGAGACGGCATCCTACATCAGGCAGTCCGGAAAGCAGACAACGATAAATAATACTGACAAAGGTGGCCTTCCACTTAAATGCTCGATGTGTTTAATTACTGCTCCTCTTCTGTTTTTATTATTTGCTTTTACCATTATAGGCGCTCCTATTTAGATTTGTTTGCTGCAATTGTTTTATTGTTTTTATTTGTTCTATTGTTTGTATTGTCTTTTATTTTGTAGGGTCTTTTGATTATGTTGCACTAGAAAGCACTTTATTATTATTAATATTATATTATAAAGACAAATATTATGGGTCCAAGCATTGACCCTTGTGGTGTGCCATTAACGAATGAGAGAAAGTGTGCTGTGCTGCGCTGGGCTAAGCTAAGGCTAGGCTAAGATTCACATTCAGATTTGTTTACTGTCCTCAAAAAGAAAAGCTGTTTGCTCGGTCCATTACTTATCAATAAATATCTGAGGTTAAATAGTAAAAAACAGGTTTGATTGGATTGAAGAGTCTTAGAGATGAAGGAATAAAGCTGGCTCTGGGTCTGAATTTGAAACATCTCCTTAGTTGTCCACTTTTTGTGAAGGATGAAAGGCCCACCATGTGTCTGGACTTGGTCTAGGACTGGACTTACAACTACATGACACATGCCAGATGTCTCGTACAATGTGTTATAGAATGGTTTTGGTTTGGACTTGGTCATGTCTTGGTTCCTCGACCTAAAATAAGATCCTTCTCTGTCACTTACATCGACAGTATACAAACCCCCTCCCCTCTCCTCTGCGGAGGCTGTGCACAATGACTGCACTGTTCTGGCGTTAATCAGACGTGTGCGTGTGCGTGTACCTCAGGCTCGTCTCCAGAGCCCTTCAGGACCGCGCTGACACCGGGTTTTACCGCAGACTGATGCAGAGGAGAGCTGCTCCACACGGCTTCATTCAGAGATTTTTTTAAAAAGAACAGCGCTAAAAACACATCTTCTCTTTCACTAAATACCGTCGTTTTTTTATTTAACCCCCTCGTTTTTGGTACAGAGTGATATTTAATGATTACAGCGTGAATAAAGCCATAAACACTCACCTGGCTCTGCGCTGTCACTGAAGCAAAACATGGACGACGCTGCGTAAGACGTCACACGAAGGCTATAACGCGATTGGACAGAAACATATTAAGCTAAAATCTGATAAATATGTTTTAAAATTATATTTAACACAAAACAAATCAATAAACAAAATAAAAAATCTGATAATATACTTACTTTTTATGTGTAATTACTGTAAAAAAAGACTATAAAATAAAATAAATCTAAAAGTGTAATATATTTAACGTGGAAAAAAACTATATATATATAATCTTGTAGTATACACAGTAACAGAAAGCACATATTGTTAAGATTTAGATTGTTTACCAGTAATAGCATCACAGATTCATCACAGATTCAGATTTAGCTGGTGTTTGTCTTAAAATATGTCATAAACACCCCAAAACATTGCATATCACAACCTTGAGTTAGACAATGATTTTTTTTTCTTCTTTAGTGAATGTCGTAAGAAACCCTAGTCATTTTACAGTGAATATTAATGTTGTTTAAAGTGAAGCTGTTGTTTTTACAGTTGCATTGTACATGTACTGTTTACCTTTACAGTGGCTCTTATTGAGTCAGCTCTGAACAACTGCACTCAAAAACAATAATCAGGTTATACTCATAGTTATGTGGCATTCAGATAAACTGACCGTTTGAATTTAATCAGTATTACCAGATGACCAGATTTATGTCTTTACGAATAATGACCTACTTATGGATGTAGTGCAGATTTATTTTTTAAAGTGACGAAGGTAAGAGGTATTTTCTTCTGGCCCGTGGTGGTTTTATTTGTTACATACAGTAAAATATTACGAGTCCAAGCATTGAACCTTGTGGAACACCTTGTTGACAATTGTCCCAGACATTTACCATCAAAGTTAACGTTTCTCTTTCCGTATATGCTTCCATTTGTTTGGACATATTTTTTTTATTTTTAACTTTGGGACATACTGTATAGAGTCTTCCAGACGTGACATCATCAAAAGCAAACGCACACATTTTGTGGACGAAAGTACCAGACTTTCTAATTAAGTTTAAGAGTTAGCAAACTAAAAACGCAAAATACATTTTTTTTTTACAAAAACTGGTTGTTTTCTACAAACTCTTGTTGGTGAGAAAGGAGCACAATGCAACAGAACAAAAAATGAAGGATACAGACAGTTATTATACATCCGAGGCTCTGGCATTAAACACTCTGTTGGGGATATTGTGCGATGTTTAAAATGTACCAGGGTCGGCGTGACCGACAGCCCCCAGATGTGGTCTACAAATACAAAAAGGGTCAACAGAGAGACCTAAAGGGGAATGACTTATCCTCTTTATTTTTAGCCTTTGTGACCTTGATAAAATACAAATTAAATACATCTTAGGCTTAAACTCAATCATTTATCATTCACTGAAGAACTGGACGCACAAACATTGGTCTTGGTCAGTTTATTACCACTCCATTTTCATTTCTGTGCTTTTGACTTTCACTGTGAATCCACATAATATTCATCAACATAACCCTACCAACAGAGAAAATGTGACAAAACTAGAACAAAAAATGATGTTTGAGAAACACAAGGAGCTGTACAATGAGACAAGCCATGACTGTATCCATCATCTAAATGTAACGTTATGAAGGAAAACTTTATGTACACTTTAAATGAGATAGACACTATGAGGGTTTAAGCTCAGGAGACTTCTTTGTAAGGCATGTCGTCTGGCCATGAATGGAGATATGTTCTGACAAACCAAACCAAACAAGGCCTGAATGACCAGTCTCCTCACAACAAAATAAAACACATTGAATAAAGCACAGAAAAACAATAAAACACATGCTGAGAAGTTTCCTTATTAGTCCTTGAATGCTTTTCACAAAACAAAAACCTGAATCTTAAGAAAGCAGGTAAACCAGGTTAAAAATAAAAATCTGTGACTGCACAAATGTATTTAATTATGCATTATTCTGACTGTCTGTGAAGGTTCTCAGTCATCCAGGTCACCTTGAAGAAAAGGTTAAAGCAAAAGCATCTGGGCTGTTTTTAAGGTGAAAACGTTTTCTCTCTAATTCCAAGAGATTCATGTGCATTTGCATTGCCATTTGTCATATTTAAAAAATATAACAAGTACACTGTGTACAAGTGTGTCTGTACAGAACCACCAGCCTGCATTGTTCCAATGATCCAGCAGGATTTCACTTTTCTGTGACTGGAAATGGATGGGCAGCTTAAGAATCCATATAACTTCACCTGAACTGCTTTGAGTTATTGTGATTCACAAAGAGGAAAAGAGACACAAACATTACACTTTGTTGAAGGCTGGCTATTCTATTGTTTAATTATAGCTTCATTTATTGCAGTAGTATTAGGCTGAAGAACATGAGCAAGAAAAGGGGTTCATTTGTGATTCAGAAAAAAAGATCATTTTCATTTTCAAGCCTTGGCATCTTTCATCAAAACTGAAAACACTTGAACCTCCATTATCATAGATCATCAGTTTGTCATAGAAGTCCACAGGCCCGAGAGCATTTGTGTTCTTGTGTTAATGGTGATTTATATTTTACTGAAGAGAATATGATTCTGGGCTCAAAGTATTTTCTTGCTTCAGCAGTGATGCCGAGAGAGGCCTGTTTCCTTCTTTTATCACATTTATAACATTGACTTTGTCATAAATTTGAGTATTTTTCTCAAATGTTTGGGTATTTGAGTTTACCCATACCCAAATACTTTGCATATTATAAAACAGCTCTATGCAGCAAAAGAATAGCACATCCCAAAGGACGATACAAAAGGAGTGTGAATGTTCAGATTCACACAAGGCTTTGTTGCTCACATCGGAGCCCTTCTGTTTCTCAGTTGAGAATATTTCCGACTGTGTTCCGACAGGTCTGAGTCTGAACGTCCCGAGTGAGTCGACTCTGACTCTAGGACGCTGCAGTGACCCTTGTCCTGTTTCAGCTGGTGCTCATCTAAAGGTCCACTCTTACCCTCACATCTGAGTCTCACTGTGCAGCGTCAGGCTTCCCTCCTGAACTACATGGTTTCCTTTTTTCTCTCCACTTTCCACCGCTCCACTCCCTTCCCCCGCTCCGTCCAGAGCCATGAGCTCCTGAGTACAGTTTGCACTGGCTTTAGAGGACAGAGGACTGTTACCTGATGCAACAGGCTTCTCCATGTGATTCCTCTGCAGGAGGCTTAAGCCATCTAAGCCCTCAGCTCCCCCCTCAGAGAGGCCGGGGCTGACAGATTGTTGGGACAGGGATGATGAGTGGAGACGGGCCAATGGAGAGAAGGACTCCTGTTTGGCGGTGAGTGAAGCTGGAGAGAAGCGGGCAGCCATGTTGTCTGGCATTAGCTCCGTGAGCAGGCCTGAGTCTGATGTGGCCACAGGAGTCATTACTGCAGTGAGCACATCGTCCTGAGACGATACAAACTCCACCTTCATGGCTTGGGACCTCTGAGGACTGCCGTAATCTGTGAGAGTGCTGCAGATGTTGTCAAACGTGGTGCCCACATTTTCCCCTTTAGGCTGCCCTAGCCCCTCTTTGGCCTCAGGCTCCACAGGAGTAGAGATAAACTCATAGACCCCCTCTTTAATGATGTCCATCCCAGTCTGAAGACTGTCAGAGGCTCTGCTCACCTCCTTCGTACTGATCTGACTCAGGTCCAGAGGTGGAGGGATTCGGTGTCTCGTCCCAGAGCCTCTGCGTTCGGCTGAGCTCGAGACTTTCCTGTCGACACTGACCTCGGCTGGAGTCAGGGGTTTCATCTCCAGGGGTTTGTCGAGGATACTCTCCTCCTGCTCCTGAGCGAACGAGCTCTTATTGAAGTCTTCTGGTTTTCCACTGAAAGGGAGCGGAGTGCTTTTGTTGCTCCAGGGCTTTATTCCTTTGGGGGAGCCCTGCTGGGCCACCTCCTTGTAATGGGACTTGATCGGACTGCTGGCCTCTGTGTTGGAGTAATGTTTGTGGTAGCTCCAACGGCTGGGTGAATGGTGATTGTCCACTGGACACTCTGTTTCCTCTTTCTTCTCCACCAGCACGTCTGTGAGCTCCATACTGCGCACAAAGGCATCCTTGACATTAATGGAGATGATGCTGCCGCTGCGTTTGGCTCTTTCCAGAGCCTCTCTTCTCTTTATGGCCTTTTCCTGTCGCTTCTGTTCTCTGTAAAACTCAGAGAAGTTGTTGACAATGATGGGGATGGGGAGAGCAATCACCAACACACCAGCGATACAGCAGAGCCCCCCCACAATCCTCCCTAAAAGAGTCTGAGGGTAGATGTCCCCATAACCGACAGTGGTCATGGTGATAGTGGCCCACCAGAAGGAGGCGGGGATACTGGTGAATTTAGTGGCGTCCTCGTCTTTCTCAGCGAAGAACACCAGACTAGAGAAGATCATGATGCCCATGGCTAAAAACAGGATCAACAGACCCAGCTCATTGTAGCTCCTTCTCAAAGTGAAGCCCAGAGACTGGAGTCCCGTGGAGTGTCGGGCCAACTTCAGGATCCTGAGGATCCTCATGATTCGAAATATCTGCACCACACGGCGCACGTTCTGGAACTGCAACACGCTCTTGTTAGACTCTGTCAGACAGAGCGTTACGTAATAAGGCAGAATAGCCAACAAGTCAATAATGTTCAGAGGAGCTTTGATGAAGTTCCACTTGTTTGGAGCCGAACACAAACGCAGGATGTACTCCATCGTGAACCAGGCGATACACACAGCCTCCACATGAGCCAGACTGGGATTGTCATTGAACTGACCAAACTCATCCACCACCTGCAGCTCGGGCAGAGTGTTCAGGGACAGAGAGATGGTGGAAATAATGATGAAGAGAATGGAGATCATGGCCAGGACCTGAAACAGAAGAACATGGATGTGTTACTGATGAATGCTTAATAAATATGTTTAATTTCACATTGTATCATTATTTCTCTTTAAAAACATCAGTCTGTGTGATCAAAGTTGTACACCTTCACTCTGATTTTCTCTGCCTGGTATTACATTAAACACTGTGATTAGACTGTTGTATTGTTCACAAACCTAAATACATAAACCACAGACTACTGTAAACATGAATAAACATGAATAAATGAGGGGTATAATTAACGTAAACATTAATACAACTGTGTTTAAAGTGTGTCCAGTGTCAGTCATGACCTGCACGTCGACTGTGTGTGTCAGCAACAGTTAATGGAGAGGTTTGTGTGACACAAACAAAGCTGGTTCATCCATAACTATGGGCCTCTGAGGATCATGTGACCTGTGCTGAATCTGATCTGATGAAAGAGCTGATGATGCAGGTGTGCCTTTGACATGTTGCATTAAAATGACATGACAAATATTATTCAGTGGCTTGTAAACCTAATTCTTTAGCTCCATCGATGGCCGTTCAGAGGCACACCTGAAATAAAGTTCTTTATCAGCTTGATGTCTCTGTGGCCGAATGGATCGTGTATTTAGCAAAGTTCAAGTGCTGTTCACAATCGGAAAACTTAGTTTCTGACATCTTTTACAAAATTTTAGAAAACGGAGGCAAAAACCTTTATATTTGAATAGAGCCTTTTTTTTACAAAAGCCACTTTGTTTCTGTCCTGAACATAAGTATTAGTGCCTCACCACCGACACCTGTCCAGTTATTTTAACTCAGTGTTGCATCAACTGTATGCACCAGAGGTTTCTATCCCAAGTACAGTATACATAAGGAATCCTTTTTTTTTAACTCAGAGTCCTGTGATTAATCTGGGATTTAGACCTGCCTCAGTCCCACATGGCCCTGAACAACAACACCACTTAACTGGTACAAAGTGTTTTTAATTGAACAGGCGCCCAAATATTCCCAGTGTGGTCTATATTTCTCTCTGTATGCATGTCCTGGTTCTGTGGGGGGTTGTTCGAGTGTGAGGACACTCGGGGATGACTGTAATAGGCTTGTAATCCTAAATTTAGAAGGGATAGAGATCGGGCAGAAGTGGTTAGTCATTCCTTCCCTTCTCCAACAGGAACAAGTCTCAGGAGTGCTTTAAACATCCTGCTAACACACACAGATAAACGTATCCTCACAATGTCAGCGTGTATATCATACATTTATTATTTAAGAAATTAAGCAACAGAAAATATTAAAAAAAAAGGAATCATGTTGGAAAAAGCCCAGGAACAAAGTGTGCTGTTTTATGTCCGTTTTTGTTTGTTTTAATCCGTTTTTAATCCTTTAAATCTTCATAGCACTATTATCATGCTATTTTTGTTTTGGCCCTTTCATTTCTGTTTATGTAATAATAAAAAAGGCTGTTACATGTTGTTCATTTTCATTCATGGTAAGAAAGACATATTTAAACTTGACTGATATAATCGTCTTTTGGGCTTCAGTGAGACACAAATACTACTCTTTCTTCTTCTCAAAAGTCGAACACATGCAGTAAAAGTACGGCGTGTTTGGAGCAGTGTGTGTCCACCTTGTAGAGTCTTAGTGGCTTAATGGCGGCCAACGCTGTGACCTTGGCAACAGTGCGTATTTAAAGCAGTACTGAGAACACACAAGCAGCTTTAGGACCTGCACATTTGAGACTAATCTGATCGATAACTATTGTAACCACACCGTGAGACACAAATAAATACATTCTCATAGTTCAGAGAAAATTAAAACAGAACTAATATAACTCAGCCTACGTCCTTCCTTCTCTTTAGCAACTAGTGCTTACTTTCCCCGACCTTTGACCTCTGCCCTAGCACCACCCCTTCACTGACCCAATCAGAAAGAGACACACACAGATGATGATTTATAAAGTTTGCCTGCAGCTCTAAAGCCTGTGGTCAAACTCGATAAACCTGGTCTAATGGAGATCTCACAGGTGAGATCAGTTGTCTCTGTGCTTTACTCAGCACTGTGAGCGCTCAAGCAGAGTTCAGGCAGAACCATGTGACACACTGGTCTCTGTGAGAGGCTCTTTATACTAAGACATCTGGATGGATTCAGTGCATGTATTCAACGTTCTTCCACTGATTTACATCTAAAAAGTCAGATGTTAGCTCTGTAATTAATCTGTAAATAGTATTAGATACTCAATGTGTGACATTGTTGCTGAGGAGTAACACAATGTCAGAAACCAGGGGCAACACTAACATCTCCTCAATATCATTTAAATAGTCCAATAGTCCAATCTCCAGATGAGCACAGCTGCATGTACTGTAGGCACTCAACAGTCTTTGTGACACAGATACTGAAACAGATATTGTACTGTTCGACTGAATACTTATACAGTATATAGATGTACAAGAGGCTTTAGCTGAGTAATGACTCGTAAAGACTTGTCTGGGGTATGTTGAGCAGAACAACTGTGAACTAGACCAACCCAGAGCGAGTATTGAGCTCAGATAAAGAGTAATTAAACAACAGTCTGATGAGTTCAATTATGTCTATTTGGGGTTAAAATGGTAGAAACAAAGCTGTTAGATAATAATATGGTGCTTATAGTGACACCTTCAGAGGCCAATGTGCAACAAATCTTGAGCATGAAGCTGAATGTCCTTCAAAGTCACCATGAGTACAACTCTAGTTCTTACTTTCACTTTAAAGTCACTATGTGATCATAACTCCCAGGTTCTGTTTCAGAAATACACAGACTGGTCATAAACTGGTTTAAACAACATAAACTTCATCTAAAACACTGATGAACATTCACTGTGAATACAAGCAACACTTACACAACAGTAGCACCTGAGACGTCACCTGAGACTGACTCAGTGAGCTCTAATTAAAGACATGCAGCTCACTGCAGCACAGGTATTTTTAGACAGATCAGTGAGTGTACAGCAGATGCACTCAACATAAAGAGTAGCAATGATAACATCAAGTTCCAAATTAAAATGAGCTTGATGACAAAATGCAGTGTGTGAGTGATATTGCCAGTTTTCTGTGGGGCACAGAGACCTTTACGCCTGCCTCTGCTCTGAAGATTACACCTCAGTGTCTGACAACCATCCCACAGCAAACAAACAACCATATGTGGATATGTTTAATCATTATCTTTTTAAAGTGCCATACATCTATAACTACATTTACTAACATTTCTACAATAAAATCCAATAAAAGTACTGTGTGGACTGTAAACTAATGTTTGAGCTCAGTGTAACTTGAAAGCACAGTTAATGCTTCACTTAGGGTGACCACCCGTCCCGCGTAGCGCGTGCTTGCACAGCGTTTGAAGCCGAATTTACGCGTCCCGCAATTTGAGACCGTGGTACGCATAATCAGGTCTTGCTCCAAAAAAAGTCTATACCAGCGATCCCTAACCCCCGGACCGCAGACCGGTCCGTGGGTCATTTGGTACCGGGCCGCAGAGAATAAATAAACAACTTACATTATTTCCGTTTTATATATTATCTGAGCCTGAATAATGTTTTATTTTGAAAAATGACCGGATTCCCTCTATTACATTCCTCGACTCACTCTTGACGCTTGTCCCGGTCACGTGATACGTAGCCGCTAAAGTGAAACCCCAAAGCTAACGTTAGTCTTTGTAAAGTTTCTTCTCAAAAGGAGAAAAGACCCAGTGAGGAGACAGAAGAAGAGCATACTAATTCCAAGAGAAAGTAAGTGACATTTAACAGACAATACCAAGAGTCCTACTTAAAATATAAATTTATAGACAGGTGATTCTGCAGAATATGCGGCGGCCGGCTCTTATGAGGCAATGAAGCCTTCAAAACTGCTTAATAAACTGCACGTGTATTAGTATATTTAGAAAATATTACAGTTCTTATAGCTTGTCTGATTTTATTTTGTGTATTTATCCGCCACACTTTAAAGGCCGGTCCGTGAAAATATTGTCTGACATTGAACTGGTCCGTGGCGCATAAAAGGTTGAGGACCGCTGCTCTATACCATCGAGCCCCAGGCAGCCACATGAACATTACTCGACAGTTCAGCACGCTGTTTCCACACCCACCCCAACTCTTTCGTTGTTGCCATGACAGCGCACGCACGTGCATACCAGACACGCTGGCAGTGAACTTTTAGATGCCGCTTTGCAATTTGAAAAATGGAGTCTGAAGCACGGAATACAAGTTCAAGAAGAAACCTGAAGGTAAGAAACCTAGTTATGTAAAACCCCATTTGTCTAAAATGAAGTTTGATTGATTTTGAACATTGGTGGACTGTCTACAGGGGGGCAAATGTGTCACTTTTAGAAAACGGTAGCCTTTTAGGTCAAAATATGTCATTGTTTTGCATCGGATTGTATCTTGGCACCTTTTTGCATTGTTGTCACCTTGTGATGGTGATGGGTTTGCACTCCTCTGTCTAAACTGAAAAAACATTTGGAAGCTTATCATAAAAATGAATGTTGCTTTAAATCGGTCTCTTATCTTTCTTCCTTATTTGATTCAGATGCTGGTGAAAAGGTTTTAGTCCTAAAGGTGTCCCCAAAGTTTTTTTTCCCCTGTGCCTGCCTTGCAAGTTCACCATCCTTCCTTCTCGTTCCGTAAGCCTCTGGAGTTGTGAGTTAAGACTTTTTTTTTAAACTGTTCCTGTGGGGTTGAGCAACTACAAGTCCTGTTAATCCTATAATTTTATATTGTAATTGATTTAAAGTGAATATATTGTAATGAAAAATAAAAGTAAATTGTAAGTGGAAGTGCATCTGTCACTTCATTGAATGTTCAAAATATTATGTTAAGAAAACACTTTGGTTGGCCTATTCATGAGCATACATCAGGTATTATACATGTTTAGGGGAATAGGGCAATAATAAGAGACCATGTAAGGTGCTATGTGCTAGAAACCACAATCAGTGAGTCTGCCCGTGGGGTGGGGGCACCGCCGCGCCAGGCAGTGTCCCACATTGTCCCTCAGAAACATACCCCTTGTCCCCCCTTGGGCTTAATAGCAGGTGGTCACCCTAGCTTCACTAAAACTTCCCTCTGCACTTTCACAGGGACAGGGCTCCACTGCTGCAGCTGGACTCAGAACATTCATTTAGGGCTTTCTCTAATGTCAACGTAGACAGACGTAGACGTAAAGACAGGACATTGATTGTGAAGCCGACATGTGAGTGTCAGGAGCAGCTCACATCCAGCCAACAGATTATTATTAAGATAAAGGCAATGAGGCACCAAAATGTTTCTGGGTGCAATAAATAGGAATTAACAAGGCTCAGGAATGACGTATATATTCATCCCCCAAATACCTCCACGAGTTCACCTGCTTACTCTATTACAAACTGATTTTATACAAGGCAAGCTCTACAAAACGGCCATCCCGGTGGTAGATACACTTTGTAAGAGTAAGTTGGAGATTTAACTGATGTGACAAAGCACACACATGTTTAATAAAAACCTGAACAGGACCCTACCGGAGGAGGGAGCCTGGGATGGTGGAAGACGAGAACTAACAGCTGTGTGTATTTACCTGGAAGTGTTATCAGCAGGAGTCCAATGACTATTATATTATCCCATGTTTTTTTCTGAGTTTTTAATGTTCCCTACACTATCCAAATGAAATCTTATTGAGCAACGTCTACCTTGATTATCAGAAGCCTATTAGAACCTTTTCACTTTCAGTGACTATCCCAGGTTTTCGTGACTCTATGAACTGTGTTGAGTGTTTGTGTTTACCTTGGCGGCCAGAGACGAGCTGGGCTTCTCCAGCAGGTCCCACAGTTTCTGCCTCTTGTCGGGACAGCAGCCCTGCTCCTCTTCCACCACGTCTCCGTCCCTGACCGTCTCCGCCTCTCTCCTCAGCTCCTCGTTCATCTGCTCCTTCTTCTGGTGGTACCTGGCCTGGCAGCATGACTCCAGGTAGATCTCGTCGATGCCCCAGTAGTCCAGCTCCTGGCCGAAGGACAGCGCGCACATCTCCTCCATCATGTGCAGCTTCCCCGTCCGGTAGAAGTTCAGGATGGACGAGAAGGCCACAGGGTGTCGGTCGAAGAAGTACTCATTTTCGCCGAGGGTGTAGTCGTCGCAGATCTCCAGCAGAGACTCGTGGCTGTTGCAGTCCCGCAGCCGTCCCAGCCGCGTTCGAGGGAGACGGTCCAGAGTTCTCCACAGGACTTCGTGAGTAAGGCCGCCCACATTGAGGCGGACTCTGCGGGACCGGGCTTTAGTCCTGATGATGTCGATGGGGTCGGGGGGCAGGACGGGAGGGCCGGCCGGTCGAGAGGTGACTTTGGGAGTGCTGAAGTTGACCCGGTCCGTCATGTCTGCTGAGGGTCACAGAGAGGTGCGGAGTGGTACTGGGCAAATGCTGAAAGCTGGTTCGGTGGAAGTGAGGCTCTGTCAGAACCAGAGGGTCAGTCGGATCTTTGTGGACGTCCTGCTTAGACACATGGCTGCAAACACAAAGCAGAACAATAAACACATGAGGGACCAGGACAAAGAGAAATGGGACTTTGTGAGATTCTGACAACCTTGAGGAGAAATAAGTTTTGAAGTTACTTTGAAATTGCTTAAAGTATCTACTGTCACTGACATTATCAAATGTTTTCAGAGAATAGAGCTTTGACCGTGTTTGTTTTAAAGATACAGCCTCTGTCCGAAGAATCCCACAAAGCACTGGACAAAGTGGACAAACATGGCTCAACTAAATCTAGGGTCACATTTGACTCCTCACATCTGGAAAGAAGATAAAGCTTTTGTCCTTTGCTATAAACCATAGTCTAACACCTCTTCATCATAACAACCCAAAAAACATATTAAATGTGTAAATACTACTGACCTTATTATAAATTACAAACTCAGTAATTGTGGGGCTACCTTTGGTTTAGGCTACAACAAGAGGCACCAATAATAAGTGTTATAATTGTCTTTATGAATATTGAGGCTATTCCTTATTTAAAATCAAAAATCAAAGTTGGACTTAGCAACTATTCTGAAAAAAAAAAGCTTCCAGATAAATGGTTAAAACTGGTCAAACAAGATTCCTACTGATTAGAAATGGCCGTGAAGGAAAGGGATTCTATGCCCATTTCCCTTATGAATGGGTCTGGCTGGCCAGATGAGGTTAGGCTAGTCAAGTTAATAAAATGTTTTTTTTTTATTTATTTAATGATGTGTACAAACAAAAATACATGAGTTCTCACTAAAAGGACCATATTATTATAATAGTGTAAACATTTGTCAAGGTTTTGCACACACACGCATTTTTTACATAAGAAAGGAGAATATCTGCCTCTAACCAGATTTATTCAGACAAAAATAAAAATAAAATACACAACATAAAGAACAATAGTAATACCATAAAAAAAACTGAAATAAAATAAAATAAAACAGGAAACGAGAATGAGATTTTAATACTAGATAGTCTCAAAAAGGTCCACAAATGGTTGGACTTATTCAATTAAATATTATTATTATTATTATTATTATTATTATTATTATTATTATTATTACTTATAAAATAATAAAATTACTAAATTTATTTATATTAATATAATTTATAAATTACATTTATTTAGATTACCAAATAAGAAATTTTCTCAACTCTTTGAAAAGCCATAACATCATTGATCCATTGTGTATTAGAGGAACCTATTGTTGACTTCCAATGAAGGAGACGACGTCTGGCAATAAGTGAGGTAAAATCTGATGAATACCAGGTGTATTCTTCAGAAAGACCACAGAAATACAGGCCGATACTGAGAGAACTTTAGGCAGAGAGTCAAAATAAATCTGCCAAAAATTTGAAATGGCTGGGCCGGTGGAAAGCATGTGGTCAAGATTACAAGGTGGACCAGCACATCTATCACAAACATCCGCTGTAGCCGGGAACATGTGTGACATGGGCATCTGAACAGTCCTTTAAAGTGTGTCAGACGGCGCAGATGGAGCACCTGAGCCCGTCTGACAAAGCGGAAACTCACCACTGTTCATCAAAAGTTAATCCCAGTTCACGCTCCAAAGCCTCTCTTGTTTTAAAACCATCATAGGAATGATTTTTGAGAGGGATTTCATTTTATAGGTTCATCCCACTCGTTTAGAAATTATAATCAAATTTAAACTTGCCACATTATGTACAATTCAAAATATAAATCTTTGTAAGAGTATAACATCAAATGTTTAACAGGGATTATTTATCATTTCATTTTTTGAATTTATACTGAATAAAAGTCATACAGATCCAAATGTGTCTGCTTATTTATTCAGGTTATTTTATAGATTGGTGTTTGGCTGGATGTCAGCCTGTCACAGTGACACATGCATTTATCTTTCATAAAGGGGTTTTTCTTCCTGCTTCAGGTCAAGAAACCAACAAAAGTTTAATATTTTTATGTAAAATCTCACATTTTGTCGCTGTAATATACACCTAAATGATTAAGCCTTGTCTTATTAAAATACATCAGCAGCCTGTGTGAAGCTAAAATCTGATTGGAATGCAAATGTTTCTCTTTTCTGAATCATAATTTATCCTGTTAAATGGTCATATCGGCCACAGAGGCTTATGCAGTGACGGCCTTTTATCTGATTGTGTAATAGAGTTCCACAAATCCCAGAGCAGTCTGCCCGGGCTCAAGTCTGTCTTTAGTTTTAATTATAGCCCCTCTATCTTCACCTGGGACAGTCCTAGGACAGCGGTCATGAGCCGAGCTGCGTCACATCCAAAAAAGAAACGCACAATTAACCTCAATTAAAACAATAAAGATGACAAATGGTGACCAAAATGAGATTTGGACATTTAAAAGTAACAAAATGACAAGTAAAAGGCGATTAAAGGTGGCTACTGCCTGCTAAGCTAAAGTAAAAATGCTAAAAGGGATTGAAATGCCTTTACAAAAAACAAACAAAAAAAACGCATATAAAGTTATTTTAAACTCTTTTTAAAGGCACAGAATATTATTTAAAAAGAGCAAAACGTCAGAAAATACACAAAAATGTCGGCTGGCGCTAATTTTAAAGTTTTAACGTTCATTCACGGTTCCACATTTGAGGCCTCGCGCTGACCGTTAAGTGAAAAAAAAAAGTCAGGAAAGGAAAATAATTAATAAGAAATGATGAGAAATTAAGTCCATATTTACTTAACAGATTGTTTCCGTGCTTTAACTATCTCTCAAACTGCCGTGCTGCTGAAGCTAAAGTTATCCGCCATGAAGGTACCTACCTGTTGGGACAGAAGGGCAAAACCAGCCGATGCCGTTGCCGCTCCGGGAGGTGCCACCATCTGCCCTGCCTAGAGCCCCAGTCACTCTGCTTTACCTTCCCGAAGTTTCCGGCGAGCACATCCACATTTCGACAAGAAAAACTTCGTATTTAGAAGATCCATTAGGCAAACAAAAGTCGAGGCAGTGCGCAGGGTCCGTCCGCGTGAGAGTGCGGCCCCGGGAACAGAGCACTGACAAAGGAGGAAGTGACAGAGATAATCGGATTGAGACGTTTCAGCACCAAGGGCAGCTCCAGCTCGGACTCTGCTGCCAACAGGAACTGACTTCTACCTGTCCTCGTGACTCTCCTTTACGTGTTCAGCTGAGTAATAAAACCATGTCATTGTTCTCATGAGCACAAAAATATGCATGCCATTTTTGGGGTGTAATATTGTCATGAAGAGGGGAAAACCATGGCAAATGTAGGCCTCCTTCTGTTACACCGGAACTAAGGGGTTTTGAACAGGCCTTTATCAAGACAACAGTCCAGTGGTGTTCCAGCTGTAACACTGGTGGATGGATGCTTCATACAAGTCGCTTTGGATAAAAGTTTCTGCTAAATGACCAAATGTAAATCTTGTTAGTTTTCTTTGAAATTCATTGTGGAGGTGAATAGAGCCAAAAAGTTTTGAATTATGTCAATGTCCCAATATTTATGGACCTGACTGTATGTGCATATTTGTAGGATATGCACATTGCAGATCAAGTACAGTGACCAGGCCTGACATGACTACCTGCTCGGTCTCCTTTTGCTCCTTTGTCCTGACCCATCGAGGCCTGGACTCCCCTTGACCCTGAAGGTCTGGATCTGGCTCTTAATTCTCGTCAGTTACAGGTTGGACCTCCTTGGATCAGAACCTTTTTTACAGCACATCCCGCAGACGCTCCAAAATGTCAGACTCAGCCCAGGACACCTATCGCTCTGGGTCCAGTTCTCTCAGATGATCTCGTGTCCATTGTTAGGACTTTTCAACACCGTTCTTTCCTCAGACCACTTCTGATCCAGGACCTCCCACAAGAGGCTGGATTTAGAAATGCTCTGACCCAGTCCTTGTCAAACCTATCCTGCTTCCAACTCATCAACTCTGAGACAAACTGTTCACCTGCTCCTGATAAAGTCTACTCAATAAAAGATATAAAACTTTGTAAATTATATATTAAATTAACATTTATAAAAATCCAATATTCAATAAGAAACTATAAGTACTCATGAACTCAGCGGCTTGTTTTCTTGACTAAACCCAAACCCCCGCACTGCTAAAACTAAAGCGGTCAGCCTCAGTCCCATGTCAGGCAATGGGACATGGTTAAATAAATAAATGGAGTCGGCTGTTATGTGACCATCCCGAAAACAGGAAGTACTCAGGTTTAATGGTCGACAAAGTTCACACAAAACTCCTTCTACACGATTTATAATTTATACAACAACCTTTGTGCATCATAATGAAACATGTTAAGACTCGAACAACAACAATTACACATGCATCTTTAAATAACAGACACATAGAAAATTGCATCACTTATCTTTACAAGACTGTGTACATTTAATAAAAAGAACAAGGGGCAGTGGTCTTTCTTTAAAATAAAAAATGCCTTATGAAGAACGTAACAGGCTGAATATTGCACAGTGTAGAGAGAAAACACTGGGCTTAGGGCTCGACAACAGGTCACAACTGGTCCCAAAAGTAAAACTATTAAAATAAAAGCACTGCCCTGAGCTGAAAATAAAACCTGCTCTGAATCAACAAAATGCATAGGTAGATCTCAAAAAGGGGAAAAAGAGGAATGACTGTAACTGAAGTATGTACAGAGGAGGAATAGTAGCGTACCACCGTTGGGGTGTATTTTAGTTTTAGTGAGGTCTGTGCTTTTTTATTTGTGCTCCAGTCGCAGCAGCTGCTCTCGGCCGTTGACGGTTATGGATCGAAGCTGGCCGTCCTCTTCTACCTCAACACGCTCCTGACCGTTCTCTAAAATCCTTCAAAAGACAGAAAACCTGACGGTGAATGTCTGCTTTAAGACAGAAATACGTTCAGACATTTAGAAGAAAGGTATTTAAGGCAATAGGTTTATATAGATAGAGAATTTATTTGACAATCCTTAAGACTGATCTAATCTATATCTTATATTTTTATAAAGTCAAAATAAACCATAGAGATGTTATAAAGTTGGAATGCTACATTATTGTAAAATGTGAATATTTGGATGTCACAGTCCACTGCGTCGGCTCGAGCCGCTGCTCTGAGAACAGCTCAGTGCAGACTGAAGCTGTTGACTGAGCGCTGCAGCGAGAGAGAGCGGTAAAAGAGTTTTGGGTTTGCCAGTGAAAAGCCAGATGTTTTCAGAATTTGTTGTAAATGCTACAACTCATAAGAAATCTATGACATTTGTGTTGTTGCCGAAAGTATTTAAACTTCATTGAGCTTAAAAAAAAAGGAAAACAAAAGCCTACTCCGTCTAGTCCCATAATTAATTTGATGAATTAAAAACATGCGTGTGGCAATGCTTTATTAGATTACTGCAGAACCAGCACCTGTCTGCTCAAAAACAAGACTTCTTTCTTTTAACAGGTCATCTTGAGCCAGATCAGATAAAAGCCATGAGATGCTGCGAAGAAAGGAACTTTAGCCACTTTTTGTAGTAGAGCAAAGTAAAGAGCAAAATAACAAAGTAACAAGCAGAGCATCTCTTCTCAGAGATGTTAGAAAACTCAGACACAGGCCCAGGTCCAACAAGTCACTGTTCTCCTGAGAACTCATAAAAGGATGGAGGTCGAGTGACCATTGCAGTTCTCTACAACATGCTGGGATCACTCTAAAGAAACAGTTTCAGACACAGCCTTAGACTCTAGTCCACTGAGGGCCGTACCTTTTCGTGGTGATTTTTCTGCCGTTGACAATCTTCGTGGAAGTGGAGACGGATCGGAAGTTTCCCATCCCTCCACCATTTCCTCCAAAAGAAGTGGAGGAGAAAGACGTGAACCCTCCTCCTCCCAGACTGTGAATGTGCCCCATGTGCCCCATCTGTCCCATTTGTCCCATCTGTCCCATCTGTCCCATGTGACCCATGTGACCCATGTGACCCATGCCAAAGGAACTAAAGCCTGACGAAGAGGAGACAGGAGACCGTTAGGACAAAGTGTTAAACAGCTTTGTTATTTCACTTGATGATAAAAGCAAACCTGGGTCAAATGGAGAAAAGCCAGCTCCAAAAGGTGGAAAACCAACAAATCCCCCAAAGAAAGAGCCTCCCGTTCTGCTGCGACCGCTTCGATTGTGATGGGACTGCCCACCGCCGAAAAAGGGATCATCACTGAAAAGGTTTGGACCTAAGACATGAGGAGGAAGAGAGGTTAGACCAGAGACAGACACATACAGTATCTGCGCCAAATAAAAAATAGAGTTGGACACGCCCCTCAATGAGCTTCCATCTCCGCCGGATACCTGCCTTTTGTTTGGTAAAAGAAATGGCCCCATGCAGCTAAAATCTAGTGTCTGCGTTTTTAAAGGCTCTATTAATCTGTGGAGCTCAACATAATGCAGAGAATAAAACCCAATCTGTGGAAAATCGAATTTAGTACAAACATGTATAAAGTTACTACTTCATAATGTTGCAAGCCAAAGTTAAAGCAACCCTGCATAATGTTTATCCAGCAGAGGGCGCAGATCCGTCTCGGTGCAACTCATAAATAACGCTTGCCATCTTTATTTACAAGTAAAGACATTCAGACATTATAGACTGTTAAACTGATAGACAAGAGTTTGTGTCACTGGAAATGCAGGTAAATAAACAGCGGTCCACTCTGCCCTGGCAGTGAGCGCGCAGCATCTCGTGAGTCAGTCAGCTGTGGCTGTGCAGCGCTTTTTAACTCAAACTAAAGGCCATTACAAACATACAAACATATACTGTTCTTGTTCTTCTTCTGGTTTGGGAGTTCTTGCAGCTTGTTCTTGACACCTCGTCTAAGCAAAACCTTTTACTTGTGGGTGTCCAAGAATTTTGTGTTGATTGGTCAGAAATCTGAAGTGGACGTAGTTAATGAGGAAAAGTGAGGAGTTTTGTGCTTGAGTTTCTCGTGAAATATAACATGTCCAGGCCAAAACAAACTTTGTTCTTGCTCTTGTTCTTGTCACCTCTAGAACAGACTTGCCATGTGAATGGTTATGCATGGAGGACTAAAGTAAATAATTTTTTTTACCATTTATTAAACCAAAACAGTACACACGTGCTGTACTGAAACAATACACCACAATTATGTGTACCACTACACCCATAGTATTTAGTCCAAACAGGACTCTGTAGGGTCTAGTATTGGCCTGTTGTCTTTATTATATGCCTCGTGTGGTAGAGCCTACCTCACTAATCTCTGGAGATAAGTCTTTGTCCTCCCGGGACAGAGAAGTTACTGGTCTGTTCAGCTGAGGGTGCTGTGTCAGTGAAACAGACATGATTCTATTCTTCTAGTGGCGCAGGTTGGCGGTTCGAATCCCGCTCTGCCCTGTTCAAACTGTCGTTGTGTCCTTGGGCAAGACACTTAACCCACCTTGCCTCCAGTGTCCGTAGCACTGGTGTATGAATGTGTGTGACTGTAGGTGTGTTTGGTGGTGGTAGGAGAAGGTTCAGCGCCGTTTGTGTGGATGGGGTGAGTGAAAGCACGATGTAAAGCGCTTTGGGTGCCCGAAAAGGGTGCAAAATTATTATTTTTTTTTAAAAAGCACTATATAAATGCATGCCATTTACCATTTACTGTCTAAGAACCCTCAACATAAGAGAATGTTACGCAGGGTGGCTTTAATTCTTTCTCTGTGCAGCATCTTTCCTGTCCTTGACATGAGTAGCTAGTTTCTCGTCCCTGATTGGTCATTTGGGCTGCATTTCTATCCTCTACCTGGACCTTCATCACAGGTTTTCAGAGTAGAATAAACCTGCTTTGTGATCCTGAAATTAACTCTGAAGCTAACCTCAATCCAACTGACAGGGCCCAGGTAAACTAAAGGTTAGTTCTTGCTGCCTGTCACGCTCTGAAACTTGCCGCCATTTTGAAACTAGAATAAAACAGTGAATAAAAAGTCAAGTTAGTTTGCCGAAAGGACTCACCAAAGAAGTCTGCAAAAGGGTCTCTGCCTCCGAAGAACTCCCTGAACACATCTTCCGGGTTTCGGAAAGTGAACGGTTCGTGGAAGTGGTCTCCATTGTGGTAATGATCCCCTGGAAAAAGACAAAATGAGACGTTTCTTGGCATCACCATTTAACTTGACTTTGGACGGTGGAAGGCTATAAGATACAATTATTTAACTAGTATTACAAACTCCTTTTACCTCTCCCTCTGCTGCCCGTCAGCCCCTCTTTGCCGTAACGGTCATATATGGAGCGTTTATTGACTGAAAAACACCCCCCCCCCCCCAAAAAAAAAAAAACAAAAACAAACCCCCCCCCCAAAAAAAAACAACACTGTAAGTTCCAACTCCAAATACATATTCTTCTGTGTTTTTAGTATTATTTAACTTTGGTTCTTGTTGTTGAGGATACATACCGTCTGACAGGACTTCATATGCCTCTGACAGCTCCTTGAATTTCTTCTCAGCTTCTGTTTTATTGTCTGGGTTTGTCTATAAAGAACAAAAAATGTCTGATGCTATGTGCTTTTAAAAACATATAAAATAAAATAAGAAAGTAAAGCAAAGTTAAAGTAGACAAATCGTGAAACCGTTTGTGGATGTAACTTGTATTATATTTTTCAAATTTTTATCAGGACTTACGCCTTCTTGATGTCGTCCGCTGAAGCCTCTCGCTGTACTCCCAAAACCTGGTAGTAATCCCCCATGATCACTGCATCAAGGGAACCGCTCAGTCAACTAGTACCTGGAAAAAATTTATAATTTTATGATACATGGATGAGGAAATACAGTGGAAAATGTCATTAATATCAACTTAAAGATAAACTAAATCAGGTTTATCAATACAGTAAGATTCTGTAGAAGCCAACTCGTTCATTTGGCCACAACTGATTTTAAAAATACTTTAAATTCTAAAATACAAGAAGAACATCAATAGAATAAAGTTGTTAAAGTTTCCGCTTAACTTTTTTTTACTGCTTTAATCTAAATTCCCTAGATTTTGTGTCATGTTTTTCAAGAAGGAAGTGAAAATTGTGATTAGTATTTTCTATACCATACCTTTGTTAAAAAATTTTAAATATTTAAAAGAAGCTAATTCCAACTGATTTTTACAGAAAATGAAAAATGTGTTTTTTGTGTCAATTAATGTTTTAAAACCATATTACTTTAAGTATATTAATTTATTTAATTTCTAATAAATATATAAAACATTACAATGTTGTTTAATTATTTTAATAGAATAGTAGGTATTTTTGAGATTAATTTGCAAATGGAACTACACTGTTTTGACCCTGAAAATGACAAAAAATAAATAAAAATAAACGCATTTAAAAGGAATATTATAATAATATTATATCCTGTCAAAATTAGAATAGAAAATTTGCTTAAAGACTTAAAATAGTAAATAATGGAACATGGTAAAATTTATGTCAAAAGGACAAAATGAGTAAATACTACACTGTATGTACATTAAAGGAAACAAACAGGACCTGTCATATGATTTAGGATTCCATTACAATTCATAAATAACATACATAACATAAAAAACAAAAGATTAGACGAGTTAAACGTTAGATCTAGTTCACGTAAACAAATAAAGCCTTTGGAAGTAGCTCAGGGACGCTATTGCTAACATAAAAACAGCAAAACACACAAAGAGAAAACAATCAGATCAGCTTTATTTTAAACCAAACAGCGTTCAGAGAAGTAAGACGTAATTATAACGGAACTACAACACGAAGGTTAATGTTTAGATTCAGTAAAATACTTTAGAAATCTTCTCTGGGAACGTTAGATACAAAGATAAGCGCAGTATTAGCTTAGCATCGTCGCATCGGTTTAGTTTTACGTTTATTTCTAAAAGACTTACCGTTTCAGGTGAATCTGTCCGGGGCCTCTCAGGGCCGTCTTAAAGCCCAAACAGTCGGGGTCCCACAGGGGGGTTGTAGGGGGACAATACTTTAGCTCAAATCTCCCCGTTCATCCCATTAGCGCCGCTCCGTCCTGAGGCTGAGGTGGGCCGGGCTTCGTCTTCTTCTGCGGCGGCGCGGTCAGTGACGGTCACTCAGCAGCGCCCCCTTCAGTTGACTTCAAGGTATTACTTTACTGACGTTATCAGAAATGTAGAAAAACAACCAATATCTCATAAACTTACTTTACAATTAAATGCACAATTCTTTCATAAAACACTGACAATTATTAATTTATAAAAACCCTTTATAATGTTATGTACGGTGACCCTGCTTTTATAATGTGCTAAATCAGATGGATGCACTGGTTTAATTAGATGTGACACAAACTTGGCAAACAAAATTGGACGTGTCTATTGATGACTATAATTGGGAGTATATTTAGAACCAAACTAAAACAAAATATCTGTAACTGAGCTGGGTTGATGCTGTTTAAAATTATTAAAAATGCAGCCTACAGATTTCTAGAAGAATTAAAAGGTACAAAGTGAATGTCACTTGTGTGTTTAAAATGTAAATCAGCAGAGCATTTACTCACTGTGTTTGGTCATGTGTTATAATTTAATCATGTTGGACAGACATTCTGGATCCTGTGTCTCGGCACTAGGGCTACAGTGACACTAATGTTAGTCATAGATCAGTGACAAACATCACACTAAATCATGGAAACCAAATGTGTCATAGAGTTTTTTCCCCTGGAATACCTCACCTGTTTTCCATTCCAAAAAGGGACAGTTAGTGGATATGTGAGCCCCTGACCTTCACCGCTGAGCAGCACTGTGGAGGACTAACCAAGGACTTTTTAAAATGTTTTTTTCTTCTTGTTTCCTTGGGCTGTGTGGAGCTGGGTTTGTTTGTTCATTCGCTCTTTATGTTCAGTTCATTTGTGCGTTAACCTGCTACTAAATTGAGGAGTTTGAAGTTGGATTTGGGCTTACACATTTTAAATAAAAAAGGTACACAATAATAAAAGAAATCCCACAGTTTCAATTTACAGCCATACATTTATTGATGGTGCCACTCAAACATAATTAGTAAAACAAAAACTGTGGATCACACTGAAAAGTCACTGTTGGAGCAGAAGGTGCATCGGTGAAAGAAAAGGTGAAATGGTCTGGGTTCATTTGAGCAGCTTTGCCGTTGCCATGGAGGTCATGGTGGTCATGGTGGTCATGGTGATGGTGGGGACGGTGATGTCTCTAAAAACGGGCGGCGTGGATCCCAAAGAGGACATTTTGTTCTCACTGAGCGTCCCGATGATCATCTGACGCATCTCTCTGCTGGCGTCGCCTCGAACGGCCAAAAGAGCCTGGACGTGCTCCTCTCTGTGAACGAGGAGGACACTGTCAGAGCCACACCAGCAACCACACATCAACCTCAAGGACCCGGGGCCTTTCAGGAGCACAAGACTGTGATTAAATAGTTCTATTCAATTTTTACAGAGTTTTAGAGAACAGCGATATCTGTTGAGGGTTAAACTGTGGAGCAAGCTCGATTTAGTCATTCTCAATGTACGCAAGAGGACTTTGGTGTTTGTTGCAAAGCTTCAGCCGACACCTTCATTGTTTACAACATAATTAGTTTTTGTTTCTCTGTTTGTTTGTATATCAAACCTGTTTAAATCCAAAAATAATTTTAATAATAACAAACTATAATATTTTGTGTATATCTTGCACACCTGATGTCTGGGTATTTGGAGACCAGAGTGGAGACCTCCAGGAAGAGCAGCGTTGGGTCTGTGAGTTTGAAGACCTCAGCAATGGCCGTGATGGCTCCACACAGTCGGTCAGTGTCTTCACCCTTCAACAAAACATTCAAGTCAGAGATGGATCCTAGTCTGGAGTGTAATCCTGTGAAAAAAACGAACTCACAGCTGCCAGTTTCTTGAAGAGGAACTTGAACTGTTCAGCCTCTTTAATCATCCGCTCAGCTCCGTCTTTCCTTTCGTCTGCGTTTTTGAAGGTGACCCTTTTCTGCATCACAGCTTTAAGGTATTCCACCACAACTCTGCGCACAGCCTCACTCGTCATGTTCTGGACAATAAAACCGGTTAACCCCAAGGCTCTGACTGTAGGAGAACAGACTGAAATAAGACTGAACCCTACCTGATTAAATGGATTTTTGATTTTGTTGAAGTCGTTAAAGTAGTCCTCCACCGTCACACAGATGGTGTCCACAGCGTGAGAACCTGTCAGCCATTTTCTGGTCAGGAGCTCGTTCAGGTGGAGCTGAGATTAGAAAATAAAGCAGCATATTAATTAATTAATTAATTAATTAATAATGAAGTATAATGATAACGTGCGGAAGACTAGGAATGCAATAAGCTAGCATTCTGCTGCTGCTGCTTTTGTTTTACCGTGACTCAAACAAAACTACATTTTCTTCCAAAATATTGTCTGATGAAGGTAAAGGACTATCTTCCACACAATGACATATGATCAAACACCTTTTTGCTCTTAATAAACATTTTGTCTTTTATTGTGTTTTTGGTCTTATTTGCATTTTTATTTAATTTGAGTAGCTTAAAACTTGAAGCCTGTGCAACACTCATTCTTTTCAATGTGCTTCATAAAGCGATGGAAGTGGGGAGTGTGGAAAAGAGGTGAAGAGTTGTGTGCAGCAGGTTGGAATGGTTGGAGAAAAAAGTGAGACAAACAGAGACAGTGGCGAAGAGGAAAAGACAGGAGGAAGAGCTGGAGATGTTGAGGTTCACTTTGAGAGTGAGAAGGATAGGATCAGGAATGATTCCACCAGACAAAGTTAGAGATAGTTTGGACATGTTCAGAGGAGGGAGAGTAAATGTATATTTTGATGGAAGCAGGAGGCCTAGAGGAGGAGCAAAGGGGAGGTTAAAGATGCAGTGAAAGAGAAATGTTTGTGTGAGAGAAGAGGATGGATGCAGATGGAGGCACTGTGGAAATACAAGAAGGAAACAGACAAAAGGAGACAAGAAAGAAGTTTTTCTCTTAAACATAATAATAGCAGTTTGTGATTAGACATTTACTCATGAGCAGAGCTTCTTATTTGCTGTGACATATATAAAAGGAAACAAAATACACAAAATGAAGTCTAAATATTTCCTTCCCACTGAAGACAATGTGGTGGTCATGTCTCTTACTTCCAGATCAAGGAAGACTTCATCCAGCAGGTACTGACATCCCTCTTTGGCCACTTCATTCAGAGTCCTCTCGATGGGAGCGTCGCTCTCTGTCGGCCCCGGAGACTGACAGTACTTCCTCTTCAGGCTGTTTATGGACTCTCTGAGGACACACACATTCATCAGCTGTGAATTCACTAAAGTATAAATTCACTGCTTAAGTCCAAGCCACAGAAAAAGGCACTGGGTTATGGTCAGAGTTATTTTCTGAATATAAGTGAATATAAGCCATATACTGCACTGCCAGGCCGAAAAAAAATGATTTAACTGAGCAGGTAAGAGCATCTCATTGGATAATTATTGCCTGGATGATTTTTGTTTATGCTGGAAACAAGTTATTTACCACTAACTGATGCAGTGAGTAGTTTTGTTTCTCATTTCTTAAACCAGCATGTCAGAAGATACATCCTGTGAAGATGTGCAAAGAAAACATCTTAGGAAAGTAAAACTGTGTTGAGAACTGTCCTATGCAATATTAAAAACTTTGAGGTAGAACCGTGGTCAGAATTTTTTTTTCGATTGTTGATCACTTAAATTGACAATCAAAATGTAAAGAAAAACTATAAAACTCACAGCTGTGTTTAAAAGTAAAAGTAAGCATTTCGTCAAACGCACAATGCAATGGAAACTCAAGGGATTGGGACTAAGCCGCTGTGGAGCCTTAAGAAAACCATTTGTCAGTGAGGCTCCTCAGTTTGCTCTGGAGCATAAAGACTGGAGCAATGGAAGAAGGTCATGTGGTCTGATGAGTCCAGACCTGTTCCAGAGTGATGCTGCATCAGGGTAAGAAGAGAGGCAGATAAAGTCATGCTCCCATCATGCCTAGTGCCTACCGTACACGCCTGTGGGGGCGGGGCTATGACCTGGGGCTGCTGCAGTTGGTCAGGTCTAGGTTCAACAACGTTATGTGTCCAAAGAATGGGGTCAGCTGAATATACTGAAGACCAGGAGCTTAAAAGAGCGTAATATTAGAAAATCATGAAGGAAGATCAACATCCAACTGTGACTTTAAGAAACGTACCTGAAAGTCTGGCAGTTGTTGATGATGGCGATCATGTACTGAACGTAGCACTGAGGCAGCTGTCGGTCCTTCAGGTGCTCCTCTTTGTAGTTCACCACCTCTTCTCTGTACCTAAATGCAAAATACAAAGACAAAAAAAAGCATTGACAATGTTCATTTTAAATATATAAAGAAGAGGAAAGCCAAGACTTACCTTATAAGGAAAGTGTTCATTTGTTTCAGGCAGAGCTTCAGAACCTGTTCTCTGAAATCTCCGTCGATCTGAGCCGCCACCTGAAGGTTCTGTTCAAACATCTGAATAAATGATAAAATAGATGGTCAGGATTGAAAAAGTAGGGTTGAAGTGGCAGCTGTTTTACGCATTACCTGAAAAACTATGGCGGGCAGCGTGGTCTGGTAGTATCCATCCTGGTCGGCCTCAGGCTCCGTTTCTTTCTGCCAGTCTTTCTTGTCGGTTTCCAAAGCCTTTCTCAGCCAACCTGTGATATTAGACTGGGAACGTACAAGATTCCTTCAAGCACGGTTTTTGTTTTATGTGTAAACTTTTGATTTTCAGAGTTTGATAAGGCTACAATTGTTGGTGCACAGCAGAAGTGTCATTATCGTTTTATGTTTTCCATTTCTTAAAACCAAAGTTGTGACCAAAGGCGTGCAGCACCATACGCTTAAGGGGGGCAGTTCAACTCTGATTCATTGAGTTAAGCCTCGCAGCAGTGTTTCAGATCACACGAACGACTTGTATAAAGACTTAATAATGTGTTACGCTCACTGTAAAAGTCTGGAGGTATTTGCTGAGCAGCTCGTTCACCACGTCCCGAGGAAGAAGAGGCTCCAGTTGGTTGATGTCACACTCTGAACTCAGCTCTGGGTGTCCCATCATCTCGGCACTAAACACACAGAACAGCAGGGTTAAGAGAACATCAGTCAGTTGCTTTTGAGGCCCAACAGGGTTTAACAGGACCTCTGCTTCATGGCACAGACCCGGCTTATGTTGAATTTAAACATACAATCGGATGCACAACATACATTTGACTGACCTCTTGTAAGTGTTGAGGACCCACGTTAATAATGACACTATCTCATTGGCCTCTAGATCCTCAAAGACCAGTTCTTTGACTCGACTGGAAACAGCATTGTGATAGAGACCGAAAAACCTGGAACACAGAAATGTGTGTGAGGGGGACTCGTTTTTACTGTAGTGTCCTTTTATTGTTAATACTTTACCTGTTGAAGGTGTTGTAATGCGGAGGGAAGCACTGCACCATCAGGTTCTTGACAACAATGAGGTCGTCCAGCACATACTTCCTCATTATTTCCAGAAGACGGACCAGCCACATTTTGTCGGTCTCCCTGGTCACAGCCTGAGTGCCCTCGATGCGAGTGCTAACCGTACCTTCCAAAACCTGCAGGAGGAATTGTATTGTATTATAGAAATGAATAAAATAAGACAAATAAGGGTCAAAGTTGTATTAGGTAGAGTAGAGCTGAAAAAATAAAGCCAGCGCTCCATAAAACCAAAATTTCAAGAAGAGAATGCTGGAGGAAAGGCACACTCGTGTTTCTTTTTGGGCACACATTTTTGCTATTCTTGCAGCTTTTTAGAGGTACATGATTCAAGTGTGAACCTCAAGTAGACCATAGACGCGCTCAAACAGGAAGAGCCTCATAAATTGGCAACAAAAACACCACGGTCTGGTGTCAGTGAACACACCAACCAAGGGGCCGACCTCAGAGAAGGCTCGGACAAGATAAGACAAATCTGAGGAGGGTTAAACTCAGGAATCTTACACTTAATGTCCAGATGGTTATAGCGACTTACCAGAAACAGTTTGTCCTTCCAGCGTTTGGGTCGTCCGGGGGGAATGAACCCGCTCTGTTTCTTGCGGTCCACCATTCTCCGGTCGATCTTCTCTTCTCTCTCGATGATACGCACCACCGACACTAACATCGTGGGGTCTCGCCGAACCGTCACCATCGCCCTCTGCAGTACCATCCACAACTGTTTGGCCAGTTCATCTGACAAGCCCTGGACCTGAGCAGAAACAGAATGTTATGATGTAATGTGATGTACGTCTTCTGGAAATAAACTAAAAAACTAAAAAACTAAACGGGATGTCTTTGCATTTGAGAGCATGTTTCCTCGTTACTTACGTCTTCGAAGTAGATGGAGATCAGGTTCATGTCGCTGGTGTTCTTGCTGTCCATGCGGTATTGCTCGTACATGAGGTCGTCCCGAGAACACTCCAGCTCCATCAGCTTCCTGTGAGCCGGCAACAGGTCGGCCTGCTCGATCAGCTGCTGGGTCGAGGCCACGATCTCTGGGACTGGAGGGAACACAAACAGAGATTTAGTTAAGAGCACAATTTAGAATAGTAAAGCACAGTTTTTTTAAACCCAGGTGCTTCTACTCAAGTTTACCAAACGTTGACAGAGATTAAACAAATACAAACCTGAGAAGATGTTTTTGAGGTTTTCCACGGCTGAGGCCAGTTGACTGTGTTGAACCACTGCATCTTTGACGTCCTTCAGATTCTCGATGGTGTTAATGCTCTGTCTCCAGTCTTTGCTCACGTCGGCCAGCGAGTTCTGAATGTCTTTGACGTCAACAAGAGCGTTGTGCAGCTGCGTCAGTCCGGTTCGAACGCCGTCAAGCTGCGACTGGATAGCTGCCTGAAAAGAAAAAAGTATTTGAGTTTTATTTTAAAATAAAAGCTCAGAAAAAGAGGGGCTCTGATGTTTCTCTTTCTTTTGCACAAGTATATTTGGAGGAGCTTTACGCACACTGTGCAACAACAGTGAGTGTGTATTTAGAGATCAAACCAAGTAACGTTTCAGCACAAGGCATCATCAGGTAAAAAGTTTTGTTATTCTGAGAAGCCAAATTAAAATATGTTTTACTTGTGAGTTCATTTCAGCAAAGGACAGTAAGTATAATTAATTATAAATAAAAGCTCAATATTAACTTTATTCATAAGTCAGGCCCCGTCTTTTACTCTTAATCCTTGGCTTTAGATTCAGTGTGAGGCATTTTATTGTCCCTGTGTATTACTCTTATGTCTTTGCAGTATTGTTTTTTATCATGTCATACTTTTATTGTGTACAGCACTTTAGTTACAGTGTTTTTTCCAAGTGCTTTATATTGTGTTTTGTTTGTAACCACTGTGAGGTAATCTTAGTCAAGACATAATAAATATGTTTTCTTTCAAATAAAATTATAAAAATGTAAATCTATCTGAATGACGCAAAAGATGTAAATTATTTGGCTGTAACCATAAAATCCTTCATGCTTCTTTGCAACTTAAAAGACCGAGGTATTAATGGCAAAACACTAATAGTCTGCAAAAACACATCACTTTAATGTATTTTAGGGGCATTCTTTTATTATTAAGCTATAGGTAGATGTCTAACATGAACTTTGAGTAAATGGCCTTGTATGGCCTACTGTAGTCAGTCAGTTGTGCAGAGGTTTAGCTTGTTTCACAATTGCTTCAGACTTTATTAGAGCAAATATTCGAGACCAGTCATTTTTAAACCCTGGCTACAGCACTGCGCTTTATTAATGCTGCCAGAGCTATCCCTCACAGTCTTATTCAACAGTCACCTTGAGTCTGGCCTCCACAGACGCCTTCTTGCGGGCCTCTCTTCGTCTGTACTGCTCCACTTTGTCCAGCTGGTCCGACCTCTGCAGCATCCCGGCCACCCGCTGCACCGCCGTGGCCACCGCCTCCCGACTCGTCTCTTCCATATTCAGCTGTTTTATTTAGGATTGCAGAGGAGAAAACTACGAGAAAATCCAACGTAGCTTAATTAGCTGTAGCAGAGAAGATAAAATAAATTGCTGCTGTTGAAGTTACGGAAGAAAGTAGCTAGCACTTAGCCAACCTAGCTAATGTGTTTCATTTTGACAGGCAAGCTAAAGCGGTCACAAATAATTAAGTCAAATATATTTAAAGTGACATGAATTAAATGCTATTAACAAACAGCAAATAAATATGTAAGCTAACGCCATAAGCTAACAAGTAATAAAATAGGTAGCATCAATTAGCTATACGATGGCAAAATACAAAAAAAGTCTTACTTTTGGCACTGGCGGACTCTCGGGTGAAAAAAACATTTCTACAAATAAATATTGTAGCAAACTTTCATGTTGATGTATGGATTTAGTAAAATATGAAATAAACGAGAGTTCTGGATTTACTTCCTGTTGACGGATCACGCAGCCCACGTGACAAATAAGATGCGCACGCAGCTCGAAGGCGACGACCCAGGACGCCATATTGGTCTGGGTATCTGCCTTTGATTTATTATGAGGATGGATTGTTAAATAGCTAAGACTTGTATAACTACTGTCGATCAATTATTTAACAGGCATGCAGTATGTATCTAGTCAGCTTTTAGGATTTCAATATAGAAATTGTAATTTGGTTAGTGATAAAGCAAACGTTTGTCATTGTTGTGCACCCTATATAAACCATGAACAGTTTAGTCAAATGTATTTAATGCTATAAATTTTTAGCAAGTGAACAATTTCACATAAGTGATGTGGCTTTGATTAACACGCTCCTGTGTCACTAAATGCCTATGCTACCATGCTTGAATATTCATAAACGAAACCATGTATTTGCAAAAGTATTTATTGGAAAAATATACATTATAAATATTAAATTCATTGATTAAAAACACATTTAATTTTAGTGAACAGATGCTCAGTCACTCAGCATCTGTTTTTCCCGCCTAAAAGAAAAACAAATGCAGTCAGTTATGATACAAAAAATATTTTTACAAGTTTAACAAAACATAAAGTGTCTGAATAAATCTGCACAGGCAGATGCCTCAATATCCTCACCTCTTGGTTTTCCAGGTTTACCACAGTATGAATAAAGAGCCTCCTGTTGACAGTGAGATCTGTCTGTTCAGAGACAAAGAAACATGTTATTAGCCAGTGTGCTGAAGTAATTATGCAATTTGTCCCCACAAGTTACCAAAAAAAAAAAAAAGTATTAAAATTGTATCGAATGTGGGCTGGCTGTGGTGATGTCCCTCTGACGCAAATACAATTTAGACAACATTGTGTTATATTATTGCAGAAAGGTAGACAGGTCAGTGATGCAATGGTGAGATTAGCCATGCTATTGCTAGTAAAATAGCATTAACGTCAAACCCATATTGTGCGGGTGAAAACACACAGCAAGGAATTTTATACATTTTTTTTAAAAATCTGGCTCACTTCATTTTAGTTTAGAGGCCAGATTTGTTCCAAATTTGACACCCCTGACCCCATCAATTAGTTAATTGATGCTAAAAATGTAACAGCTAAAATATTTGCAGGATAAATACAGTCTCATTGTGCAAACTAAAACCTGTTCTCTGAATAATCAAAGGAGACTCTGCTCATGGGAAATCTTACTCAAACATAAAATGTGGTCCTCTCTGCAAAAAGTTGATTCCCCTGCTTTTATATTAAAAAAAAACCCACAAGTATGCGATTTAGGCAAAAAGCCCATTTCATCTCTTGAAAATAATAACTTACACATACAGTACCTTGACCCTTGTTCCTCCAGTGGCTGTGCCTCTTTTTCTGAGTGTTTCTATTTGGGAGGAATCCTTCAGGTTTACTGTAGGTGGTGTTCTGCAAATCTAAGAAAAACATTTAACTTGTTTTAGTGGCAACACGAAACTAAAGTCTCAAGCAGAATACCTGTAGAATTGAAACACTGCATGTTGTTTGTCATCTCCACATTTCCCTGCAGTTCCGGACACTGAACGCCACAGTCCACCAAGTGTCCCTTCGATGGCGACACCGCCATTAAAACGTTGATTGGCTGTGGCACAGACAGCTGCTCATTCCCACAATCCTCTGTACCCTGACCGACACATGAGGGTTTCTCGGACTCCAACAGTGTTTTTTCTTTCTTCGGACTCGTCTCTTGCTCTTTGTCGATGGTGAAAGATTGCCGGTTTGGACTGTTAGATCCAGGTTCAGACCCAGTTGTGTTGAGATCTTTATTCATGGTTGATGTTAGTTCTCCTGGTTTGCAAATTGGGGAGTCTGAGGGATTCCAATTTTTTCTGATTTTTGAAATAGCCATCTCTTTAGCGCTCATTTTGTATGGCGTGCTAAACCCGAGAAAACTGTCTGACATTTGAACCGAATCCGTTGAAGAGCTGCGACTTTTTTTCCTTTCATTCATCACTTCTTTTTGAGTCGCGTTTTCAGCCTCTTCTGCCATCTCTAGGATGACCGAAGGCACCGGCGATGTAACGTTCTGCCCCAGCAACTCTTTCGAAGGAATAAAAACAGGCAGCGACTCGACAGACCACACCGACTCATTCAGTTTCCTCTTGAACTGGCTGCTGGAGATTTGAGAACTGTTTTCTGTTGTTTGGTCGGGCGTCTCATTTGTGTGGTTACAGAGTTTGAAGGAAATGTGCAATGAATGCGCGGAACTTTTGTCGTTCATTTCCTCTTTGTCACAGTCTTTCTCCGCCACACTTTCTGCTTCCAGCTGCTCTTCGTCAATTGCTGTTGAACTTTGACATTTCGCTGGCTCCATTTTATCTTCGTATGATGGAAGTTTGTCAGTTTTCTCATCGGCCAGCTTGTCTTCCTGTGGCGTCCAGCTCATGAGGATGTCCGGGACGGATAATCGCCGCTCTTCATTTTCAGAAGGATTCACAGGAGCTGCCATTTCTGGACAGTTCTGCTCCAAATGCCTGTTACTGTGGGTTTCTTTCAGCAAAGGCGAATTGACAGGACTTTTCTTTTTACCCAGAAGGATTTGTGTCGTCTCCTTTTCTGCAGGATGAGGTTTTATGGCACTTCTTGTGCAGGCCATATGCAACTGTGGACCCTCTTCTGATCTATTGTAGTTCTCTCCATCTGACGACTTTATGTGGTTGCTTGAAGTTGATGAAGTCGGTGAGTTCAAAACCGTTTCTCTTCCCGAATCTGAGCAACTCCTGAGCGGACTTCCTCCTGCGAAGTCCCTTCCTCTTCTCCTCGGTGTCGGGTCAGTCTGGACTTCGGAGTTGACGGTTTGGCGGATTTGAGTGGCCTGAGAAGAAGGGGGGCGGGACCTGTGGGTCTGGCTGGGATTCTGGTAGGAGGTAGTGTTGGGGTGGATTACACGTCTGTAGTCAACAGGTTGGACCGGGGGGTGGGGCAGGATGTAGGCTGGCGCCTCCATGTACGGGTGAGGGCCTAACGGGGGCATCATCATCCCGTAACCTGAAAGCCACAGAACAACATGTTAAAAAGGTAGTTATTTAGTGGCATCAGGAGCATGCTAAAAACAGGAGGCAGTTCTCTGATAGTGGTCCCTATTGAATAAAAGTCAAATCTAGGTTCTCTGGCTTGGAATTACCACACGTTTCATAAATATCCATACCCCTTCCAACATTAAAAGCCTGTTCTCTGGCGTATTAAACCCGGAAAATATGTCTGACGTAAACAAATCAGTTAAAGAACATCTATGTCATCTCTATTTTGTTCTTTTCTAGCTTCTTCTGTGTGTGACACAGTAACTTCAGGGCCCTGTACTTTGTCTGCTCTGCTCGGTCAGACAAAATATTATTAACCCTGGATTTCTTTGGGGAGTTTTAAGTACTTTATGTGGAACAGGCAATAGTCAGCAAGTAATAACATGAACAGTGTAGAGGTGTGTCACATCAACGCCAATAAACCTTTACGTGCACTGCTTTAGGGTGTAAGGACAGGGATGTTTGTCAGTTCAGTCTGTAAATGTCTTTTCAATAGCTAAACGTCTTGGGTCAGGTTCCTCGAGTCTACGACACCAAGCACCCACCCATCCCAGAGAAGCCGGAGAAAGGGTTGTAGAAGGGCATAGGCCACTGATAATGGAGGAAAGGTGGAGGGGGCGGGGCTTGGAAGTAGAAGACGGGACGTGGTGCTGTCGACATCAAGGGAGGATGGTTGGCGCCTGGGTCCTGTCCCACACCGTGAAGACTTGGGTTCAAGGGTCGGGGGTTTGGGATCCCATCATTACTGCTGTGAGTGTTTGGGTTCTCTCCATCTGGACCGGGCTGAACTCCTAAAGCCCGACTGAAAGCTGCTGTAGCCGCCATTTTAATCTAGCGACATCAAAAGGGAACAGAGTCAAGTTATTAACGACAACAGAATATGAATTCACAATAGTTAAAAAAGGTGTTTTTTTTGGTTTTGTGACATTTGCAAAACTACAAGTTTACAAAAACACAGCAATGCGTTTTTTTCAGAATTCAGTGTTAAGTTTGATCTGTCGACATGAATATGATTAAAAGTTACAATGAAGACAGCCCCGAGATTACATTTAATTTAAGGAACACCAAGGTTCCAGACCTTAATGCTGCGTACAGCCGCAGATGCTATTTTTGTGATGATAATCCTAATATAATATGTGGTCTAAAAGTTTACATCTACCCACAGTGACACAAACAGCTTCACATTCAGGCAGCTCTGACAAAGTTACAAACAAGGTAGCCTTTGAAACTAGAATGTTAGTTCAAAGAAATATTGAACATAAAAAAAATAAAAAAATAAAAAATTAAAAATATTAAGGCCAAAGTTATTGAAGAAAAACATATACGTTAAAGGATAGTAGCTCATGCAGATATTGCAGCTACTATGGATTTTGTAGTTACAGTAAATTTTTAGCCTGTTTTCTCTGCTACAGAAAATGTTAAAAAGCTGAAATTCAGTCTTAACAAAAATATATTTGGATAAGGGACTGTTTATTTTGACCTGAGCTTGTGTCACAATGAAATATTTAACACCTACCTGTCAAATCCCTTTAAACAAAGTGTTGATGGCCACCAAATGACGTTGACAAATGTGCTAAACATTTCTTCAGCAGTGAAAGGAAGATAAAGTTTACCTTGTGCTGAGAGTGGACAGAAGAAACAGCAGCTGGTTGAAGAGTAATAGAGGACACAGCTGAGTTTAAGTAGCTGTTGATGAGCTCAGGTGTGAGAGAGGCCTGCTGTCATTGAATCGTCTGGAGACTAGATGGAGCCAAACACCACAGTCCCAATGTCAAAGGAGTTCAGAGTGAATTCTCACCCACTGATTGTATATATTCAGGGTTAGGGTTAGTGCTTACACTCAGCCCTCACACCATGTCGCCACAGGGCTAACCAGGGCGCAGCTTGTAGTAAAAATGCATATTGCAATTCCAGTTCTCACTCTTTAAGATGTGCACAATTTGTCTTCAAACAAACCAGTTTAGTTCATAAATGTCTTCAACCTTCAGCGACAATGTCATCCAGCAGGCAGCAGTGCTCAGTTTGTCGTCTCTGAGAATTTGTAGTTTGTTCTCTCTGGGGGGCAGGAACAGTTAATGTCTCTAGCACTTTGGAGCTTTTAATGTCTATTTTCTCGAAGATAGACAAATATAAAGTCTGATGTGTTCCATTTTGTTTAACTGTTTACTACCCACAATGGTTAAATACTGTTTTTCATGAGCCTGATGATTTTTGGAACGTTTGGAGACTCCAACTGCGCTTTAATCTTCACATTATATTTTGTTGATAAAGAAAATAAATGAGTTAAACAGTAATATTACAGGCGCTCATCTCGGCCTGTTTCTGCAGTTCGATAAAGTTCAGAGGGAAAAAAATGTGTGAAGTGATAACAGGGACCCACCTAAACTTTAAGTTCAGCTGCTGCCTGATACTTGAGCTGCTGCTGAAGGCCTCTGTGTGAACGATTAAATACAAAACACAAATACTGCTCATACTTCAAACACGACACAGAACACAGATTAAAAATGACATCAGCAAATTTATTTTTTATAGATGTTTCTTAAATGTGTCATAAATATTTTCTGAGAAACCAAAATAGTTTTGGTTAATATTGAAACCACACAGCACCATTTCAGCAGAGAATTCATATTATATATTAATATTGTAACCTGTAACAATTGCATAGCTCTTTATTTCCCTATGACTGGTCAGTGCATAAACAAGCAATTATTAAAAAATATATAAGTCTCTAAAACTCACCACTTACACATTGTAATAAAAAGTAAGATACATTTATGAGGATTGTTCGGGTTTAAAAGACTTTTTAAAACGGGGCAAAGCTCAAAGGCACAGTTAAAGGCCTAGACTGTGCGTATTTGCAGCTGGTCACTGAGGAATGTTTAATGTAAAAACAACAATGTCACACCAAAAACAAGATTAGACTGGCTCTTGTCACACGTGTCATCTGTTCCATTTTCATTCAGTCTGAAGTTTGGCTCAACATTTACGGTGTTATATAATAATAATAATAATAATTTTAAATAAACAGATCTAATACAATATCATATGTCACATATGTTTAACCTGTCGTCTTTTTTTCTGTATAATTTCCAATTTATGAAGAAAAGTTGGAAGCAAAAGCATCGGGACTCAGTTTTCAAGGTGAAAATGTTTTAGCTCTAACCTTTTCTTCAAGATGACCTGGATGACTGAGAACCTTCACAGGCATTTTTTTCATTTATACAATCACATGTCTTTCCAGCCGCAGACACAACAAAGGCTGATAAAAAAAAAAACTAAATCTTCAAGCCATGGAGGTAAAAGCTGGAGTTATTTGAAGTTGGCCCGGACCTGGCGTCCCTTCAGAGGCTGCGTGGGACGGAAGTTGTCCACCATAGAACAGGGAGTGTCTCCTTCTCCAGAGAACATCAGTCCACGGAACATGTCCATCTGAGGAGACACAGAAACTTTTCTTTATTCTTTTGTATCACGGATTAGCCAGAGGTCCATCTTCCTCAGATGCTTAAAGGTGTTTCCCAGACTTTTTTTGACTTAATAATTACATATTTAATGTTGTTTTGTTGTATTTATAGCAGCTTCTTCATAAAGGCTTCCAGATTTTGAATGAGAAAGAGGAAGAAACAAATAATCACTGCTTCCTCCTACTTCCTCCTCTTTTTTGAACAGAAATATTAAGTTTGTTTTTAGTTTGACAAACTGTTACTATGGACTAATTTATTTTGCACTTTAATGTTTTTTTGTATTTTTTAATTGTTAGTTTTGATTCATCCATTGCTTCCAGGCTGTTCTAAATGATTGAATGTTTTATGGCAAGTCATTAAAATAAAAATGATCCACTGTTTAGGAAAAAATGCCAACTGTGGCACGAGAGCCACTGGTGGCCCTCTGGCTTTTCTTGAGTGGCACTAAATGAGTTTGAGATTTACTTAAAAGTGTTCAGACATTGTTTTACTCTCAGGTTAAGCTTTAGTCCTTGATTTAGTCCCAGGCCTAGTCCTAGTTTAACCCTAAGAAAAAAGAGTGTTTCAGGTTCATTCCTTGTAAAATACTGTTAATATGCCGACTAATCTTATGACCACACAGCACCTCGGAGAGAGTGAGAGATTTTGAAGTGGAACCATCGACATACATATTTAGGCAAAAGTTTGCCAAAGACTCTGGTCTAAAACTCTAGCCCTGGATGAAATAATTAATCATTTCCACTCCGAGAGGGGAGGGAGGCTGATGTAGTGGACGGGTAACACAAGCTCACTTTTCTGCTGGAGATGTAATTTTTCAAATTTTTCAAACAAATTATTAAAGTCATGTCATGGGAACTGCCTCAAAAATCCTCAAATCATCTGCGACACAAAGTACCACTGTTCATGTGTCAGAACACAGACCTGACGCATAAATCACTGTTAGTGACATTTTTTCTATTGTTATGCTTTGAGAATGCAACCAATGAGCTCCATCTGTGAGAGCAATCATCAGCCTCTTCTGACCTCTTTACTTTAGATCAGTTTCTGTGAGCGGCAGTAGCTCAGTCAGAGCGGCCGCTCTTCGACCGGCGGGTGGGGGGTTCGATCCCCACTCGAAACATTCCAAAACTTAGTTATTAAATAACTAAGTTATTAAATAACATCCAGCTGTGTTACCTGTGTGTTACCTGTGTGGGTCTGTAGTAAGTTACCTGTGCGGGTCTGTTGTGTGTTACCTGTGCGGGTCTGTTGTGTGTTACCTGTGCGGGTCTGTTGTGTGTTACCTGTGCGGGTCTGTTGTGTGTTACCTGTGCAGGTATGTTGTGTGTTACCTGTGCGGGTCTGTTGTGTGTTAACTGTGCGGGTCTGTTGTGTGTTACCTGTGCGGGTCTGTAGTAAGTTACCTGTGCGGGTCTGTTGTGTGTTAACTGTGCGGGTCTGTAGTAAGTTACCTGTGCGGGTCTGTGGTGTGTTTGTGTGTTACCTGTGCGGGTCTGTTGTGTGTTACCTGTGCGGGTCTGTGGTGTGTTACCTGTGCGGGTCTGTTGTGTGTTACCTGTGCGGGTCTGTTGTGTGTTACCTGTGCGGGTCTGTAGTAAGTTACCTGTGCGGGTCTGTTGTGTGTTACCTGTGCGGGTCTGTTGTGTGTTACCTGTGTGGGTCTGTAGTAAGTTACCTGTGCGGGTCTGTTGTGTGTTACCTGTGCGGGTCTGTTGTGTGTTACCTGTGTGGGTCTGTAGTAAGTTACCTGTGCAGGTCTTTTGTGTGTTAACTGTGCGGGTCTGTTGTGTGTTACCTGTGTGGGTCTGTTGTGTGTTACCTGTGCAGGTATTTTGTGTGTTACCTGTGTGGGTCTGTTGTGTGTTACCTGTGCGGGTCTGTTGTGTGTTAACTGTGCGGGTCTGTAGTAAGTTACCTGTGCGGGTCTTTTGTGTGTTAACTGTGCGGGTCTGTTGTGTGTTACGTGTGTGGGTCTGTAGTAAGTTACCTGTGTGGGTCTGTTGTGTGTTAACTGTGCGGGTCTGTTGTGTGTTACCTGTGCGGGTCTGTAGTAAGTTACCTGTGTGGGTCTGTTGTGTGTTACCTGTGCGGGTCTGTTGTGTGTTACCTGTGCGGGTCTGTAGTAAGTTACCTGTGCGGGTCTGTTGTGTGTTAACTGTGCGGGTCTGTAGTAAGTTACCTGTGCGGGTCTGTTGTGTGTTACCTGTGCGGGTCTGTTGTGTGTTACCTGTGCGGGTCTGTAGTAAGTTACCTGTGCGGGTCTGTTGTGTGTTACCTGTGTGGGTCTGTAGTAAGTTACCTGTGCGGGTCTGTTGTGTGTTACCTGTGCGGGTCTGTAGTAAGTTACCTGTGCGGGTCTGTGGTGTGTTTGTGTGTTACCTGTGCGGGTCTGTTGTGTGTTACCTGTGCGGGTCTGTGGTGTGTTACCTGTGCGGGTCTGTTGTGTGTTACCTGTGCGGGTCTTTTGTGTGTTACCTGTGCGGGTCTGTAGTAAGTTACCTGTGCAGGTCTGTTGTGTGTTACCTGTGCGGGTCTGTTGTGTGTTACCTGTGCGGGTCTGTAGTAAGTTAACTGTGCGGGTCTGTTGTGTGTTACCTGTGCGGGTCTGTTGTGTGTTAACTGTGCGGGTCTGTTGTGTGTTACCTGTGCGGGTCTGTTGTGTGTTACCTGTGCGGGTCTGTAGTAAGTTACCTGTGCGGGTCTGTGGTGTGTTTGTGTGTTACCTGTGCGGGTCTGTTGTGTGTTACCTGTGCGGGTCTGTGGTGTGTTACCTGTGCGGGTCTGTTGTGTGTTACCTGTGCGGGTCTGTTGTGTGTTACCTGTGCGGGTCTGTAGTAAGTTACCTGTGCGGGTCTGTTGTGTGTTACCTGTGCGGGTCTGTTGTGTGTTACCTGTGCGGGTCTGTTGTGTGTTACCTGTGTGGGTCTGTAGTAAGTTACCTGTGTGGTTCTGTAGTAAGTTACCTGTGCGAGTCTGTTGTGTGTTACCTGTGCGGGTCTGTTGTGTGTTACCTGTGCGGGTCTGTTGTGTGTTACCTGTGCGGGGCTGATGCTGATGGCCTGTTTGAGGACGATCCAGGTGACGCTCTCCAGCAGAGGGGGCGTGGTCAGGGACCCCTCGTACGTCCAGTAATGGAGCGACTCGGGGAGAAGGCTCTTGGCATCAAAGTTGCTGAAGGTGCTCTGTTTGCCCTGTCGACCAGATTTATTCTCACTCCGTCAGAACAGGTCACACATTTACAGCTGATAAGGTTTGTGTTGGTGTCTTACTTTTGTCTTGATGGTGTTGAAGGCGTCCAGGACTTTCTGCAGTTTGGGGTTAGCCGCAGCAATCTGACACAAAACAAACAATTTTTACTTTAACTGCTACATTTCATTCATGTTATCACCTTCATCCATCGATCTAGGTGGCGACATCGAGTAGCCAAAGTGCAGATCACACGGTTAAAGCCATAACACAGTTGTGGGGATGACTTACCTTGAGGAAAACTCCCACCACAGCGAGTCCGTCAGGTTGGTCAGCCGCTTCGGCAAAACTGGGGTACTTAGTGTTCCAGTGAACCAGGTGAAGCTACAGCGAGAACAATATGGTTCTTTAACTGGATAAATAAAAGTATAACTAGGAGGAGGGTGTCTTTGTCCTGATTGGCCGAGAGTGTGTTACCTCACAGGGGAAGCGGATCCCGTTGATGGTGTGCTCCGAGCCTCGTTCATTACTGCCCCCCCAGTGGCAATGGAACTGCCTCAGACGGTACGTTCCAGTGATGGGACCTCCTGTCAGGACTGGGTCCAACAGAAAAACAGTTGGGTTCATCGGGTTAGGTCTTTGGTTTAGAACCAGGTGCATATGTGAAGGATCTTTGATATTAGAACACTTTCAGCCATCATTCATTCATTTATTTTCCTCTAAGTTTTTAAAACTAAGTTAAATCAAGCTTTGAGACTATACACTAGAGAGTATGATTAGTAATAATGTGAGGCCAGGAGCTCCACAAGACACTGTTCTGGAGTCGCTACTCTTTACTTTACTCAGACTTTACATACAAGTCTTAATAATGTTTTGTGTCCTGTCATGTGGCTCGGATTAAGATGCACAAGAGCAGTGTAAAGCCTGCTTCTAGTCTGACTTTGTACTAATAGGGTCAGACCAAAGACAAGGTGACTGGTGGTCAACAGTGAAATGGAAAAAAAGTCTATGAAGGACGACAGCTGAACACCAAATAAATGCAGATACAAGTCTGATTGATGAAGAAAAGCTTTTAAAATTATTACTAAACTCCCCCATGTCGATAAATAACGTCCACTGCGTTACACTGTTTTATTTCTGCTTCTGATATTGTTTCAAAGTATTATACATTTTTATATTTGTCACATTCAAGATCAAGAGAGCGTGATAAATGTGGCACAAGTTAATAAACAGGACACTTGTTTCTGAATATATTGTCAAAACTTCCGACACAGCCATGTGTGGATTATTTAGTCATGGCTCAAAGTTAAGACGTCCTGCTGACCTTGAGATAAAGCAGAACAAACCTGCAGCGACTGATTGGAGTAAACAGAGTGCTTACATCATCAGGCGGTCTTATCTGCTCCGGAGCATACGGCACAGGGCGGAGGCATAACCAGCGCCGCAGATAACACACGGAGAAGAACCCTCTGAAGTCGACACTCACCATATTTATTCATTTCATAACAACCTGGCTCTGGCTGACTCCATCTCTGTTAAAGAACGAGTCCTGCTTTTATCTTTGCAGGACTTATTTGGGGCGGATGGACGAAAATAAATTTCACCAAATTGTTTGTTGCATCATTATGTGTTATAATATATTTATTTCAGAAAAGCTGTGTTCTCCCACTCGCAGTAGATCATGTTAAAATTTTAACAGCTTTTATTGTTTGAAAAATGGCCAAATAACACAATATGTGATTCAAATAACCTTAAAAAGTCTTGAATTTAATATTTATGTTGATCTGAGCTTTTAGCAAAACCAAAGTTCAGAAAAGTTGGTGACATTTGTTTTAACTTTATATTTGGCAAATGCTTTTTAAAATCATGCCTTTTTTTTAAACTTGCATCTGTATTAATCCTTTATTAAACTTTCTATTATTCATATTCTGTTTTGGGGCCCAGCTGCGTAGGGCAAGAGGCAGGGTACTTCCTGAACCCTGAAATCGCAGGGCTAACACATACAGACAGACATTAACAACAACTCAGACTCACATTCACAAAGGGAAATTTTAATTAGGGCTGCACAATATGTATCTCATATTTATTATTATTGCAATATTTGTGTAACAAAAAATGACTAACACAATAACCCCGTAAACACTCGCCCCGGTCAGTCTCAGACAGTCATCGTGGCAGAGCCGGTGAAAAAAAACACAGGAGACTGGGTTCAAATCTTAGACGGGTCATTTGTCCAATATCATCCCCCTTTCTCTCGCCCTGTTTCCTGTCGAACTACTATCAATAAAGGCAAGAAGCCCCCCAAAATATCTTTGAATAAAAAAAAACTTTTTGTTATTCTCACTTTACTAAATATGTTCTGAGTTGCCTAAACTTTCACATAACTACACCATCTTTAATGCAATCACTCGTAACAAGCCAAATTATTACAATATATATACTAAATATAACATTTTAGATTAAATTTTTTGTGACTAGGAAATCAGACTAACTTTTATCAGGTTCCCAGAAAGCACAGGGGACACCTTTTTCAAACAAACCAAGCCCAGACCTAACGTTAAAGTAAAACGACCGGGTTTGTGTGTTCCCTGTAGTATTTCCGCCTGTGCAGTGCAGAAGTGTGTGGTTCTTACTGGAGGAGTCGGTGTCGTCCACAAAGTCCACCTGGAAGGAGTGTCCGTTGTTGAGGATGCCCGTGGCGTCGCTCGGGTTGTACTTCAGCTTCAGGGGCTTCAGAGACGGGTCGAACACGGCCTCTTTGGGGACGATGTTGATGGGAGACTGTCTGGGCCCGTTGGCCAGCGGATACTCCTCTGCCCATTTGTCCGGGCCTGTTTTCTCAAAACACACAGAGGATATACATAATCCTGCTGCTTATGAACATTATTGTAAAAGTATGTCTTTATCTTGATTTGAAAAACCTTCTTCTTTTAAAGGTGTTATTGCAAAGAATGTTTATTATGAAATAAAAAGTATGCTTAAATTAATATTGTTTTTTAAATAACAGTAGACAAATACATTTTCTCTCACAGTTAGCAGACTGATCTTTAAAACAAATATAATTTAACAACAATATAATTTTTTTATAAACTGACATATTTTCTTCCATTTATCCAGAATTAATCCCAAACTGCATCTAATTATTAAATGTCTTTTAAATGATCATTAACTTTACAGTTACTTTACTCATTTTTTTTAAATTTTAGACGCACTCTCATTTTGTTCTTGTACCAGTCCAGTTGGTTTGCAGTGTGCGTGTCTTTGACGTTAGAGCTTGACAGAGATATGAGATATAATAACTGCTCTCACCGTGGGTCGTGTGCAGGACTTTACTTGAGCCTGGCACTGAGTTACAAGTCTGAAGTCTGTACATATTTCTGCAAATATACACCTTTTGTCAATAAAGTTAAAAAAGTTTCACATTGAATAAATCCAGTCACAAAAACTCAGATCATTTCAATAAGTTATGATTAATCTTAAACGTTTAAATCAATAGTTGAGTGTTTTTTTTTTTTTTTTTCTTGTTTTTTGAAAGACCCATATAATGGCAAAAGAATTGCAACCCAAAATAAAAATCTGATTTAGCTTCAAATGGGTTCGATTAGTTTTCTTCTTCTGTACTGGCCAGGTCAAGGTGTTGGTACTGTTGATTATTCTTAGTTTGGTCATTTTATTGCTGCTAAACCATAATATTTTTTATTAAATGCAAATGTAAATTTACAAACCTGTTTCTGGATTTTTAGATCATAGAACGGCTGAAATGTGTAGCGAACAAATGAACTTTTCAGCCGACCTTCTATAGGTCCAGACCCCTGTCTGTCTATATTTTAGACTAAAGCAGTTTACTTCCGAGTGACTCCATCAGACTTTCTCTAAAGGAAACTCACTGAGGCCGAATCTCAGCCGTTGCCTGGCAACCAGCCCCTCTCCATCAAAGGGATGTGTTAAAATAGTGCATACCGTTAGAGGCTCCGTATCCCCATCCGTGAGACATGGCTGCTCCTCCGGGTTTCCCTGAGCGCACAAGAAAAAAGCAGGGACTAACCCGGCTCTGGGTCTTATATAGACGCTGCTGGAGGTGGGCCTGGTCTGGTCCTGCTCAGCCTTATCTCTGTTCAGCCTCGTTAGCTCTCATGTTCCTTTTCTAAAACAACCTGCTCAAGACAGACGTTCTCTCTCTTGTCTTTTTTGGTATATATGGTATATATATATATATATATATATATATATATATATATATATATATATATATATATATATATATATATATATATATATATATATTTATATAGGCCTTCTCAAGTTCTTTTTTGAGGGCCTTGGTACAGTATTTCTCTAGTTCCTTTTTCATGATGTTGCCATCCCTTTAAGTTGCTTTCCTCTGCTGTTTGTCTACCACCACACTGTCCGGTTGGTTCGCCATCACCATTTTATCTGTTTGTGGAAGTCCCACAGGATATAGGCTCTGTCGTTATCTACCATCTTTGACCTCAGGACTTTCAGTCTGTACTCTGCACAGATGTCCCTGTGCACTATACGTTATGGCATTCCATGTATGCTTTTCCTGCCAGCATCGTACACCCTGCAGTTATTTTATTACGTCCTATAAAAGGATAAAAGTGTCTGCTAAATGAGTAAATGATATTAGTCATTTATCAGACGCTAAATATAAATAAAGTATCTACATATATATGTTTTATATATATACAAACATACATATATATATATATATGTATATATATATATATATATATATATATATATATATATATATATATATATATATATATATTTATATATATGGATGGATTTATTTATTTATGTATTTTACTTCTTGTGTGGTTTGCACCGCTGTTCGTCTGTCCGACTGTTGCCACTGTAACAGAGGTCAGTCAGTGGAATAATTCTGAAACCTTCACGGTAAAGAGGTCTAAATGATTTCAAACTGTTGTCAGCTGGTGTATGTCGACCCCGTGTGGACAAGATCAGAAAAACAGCCTTCACTACTCACTGTATTTGTTAGAAAATATTAAAGTAGCCTATAGACCAATATGTCCAAATATCTAAGTCTATGAGCATTTAATGAGATGACATACTGCTTTTAGAAGAGCCAGGAACAAGAACACAACGTAAAATGAACTGAAGAGATAGAAGCATTTGAAGAGTTCACAGAAAGTTGGCTTTATTTTTTTGCCAACTCCCACATATATTTTTCTTTTTCTTCTTTAAAAACATTATCAAAGCATATAAATTCAAAATGTTCTGCATAACAACACTCATCTATTTATTCTCAGAGTTCTCACTGTGCAGCTTTTAGAAGATTGTTTAGCTCTGTGCATATAAGGAAATACAGGGGTGGAAACAACCCAAATACTGCATTAAGAATCCCTCTTCAAGTATATTCAAGTATATATATATATATATATATATATATATATATATATATATATATATATATATATATATATATATATATATATATATATATATATATATATATAAAGAGAACAATGTCAATCACTGCCACTTTCACTATGTTTATTGTTAAGTTGAAATTTAAAAAAATGGTTGTGTTTGAAAACGTTTTTCTACCGCTGAATATAAACACAGTTCAATTTATATTGCAGTATATTGTATGGGCAGACAGAAATTGGAAAAACTGAAAATGTTTAGTCTGTGAAGTGTCCGACTGTACAATGTCTTATTTGCCTGTGGCCTAGTTTGATATTATTACATAGGCCAACATCTAATCACAAATCAACATGTGAGAAAAGAAAATACCACATCTGGGTCAGACGGAACAGGATCATTGCTGCTCTTCTTTCCTCTTGGTCAGCGGCACATCTGGATAGGACTCCTCACAGAGCAGGGGCGGGGATAATGAGATAATGAGATAATGTAGTGTGTATTCAAAGTTTGGAATGAAAATACAGAATTTACTCACAGCAAGAAGGAAGGAGTTTTTGGGTAGTGCAGCTTTAAAGCGATATTTTATTTATTTTATTTATTGGATCAATATAATGAGCTAATCACAGTGCAAACCACTTCCTGTTTTATTTTCTCAACTATTAAACCCACTTCCGGTTGGACTGTATCTGACTGTGTTTGACTTGGTGCTTCTCGTGAATCGCAGACTCGCGCCACTTGATGCCCCCACATCCATCCTCCTCACGCGCACACAGCCACATTCCAGCAGTGCGTCTCATCTTTGACCCCAGAAAAGACCAGTCCCAGACCCAGGACAGAACCAGACCGAGACCCTCGACCCGCACCTGGACCAGACCCGGACCTGGACCCGCTTTGGACCGCGCTGCAGAGCCTTTGCTGAAGACGACGCGATGTGAACTGCCTCAGGTGAGTCCCAGCTCCGTTACAGATGCAGCTGCGCGTGGCGGGAACGGACGCAGATGTCGTTTGTGCATAATTTTCGCCATTTTAAACGCTTTATTATGGGATTGACAGGCTCCACAGCGCGGGTCTTGTCATCTGCAGCGCGGGGAAGTGCCTCTGTGTCGCCTTTCGTATTTCCTTGGCATTTAGTCTTAAGTGGCCTTGCTTCTTCTGCTTCTTTTTACGCTACACTTGTCGTTTTTAATTCAGTGAGATTAAACGTCCACCATAAACGTCGTTAGGTCTGTTTTAGGGAGACTTGAGCCCTCTGTGAATGGAATTAACCCCTGAACATGTTCCTTTCGCTGGTGACAGCAGCGACAGAGCGCACTGTCAGGGCTTCGTTATCAAACCCATTCAGCTTCTTCAATGGGAGAGCGTCCACGTTGTTGGAAATCCATTTGTGTATTTACCTATTTTTACTGCTACTTTTGATTTAGAGCGGATTTAGTCTATATTTTGCAGGGTTTGAAACTAATTTTTGGTTGAATATGGAGTTTGTGCTGTTTTATTTGGATTTAGGGTTTATTTAAGACCTGCTTTAGTCCAGTTTTAGTTTGGGTTTGGAACAGGTTTAGTTAGGTTTTGAATCCGACCACTTAAGTGTTTCGTTGCCATGTAAACTGAGATTCTGGCGTCCTCACTGAAAACGATGACATAAGCCTGTGCCAGACAGCTATTGGCCGTTTGCTAAAAGCAGGAAGTAGAAGAAGGATTATAAACTCATGTTCTGATAATAATGTGTTAGTGTTACATGTATTATTCCTCAGACCGGTTTAGACCTGGTTTAGACCTGGTTTAGACCTGGTTTAGACCTAGTTTAGACCTGGTTTAGACCTGGTTTAGTCCTGGTTTAGACCTGGTTTAGACCTGGTTTAGTCCTGGTTTAGAACTGGGTTACACCTGGTTTAGACCTGGTTTAGACCTGGTTTAGACCTGGTTTAGACCTGGTTTAGTCCTGGTTTAGTCCTGGTTTAGACCTGGTTTAGTCCTGGTTTAGTCCTGGTTTAGTCCTGGTTTAGACCTGGTTTAGACCTGGTTTAGAACTGGGTTACACATGGTTTAGACCTGGTTTAGACCTGGTTTAGACCTGGTTTAGTCCTGGTTTAGACCTGGTTTAGAACTGGGTTACACCTGGTTTAGACCTGGTTTAGAACTGGGTTACACCTGGTTTAGACCTGGTTTAGAACTGGGTTACACCTGGTTTAGACCTGGTTTAGAACTGGGTTACACCTGGTTTAGACCTGGTTTAGAACTGGGTTACACATGGTTTAGACCTGGTTTAGAACTGGGTTACACCTGGTTTAGACCTGGTTTAGACCTGGTTTAGACCTGGTTTAGACCTGGTTTAGTCCTGGTTTAGACCTGGTTTAGAACTGGGTTACACCTGGTTTAGACCTGGTTTAGAACTGGGTTACACCTGGTTTAGACCTGGTTTAGAACTGGGTTACACATGGTTTAGACCTGGTTTAGACCTGGTTTAGACCTGGTTTAGTCCTGGTTTAGACCTGGTTTAGAACTGGGTTACACCTGGTTTAGACCTGGTTTAGAACTGGGTTACACCTGGTTTAGACCTGGTTTAGAACTGGGTTACACCTGGTTTAGACCTGGTTTAGAACTGGGTTACACCTGGTTTAGACCTGGTTTAGAACTGGGTTACACATGGTTTAGACCTGGTTTAGAACTGGGTTACACCTGGTTTAGACCTGGTTTAGACCTGGTTTAGACCTGGTTTAGTCCTGGTTTAGACCTGGTTTAGTCCTGGTTTAGACCTGGTTTAGTCCTGTTTTAGACCTGGTTTAGTCCTGGTTTAGACCTGGTTTAGACCTGGTTTAGAACTGGTTTAGACCTGGTTTAGACCTGGTTTAGACCTGGTTTAGACCTGATTTAGACCTGGTTTTGTCCTGTGAGAAAGTGAGAAAAACAGAACTAGATAAGGAAGTGAACGGTAATGAGGATAAATATTGAAATGTATTCTTGGACAGAGATAATTACAGGATGTTCTCTGTTGAACTCAAAGCTAGAATTTTACAGTAAGCTCTAAACTTCAGTTGTCTCTGTATTTTGTGATGATGAAATAATCTGATTGTACTTTTTTTAATAAAATAAAAGCAGGAAAGGATTCAGATTTCAGATGATGTAGCTGTATGTTTTTGGAGGCTGTATTATCCTCATGACATGAAGACAAAGCTGCGTCCGTGTCTCGGTTTAAGTAAGAGTTTGAGGCTCAGAGCAGGCAGTCTGTGCTTGTGCCCGGAGCTAAGCCGAGCATGTTTCTAATTCAAGACGTGTTAATGATAAATGTGTGGGCTGGGATTGTCAGCAGGACCCAGATGATTTGGGTTTTTTGTATCTCTCGCAGCTCACTCTCAGCCTTCCTCATCTCCCTCATCTTCCTCTTGTTGCCTTCGCTTTCCTCAGGAGTCGACATTAAAGAGGCTTTATCAGGACCACGTCTCGGCCTCTGGTCTTTCTGCAACGTTCAGGAACAGATTTCCAGCCATTTTTCAAAACGAGTGGTAAACAGTAATTAGCATTAATTAGACTCTGAATGCAAATATGAGTCCTGCTGCTTTTAAAAACACTGATGACACGGAGGTAAAGGACTTATACAAAAGCACTTCACAGAAAAGGCATGTGCGCACTATACTCACTATACACTATACTGCAGTTAAATCACTTCAGGTTAACTTTATTAACCTGTATAACCTGCTGAAACTGCAGAAGACAGTATCGAATGTATGGACCTACTTTTGTCCATATCTTTTACAAGTTAGCACCGAGGTTAAAGACCACAAATGGTAAATCTGTCTGTGCTTGAGATTGAATGATTTTTTGGGAATTGCTCTAACTCTGTCTCCTTCACCAAACACACCTCTATGAGATTGGACTTGCTCTAAGACTGGACTTGGACTGTTTACTTTACTCTTTACAGTGTAAGTTCTGGTCTTGATGACATGGTCTTGGTCCTAACTCAATGCCTGAAAGGTTTGGTCTTGATAGGCTCTGGTCTCGGACATGACTTGGTCTGGGTCAGTGCGGTCTCGTCTACTACACCACCACAGAAATTTAACTTTAACGATTGATAAATTGTCAAGAAAAGAGCCGTAAAGACTGTTATTAATATATTAGCTTGTGATAGTGGCTCAAACTACATTTCCCACAGTGCTTCTGGATATTTGGCCTTTGTTTACATAAAAAATACAATTGACATTAGGACAAATGTTTTTATGAATATCAGCCACACTCACTATTTCTGAACGTTCAGTCTCATTATATTATATTTTTGCATTTTGTAAAACACTTTTTTTTAAATTAAAAACTAAACAAATCTTTCTTTGAGAGTGAGGCGTCTGCCCTTAACGTGTCACTACGACACACCTCATACTGTTATTGTCTCCAAAACTCATCCCATTGTGTATCCTGTTCTTTACCAACAGGAAAAGATTCATTCATCTCTTTCCCCTTTAGTCCCGTTAGGGGACGTGGGTGTCTGGAGCCTATCCCAGCAGCTTTGAGCCTGAGGCGGGGTTCACCCTGGACAGTGACCATTTAGTCGCAGGGTTAATACTTAGAGACAGACACAGACACATGTGACTGAGACCAATTAGGATGACTTTACATGAGTAAAAGAAAAGTCCCTGTGTGGTTTCTTTTGTCTTTAGTCCACTTCCAAATTAAAACAATCTTAAACACTGCTGTTTCTCTTGTGTTGGTACAGGTCCAGACATGTAGCTGTAAGTTTTGTACAATTAAAATAATCACATATAAAACCTGACATAAATATCCCAATTCTGCCATAATAATAATAAAATATATTTTATCTGGATGTTTTAAAAAAACTCGAGTTTTAAGAAAGTACAGGCTTGTCTCAGGGATTAGTATTTTTCTAAAAGTCTGCTCATCCCATATTAAAAAAGAAGGGCTTAACATTAAATTAAACAATGAAAGAGAATGTGTATGCATAATAACACATTTGAATGGCTCTAAAATAAAAGTAATAGGCTAAAAGAAATATCATAATATATCACATATATAATAATTGACTGCACTGGAGGATCCTTTTAATACATGCGCCGTTCAAGCCTCTTTGTACCACCGTCTTCATCCTGAAAATCAGAAAAAGTAGATTTGAACTCTGAGCTTCCGTCTCTGCTGATACCTGCGTTTTATTCGGGAAGAAATGGCCCTTAGACTTGTGACTCACTCAGACTTGAGAGGATTTGTAACTCACTTTAGTGACGCGGACTCGACTTGGACCTTTCTTTAGTGACTCGGACTTGGACTTTAAGTGATTACGACACGACTCGGCCTTAGACTCGGACACCTCAGAGAAATTCATTCATTCATTCATTTTCTACCGCTTTGTCCCGTTAGGGGTCGCGGGTGACTGGAGCCTATCCCAGCAGCTTTGGGCCTGAGGCAGGGTACACCCTGGACAGTGGCCAGTTAGTCGCAGGGCTAACATATAGAGACAAACATTGACAGACAACCATTCACTCTCACATTCATTCACTTGGGACACTTTAGAGTTGCACATTAACCTGTACATACATGTGTTTGGACGGTGGGAGGAGCCGGAGTACCTGGAGAGAACCCACAGTAACACGTGGAGGCTCCTCACATGCAGACTCCTCACAGAAAGCCCAGAGTCGGTCGAGAATGTTTGAGTCGGCCGGGTTTTGAACTCACGACCTTCTTGTTGTGAGGCAGGAGTGCTAACCACTCTGCCACGTGCACCCTGCCTCAGAGAAAGCCTGAGTAAAAGGTGTAATAATAATTTCAATAGATACTTTATTTGACTTTATTGGGGATTTAATTTGCATTTTACCAAATATTACTTAAGAAATTAATTGGAAACACACAAAGCCAGCACATTAAAAAGGCAGTGGGTTATGTTAAAACAATTGATGATGAATGAATAAGGAATACAAAGGTTCCAAAGGAAAAGAGGTTTATTGAAAACAGAGAAGCTTTGGTGTCAGACCCCAGCAGGAAGTGGTGCGTCGGCTGCACAGTGAGGAAGGTACAGATATAAAAAAACCTCCCCTGGAGCTAAGACTCTGGTCTGGTGCTCAATATCCACACAAACTGCAAACAGTGCTGTGTGTATGAGGCATTTTCACTTTGTGTGTGACAGTAATTAAACAGTCAAACTCTAGTGTGACCCAATCAAAGAGAGTGGCACCAGCTAAGATTCTGTATCGGTCTTGGATATGTTTTTGCTCCTCTGACTGTGTCCTTCTATCCACCACTCGAAAAGTAAAAGACGAGACGGCACTGGCTTCTTGAGGGAGTTAAAGTTGTTAGCCTGACATAGTTTCATGTTTAGGCACAAAGACGTTTCTGTGTAATAAAGTTACACTATTCTTACGCCTCCACGTAACAGACACGAGACGACAGTGTGTGGTTTCACTGTGAGCTCGGACAAGTTCGGTTAACTAAGGAATAATATGTAAAGTGGTTGCCATAAAAACATTCAGTAATGGGAAATAAAAATCACAAGTTCAGCTAAACAGACTATAACTGCTATTTCTTTCTTCTAGTTCAGAAAAAATAGTTTAAACCTCAAATAGTTTATTGATGTAGTTTATTTGATGCTCTCTACTGTTTATTATAGAGATTTACAGAAATATAGATTTTATTAGATAACGAATTCTACCAAAGAATGAAAAAACCTGGCCAATCAAATGACATGCTCAAAAAATGAGCGTTCCCATTGGTCCTTAGAGAATATTTGAGTTGCCCTCAGAGCTACGGAGAGTCACACGAGAGAAAAGACAGGCTGGAGATGTTTTGAATGACTTAGGACCCGGAGACAGTGGAGCGTCTCTCATGCTTCTGGAGTCCAGCTCATGTAGCCCTGTACTGCGTCATTGATTAGGAGATGTTGTTTAACCTTGCTCTTGTTTGTGCCAAACGGGGACAGAGCTACAGAGATATAGATACTGTAATCACAGCTTCTGCCCAGAACACACAGTTCTAACAGAGATTATCACAGCTTAATGTGCAGATCTTAAGTAAGGTTAAGGACATTGTTTGTAGAATGGATAATTCTCCAACAGTTGACACCGGCTTGTCATATGACGTTCCAGGAAGTGTATCAGCTGCCGATAAAGCTGAACACGTCTTTTACCAGAAACAGCTCAAAAAAGAAAAACATTGTCAGATTAAAAATAAAGGTAACATAAAATGCAGATAAATCCTGTAATTTCAGTCAAATCTTAGGGTCAGCGCTCAACTTCAATTTGGTGTAAGGTTAGGGTGACCATACGTCCTGATTTACCCGGGACAGTCCTGATTTTAGCCCCCTGTCCCGTGTCCTGGCGGATATCCACAAAAACACTGAAATGTCCCGGTATTGCCCTTTCCTGAATGTCCATATTTTTAACCTCTGCTAAAGCCATCGTACTGATTTTCTGCAACATAAACTTTTATTTATTACATTGATGTTGAATTTGTGGAAAAATTTAAGTGACCAGGTTTTTAGTTTTAAAAATATGGTCATCCTATGTAAGGTATTAGTATTATTGGTTTGGTTTAATAAAGGAAAAGCAAAGGGAGAGTGACTCTGAGACAGAAAAGTTAAATACATCAATGACTTACTCATATTTACAGTGGCGTGCAAAAGTATTTTTATTATTGTTGCTTACAGCCGTGAATTACTATGTAAAATAGTTTTTATTGTGAAACAAATAAGAAATATGACAGAAAAACAGAAAACTTGAGCATGAAAAAGTATTTACTGAGGTCAGTACTTTGTAGAACCTAATTGTGAGGGTTTTTGAGCTTGTACATTTAATCTGTAGGATTTCTGTTCATACTTCATCTAAAAACAGCTCGAGCTCCTTCACAGTGGGTGCGTTGTACACCACTGTTAGAGTTGTTTTCTTCAAAAATTTCCCTATTGTTATTATAGGTTATTATTATTATAAGTACTATAATAAAAATTCCCTATTATTACTTTATCCCTCACGTCTGACCAGTTTCCAGTCACCCTTTTGCGCTCACCTTCCTGTTTGCTGTCATCCTCTAACAACCGCCACTCTGCCACTGATCCATTCAGCGTGAATCTGAGGCAGAAAGGCGGTGAGATGATTGTGGGTACATGAGTGATTTGTGATTCCATACTTAGAGGAATGACAGACGAAAGGTGCTTGTGATTCACGCTCCCTTCACTGTCAGCTGGTCATTTCGGTCCCCACCTCCGTCTCACATCCCACCTCTGAGCTGTTCCTTTCTGTCTGCTCTGCTATTGCGGGCTCTGTGGCACGTAAGAAAAAAAAAACTAAAAAAAAAAAAAGGAAAATCACAGGCTCGAAAGTCTCAGTCAGCGAGCCTCGAAAGCAGACGGAAGTAGCTGCGAGAAAGAGAGTAAAATGAGAGAGACAGAGAAAACGGGAGATGCCTACGCTCTTCTGCGCTGAACTCTGCTCGAAAGGCTGAGTAGAATTATAAAAGTAAGTGGGCGAAAAAAAAAAAAAGATCCTCTCCGATTCTGACGTACATCTCTGGTGGGGGCCGTGCAGATGGCTGAACAGGGACAACGAGAGAAACGAGAAGTGCTACAGTAATAGAAGAGGAGCTGCTGATTTTATGCTCCTCAGATCAAACAAAACCTGTCACAAATTAAAGCTCACATTTTCTTTTTGTACATTTCTCACATTTTATATTGCCTTTTTATGAACAGGCGATTAACAGAGAAACAAAATCATTGTTGAGGAAAAAAAAGGGTGCATACACAACAAAAAGAAACATGGTGAAGCATATTCTTTACCGAAGAAGTCGGTAACTGGTCATGACTCATCACCAAAAGCTCGGGTTCTGTTCAATCAACAGAAGTCTGATCTAGAGCCCTTGTGCATCTGAAACTGTCTAAAGAGAGCTCAACCATTGTTCTTTCTTTGACGATGTTCAGTGTCTTAAAGGCTGGGCTGTATAGTTTTTTTAAGGCATAGATAGAGTGTCCTCACTTTCTCTGTTACTATATGCTCCCGGAAACTGCTCAGCTGATGATAAAAACAAACAATTGAATAGGGTTTGTTAGAACTGCTTCAAGAATTATTGGCCAAGATCTGCTGAGTTTGGCTGACATTTATGACTGTTTTGTAAAGTTGGGGCAGAAAATCAGCCATCAGAAAAAAAGAGGTAGCACTTTAAATACCCGTTCAGTAATAACATAGTAATAGTATGATAATAAAGAGTTATTTTATGGTAATTATAGTGAATTATTAGGTAGTTCCCAGTCCTACATAAGTCTCTAGTGGGCACATGTTTATAAAAAGCTATAGATTAGAGATCATTTCCTTATTAGCCCATTATTATCATGATATTACTGAGCTGGAATATACTGTATAGTGCACCCAAAAAGATTTCAGAGCATTAAAATTAGAAGTACTTCTGTAACAGCACTTATCCTGAAGCTGTGAGGCTCTAAAGTCTCCTCGTAGGACTAGACTTCTCACAACGCACCAGATACTTTCTGACAGTTTTTAACTTTTTCTTCATTAATAATCTATGATTTATTCATTGAATGTACTTAATGCAGATGTGTGTGTTGACAAATTTCAATCAGTGTTCTCATTAAAATGGCAGTTAACTGTTCAGTCTTGATTAAACACTGAACAGTCAGTTACGAGAGACCAGGAAATACACAAAACAGCCATGCTTCTGCTCTGATTGTTACCACAGTCTGTTTATTACAACTTATCCTTAACCTATCCACCTTTTCCTGACACTCGTTAGCATTCAAGATAACAAATGTATACTTCCTTAACGCTCTCAACAGCAGCTTTGGAAAGACTGCAGACTGAGATATTCATTGAGCAGTTAGAAAACACATTTAAAGGCACAAACTCACAAATGTAGTTGACTTCTTCTATATTATTCTGAGACTCTAATGGAAGAGTACTTTAGCATGTTGTCTGTTCATTGTGTGGGAAACATCAACGTCTGTCTTTGATTAGTCTGCGAACATGTCTGTTGTGTATGATTTAGGGATCGTCATTTGTTTTGTGACATCAGTAAAGCACCAAACCATTCAGAGCGAGCATAATGGAGCTCACTGCTCTTTGATTCTGTCTCACTCTGCGACATTTGACACAGTTTTAAACCGATACAGCGTATGACTCTGACACCAGTATTTTGTCAGCGATGGGCCGTCATCTCAGTTTGAAAGGGGCTTAAAGGGGCTCAGTCGTCAGGACGTCATCGCTCCTGACAAGTCTATGGGGTTCTCGGGATCTCTTCCCAGACCAGGTCCTCAGTCGTTTCTCTGAACAGAAATATAACGTTAGAAACTGTTCCTGGAAACAGTGCTGCTCTTGTTGCCTGTGGATACTCTCTAGTGTAGGCTGTGTGTCTCTTCAGAGGGACCTACGGAGGACAGTAATATAAGTGTTAGATTCAGTCAACTGCAAGTGCAAACCCTTTATTATAATGTTAGGAACGATGATCTGATTAATATTGGGGCCACTAGGAAACCCAAGAACCCACTCTTCCAGAGTCCTGACTGTCGCTCTCTTATTTACTCCAGACTGTTTCTGCTGGAGTTGTTGCAGGAAGAACAACCTCCTCTTTTTGACACCTGTCACATTTGTACTGTGTGAACACGCTCCAAAGATCCCAGTGGGGGAGGTGGACCTGGTTTATCGTAGTGTGAGCGCTGTGTTCTGGCCGTAGAGCACAGGTCCTACTAAAGGCACGTTCTCTTTCAGTACGTTCACCTGCAGAGCTTACTCCGACTCTGGTCACAGCTCAATTAAACCCTCGCAGCAACGGTGTCTGCCTCGAAAACAGTGACGTCACGCAAGTGCAACAAACGTAATGTATTTATGTAAAATATAACTTGAAGCAGACTTGTGAGAGACCATAAGCTGCTGCAATAAACAGTAGAAGACAATTATTATTATGTGGCAGAGGCAGTTCAGGAGGTTGTGCAGGTGAAAAAAAGAGATTAATTAACCAGTTGTGGAGGAGAGTCATTTGGAAGCCTGAAGAATACTGCGGTGATGTGGCGGAGGAAGAAAGAGTCCTGCTGAATGAGAATATGACTGTCAACAATAGCAGAGCGTTTAGTGAAAGAGCTGTAATTACACGAGATTTGGGTAGATTCACATCAAAAGGAAAAAGAGAGGGAAAGAATGGCTGGCTAAGAGAGAAAGACCTAAAAAGAGAAAGGAGAAAACAGGTTGTAGCTTTAACGAGAAAGTGCACTCCTAAAGAGTGAGGCTGTTGAGTGACAGTGCTCAGGTTATGGTTGGTTTATGGTAAAAATGCAACAATAATATGTCTTTAAAAAAATCATCAGTTATACCGTGTGCAGATTTCAGACTGATTTGAACTGGTTTAAGTTGGATTTGAACAGGTTTTAGATGGATTTGAACAGGTTTAAAGGGACATTACGTGCATTACGGGCATTGTTTAAAATAAAACTAATTCTAACCCATACTTGCAACAGCCTGATGTGCAGAATGATGATCTGAATTTGTCGCGGTTGCCTCTGTAAACCTGTACAGTCAATTAAATCAGAAGGTTTTAGAACTCCTGCACTGTTTCATCGGATGTGACGTAACGCTCGTTTATCTGGTTCTCACTTTCTAATGGTTTTAGTTGTTCCAGTTTTAGTTGGATTTAAACTGGTTTTAGATGGATTTAAAATGTTTTTAGTTGAATTTGAACAGGTTTTAGTTGGATTTTAACATAACATAACTGAGGGAGAGATAAAACATTGCCAAGGGCCTTGAGTTTGACATGTCTTCTTTCTGGGTTCCGTAGACTCCTCTTCTTTCTGCTGTAAAGATAAATGTTCATGTGTTAAATGTCTATAATCATCCATCATCGGTTTATTGTTGATCATTCAGGTCACCGCAAAAACCTACATAATGCACCTAAAACTGATATGCCCCTATAACCACTCGCTTGATATTGAGTCACTTTTAAACAGATAATTGTTCCAGACTGGGAGCACTTCTAAACTGTGTTCTTTTTTTATAATTATCCTGATGAATAGAGTGTGGTCGCAGTGTTTGTCATCGAGTGGGGGAAGCCAGCCAGTTACCTGTCTGTCTGTATCTGCCTCTGAGAGTGACTCAAAGCCTTTTTGTTCGACGCTCTCTATTTTTGCCAAAAATAACCTGATCCTGGTTCTCCATCTCCTCCTACACACAATATCAATGCCTCCTATGCCTCTCCAGCAAGAAGTGGACAGATACAGCCACTGGTCTTTTACCTTTTTACAAGATGCCTTTATGGATGAAAATGAACCACGTTTTAAAACGAGTCACCATCAGGAAAAGAGTACAGACAGGGCCATATGCAGAGTGAAGGTCTTTGAGCTATGGACTAGAGCCGCACAATATATCACTAAAGTATTGGTATCGCAAAAATACAGGAACTACTTGTATCGCATGAACGTCCTGGTCTTCCAACTGACAGAGAATGACACTGTGCCTGCATCAAACTAATCCCCAAAAAGTCCTGGTTTACTCTTGTTTTCTACTTTTCTTGGTGTGACAACATGGGACCAGGAGGGTTAAAGGTCAGTTTTTACTGTAAAGGGTTGTTGTAGATAAAGACATGTGGAAGTTATGCACGAAAGAAGGACTAAGCAAACACTAAAAGCATGTTATGGGGCAGTCTTTCAACTACATTTTCTCAGATATTACGATTTCTTTTAAAGAAATGAATGCAGATTTGTTTATCATTTTGTATCAGAACTCAAAAGTGATTCTAGTTTTGGCCTGTGGCCATCCCAAGTTAAACTATTACTATACCAAATACCACAGGTTATTTTGTTTTAATATTAACAGGTATTTTTTCTAATATTGTCCAGCCCTTTTCTGGACCGTAGTATATTTTCCAGTGCGTGTAGTAATGAAGGGAAATCTCAAGACTGTCTCTTTATTATTTTACATGACCTTTAGGGAAAATTTATTGGGTTTAAAATCTCCAAACCAGATCAGAAATGATGTATAACTAAACATATTTAATGATATACAATCTTTATGCCTGTATCTGTGTTTAAAGTCTTTGTTTCTATTAATTTAAGTTAATTTATTGCATGTTTTCAGACTCACTGTGGCTACAACAGAGAAATATCATGGATAAATCCTCACAAACGTCCTATAATTCCACTTGTCTTTAAACAAACAGATAATCTGCCAGGATATGTTTTTGTCATAATATATGATGTAACATAACAAGCTCTTATTGGACCTCAGTGTTTTAAATTCCTCTGCACAGTCATGAGGACGGTTACAGTCACAGTTCACTTCAGGACGATCAGAGCAAATGAGCCAGAACCCTACAGAGATGACACACTATGGCCCTGTGTGAACCAGTGTTAAAGTCCAAGTCACCAGTGTTAGAGTCTGAGTCGCATTCGAGTCATCAGTGTTAGAGTCGGAGTCACATTCGAGTCCTCGGTGTTAGAGTCCAAATCACATTTGAGTCCTCAGTGTTAGAGTCCGAGTCAAATTTGAGTCCTCGGTGTTAGAGTCCGAGTCACATTTGAGTCCTCAGTGTTAGAGTCCGAGTCACATTCGAGTCATCAGTGTTAGAGTCGGAGTCACATTCGAGTCCTCGGTGTTAGAGTCCGAGTCAAATTTGAGTCCTCGGTGTTAGAGTCCGAGTCACATTTGAGTCCTCAGTGTTAGAGTCCGAGTCACATTCGAGTCATCAGTGTTAGAGTCGGAGTCACATTCGAGTCCTCGGTGTTAGAGTCGGAGTCACATTCGTGTCCTCGGTGTTAGAGTCCAAATCACATTTGAGTCCTCGGTGTTAGAGTCCAAGTCACATTTGAGTCCTCAGTGTTAGAGTCCAAATCACATTTGAGTCATCAGTGTTAGAGTCGGAGTCACATTCGAGTCCTCGGTGTTAGAGTCCAAATCACATTTGAGTCCTCAGTGTTAGAGTCCGAGTCAAATTTGAGTCCTCGGTGTTAGAGTCCGAGTCACATTCGAGTCATCAGTGTTAGAGTCCGAGTCGCATTCGAGTCCTCGGTGTTAGAGTCCGAGTCGCATTCGAGTCATCAGTGTTAGAGTCGGAGTCACATTCGAGTCCTCGGTGTTAGAGTCCGAGTCGCATTCGAGTCCTCGGTGTTAGAGTCCGAGTCGCATTCGAGTCATCAGTGTTAGAGTCAGAGTCACATTCGAGTCCTCGGTGTTAGAGTCCAAATCACATTTGAGTCCTCAGTGTTAGAGTCCGAGTCACATTCGAGCCCTCAGTGTTAAAGTCCGAGTCCTCAATGTTAGAGTCTGAGTCACCTCCAAGTCCTCAGTGTCAGAGTCCGAGTAACATTCGAGTCCTCAGTGTAAGATTCCGAGTCACATTCGAGTCCTCAGTGTTAGAGTCCGAGTCACATTCGAGTCACCAGTGTAAGATTCCGAGTCACATTCGAGTCCTCAGTGTTAGAGTCCGAGTCACATTCGAGTCACCAGTGTAAGATTCCGAGTCACATTCGAGTCCTCAGTGTTAGAGTCCGAGTCACATTCGAGTAACCAAGTCACCAAAGACAAGTCTGAGTCCAAGTCCAAGTCATGCAAAAAAGTCCATTCTGAGTCGAGTCATCTTCAGTTAAACTGGAAGTCCGAGGCTCTAAAGAAAGAGCCAAGTCAAATCCAAGTCCCCAGTGAGTTAGAAATCTGAAAACTGTGGGAGCCTGACACGGATTGGGATTTTAGTTTTGTAGAAACTATTTTCATTAAACACTTTTAATGGAATGTATTTATTTAGGCTCAACGTCTGGGTCACATTAGTGGCTGGAGTTAAAGGAGAGCAGCTCGTCCTGCTCTGAACACATGCAACAGACTGAGGTCTGACCTGTATCCTCTGGGCTCGTCCAAGTCTAAGTCTAAGTTCGAGGTATTAGTTCTCCAGTCTAAGTCTAAGTCTGAGTCTAAGTCTGAGTCAAAGTCCGAGCCATACAAAACCAAGTCCGAGTCCGAGTCATTGAGGTTTCCCCTCGGATCTAGTCACAAGTCACAAAAATGAGTTGATGACTGGACTGAAGTCTGAGTGCAGGACTCGAGTACTGGATCGTGTCCCTACAGGGGCGTGTCTCTACAGGGCCGTGTTAATACAGGACCATGTCCCTACAGGACCGTGTCTCTACAGGACCGTGTCTCTACAGGGCCGTGTCCCTACAGGGCCGTGTCTCTACAGGACCGTGTCTCTACAGAACCGTGTCTCTACAGGGCCGTGTCCCTACAGGACCATGTCTCTACAGGGCCGTGTCCCTACAGAGCCGTGTCCCTACAGGACCGTGCCTCTACAGAACCGTGTCTCTACAGGACCGTTTCCCTACAGGGCCGTGTCCATACAGGACCGTGTCTCTACAGGACCGTGTCTCTACAGGACCGTGTCCCTACAGGGCCGTGTTCATACAGGACCGTGTCTCTACAGAACTGTGTCTCTACAGGACCGTTTCCCTACAGGACCGTGTCTCTACAGGACCGTGTCTCTACAGGACCGTGTCCCTACAGGGCCGTGTTCATACAGGACCGTGTCTCTACAGAACCGTGTCCCTACAGGACCATGTCTCTACAGAACCGTGTCTCTACAGGGCCGTGTCCCTACAGGGCCGTGTCCCTACAGGACCGTGTTCATACAGGACCATGTCTCTACAGAACCGTGTCTCTACAGAACCGTGTCTCTACAGGGCCGTGTACCTACAGGACCGTGTCTCTACAGGACCGTGTCCCTACAGGACCGTGTCCCTACAGAACCGTGTCCCTACAGGACCGTGTTCATACAGGACCATGTCTCTACAGAACCATGTCTCTACAGAACCGTGTCTCTACAGGACTGTGTTCATACAGGACCGTGTCTCTACAGGACCGTGCCTCTACAGGACCGTGTCCATACAGGACCGTGTCTCTACAGGACCGTGTTCATACAGGACCGTGTCTCTACAGGACCGTGTTCATACAGGACCGTGCCTCTACAGGACCGTGTTCATACAGGACCGTGTCCCTACAGGACCGTGTCCCTACAGGACCGTGTCTCTACAGGACCGTGTTCATACTAGTCATCACATCTTCCAAATATTGTGCATCTGTTTAGTTCAACATAAAGCTTGATGTGCACGTCCTGGAAATGACAGTTGCAGTGGTCTTTGCGAGGTTAGCACAGCACGAACGTACAGGGTTTAATTCTCAGCCAGGGTCTTTGTGTTCTTCCCGAGTGTTTATAGGTTTTCTCCAAAAGCTTGTACAGCTGCTCTATAAGAAGCCAAGACTCCACTGCAAATGAGATTAGTAATCTCAGTGGACTTTCCTGGTTGAATAAAGGTCATATGAACAATAAATAACCTCTTTTTCAGATATGCACTAAAGGCTTCTGTCCCAAAATGGGATTAGCCTCAATGTTTACAGAGTTACACGGTGGACTATAGTGAGCTGTTTGCACTCTGTCTATGAAAGGGCGATTAGTTCTTTTCCTTCTTCATGTTGAACAACCATTACAAATACGCTAAAGTAACATATTTTTATGATATCAGGGCTTACTAAACTGGAATATTAAAACTAACAGTGGTCTACTTGAAAATATATCCATCAATGTCAAATTTAAAAGTATTGAATTGCAGCTGGTTTAATATTAAAGTTTAATTTATCCCTTGATAAAACACAAGGACAGTGTGGTTAAATGGCAGCAATCGAGGGTTGGAAAGTGTACTAAAGCACATTTTATGACTGTAGTAATTAAATAAGAGTAGCACTCGGCATGTCTCTTAACACTTAAAAAAGTTTAATTACTTTTTCATAATCTTTTGTAAAATGCGTTCATTCATTCCAGTATTACAACCTGCTTTTGCACATTCCTTCTTTTCTCAATGAGCCAAAGATAATAGACACATGTCCAACTCAAGGCCCGTGGGCCAAATGCAGCACTTTGCAATGTTTTATGTGGTTCCAATACATTTAGGAGTTTTTTTTTTAACAGGTTTTATTTGGATTTGAATAGGTTTTCTAGTCCATCGTTTAACCCAGACACAATGACACAATGAACAAATAAAACAAGTATTACAACACAAACACAAAATATCATATTATTTTTCCTTTGCCTTTTAGCAACAATAATAAGAATAAATAAATGGAAATGTACTAAAATTGAAACTCACATTTATTTATTTTTGCCTGGCGTCCATTGGTCTTTAACAGGAGAAAAAATGTTTTTTGCACTTAGGAAATGATAATGTGCCAAAAAAGATTTTTTATATTTTACAGGGCTTCAGTAGAAATTTAATACTCGTGCAACTCGTGTAACTGACCTGAAAATCTAATAATGTTCAGTTAAAAGGTCCATTTCTGCTTTTTCTGGTCTTTTTAATCAGTCCTGGACATTAGCATCACAGGTTAGCTATGTTAGCCTTGACAGTTACATTAGCTAAGTTGATGCTGCTCAGTGCCGCCAACAGGTCCACTTTACAGTCACCGTAGTCCGCTTCCACTTCTTTACGAAGTAAATTCATTCCTAAAGAAAAAATAAGCCCTGGTCCACTGAGCATTTACAATTGGCTTTTTAAACTGTGACCAAAGGATAACAAAAACAGGCCTTTCTCAAAAAATACACTAGATGGCGCTGTCAGTTGACTGATTTGTCCTGTAGAAGGATCAGAATTGATAAAGTCTTTTGGAATTAGAGACGAAAATTCTTCACCTTTTAGTGTCCAGATGCTTTTACTTTAACTTTTTTTTCTTTCTATAGCTTTAGTGTTTGCTTCATCAAAGTGAGCTTAAATGAAATGAACATTTGACATGTGAATGGACTGGGCTGTTCTGCCATGGGACTGACTGAAGTGAATGACACCAGATTATCCTGATTATTGCAGGATTCTCTCTTTAAAATAGCAGGCATTAGGACAGAGTATTAATGACTTGTAAGTGCCCTAATTAAAGGCTTATCTCTGGTGTCCACAGTGAGCTCTGACCATTTGTCTGTGATATTTATTTAATCAGCAAGTATATGTCTGACCTAGGACTGACTTGGCTCGTGCTAATGACTGAGGCTGAGACGAGGCTATGGAATCTACAAGAGGGGAGGGGATATAAATGTGTGGCAGAAGAGTTTATTTGACCTTTAGAGTCAATTGAAACACTGCTGGTGGTAAATTCAGCCATTACACTACATTTACATATTTCCAGGATCTCTCAGATGATGCATGCTGTTTGCTCTAAGAAAGAAATCAATGCTGAGCAGGAATCTTTATTATTTACCATTACAATGATTAGTACAATTATTTTTTTCATTTTAACCCTCCTCAAAGATTTATCATAATAGTAAACTATCTGCTGTTGGCTTGTTAACATCAGGGGCCAACATTTTACATTTGTACGAATATAAATTTAAAACTATTCTTTTCTATCCAAGCACTGGATTATTTGATATGTCTGAATTAAAAAGGTTACTTATGTTGTGTCAGAACTGTTTGTGAAGGAGACAGAGTTAGTCCAGACTTAGACCAGGTCCAGACTCATGGAGGTCAGTGTTAGTCCAGTCTTAGACCAGGTCCAGACTCAGAGGTCAGTGTTTGAAGGAGACAGAGTTAGTCCAGTCTTAGACCAGGTCCAGACTCACGGAGGTCAGTCTTAGACCAGGTCCAGACTCACGGAGGTCAGTGTTTGTTGAAGGAGACAGAGTTAGTCCGGTCTTTGACCAGGTCCAGACTCATGGAGGTCAGTGTTTGAAGGAGACAGAGTTAGTCCGGTCTTAGACCAGGTCCAGACTCATGGAGGTCAGTGTTTGAAGGAGACAGAGTTAGTCCAGACTTAGACCAGGTCCAGACTCACGGAGGTCAGTGTTTGAAGGAGACAGAGTTAGTCCAGTCTTAGACCAGGTCCAGACTCACAGAGGTCAGTCTTAGACCAGGTCCAGACTCACGGAGGTCAGTGTTTGTGAAGGAGACAGAGTTAGTCCGGTCTTAGACCAGGTCCAGACTCATGGAGGTCAGTGTTTGAAGGAGACAGAGTTAGTCCCGTCTTAGACCAGGTCCAGACTCATGGAGGTCAGTGTTAGTCCAGTCTTAGACCAGGTCCAGACTCATGGAGGTCAGTGTTAGTCCAGTCTTAGACCAGGTCCAGACTCATGGAGGTCAGTGTTTGAAGGAGACAGAGTTAGTCCAGTCTTAGACGAGGTCCAGACTCATGTAGGTCAGTGTTTGTGAAGGAGACAGAGTTAGTCCGGTCTTAGACCAGGTTTGTGAAAGAAACAGGAAGTTTTAATTCAATCCCAGGAACAGATAAATATATGTTTATGGTCTTGATGGAGCAAAAATAATCAATAAATCGTTTTTTTAGTGCGTTTGTTTGTGTTTAAAAATATCAGTCCATTTTGACATTATGTGGTGGAAAATTCAAAGAGTCTGAACCGAGATTACCTCAGAGTTTCATTTCCAACCCTCATTAGTCTTAGTCACATCAGTCTTAATAATGCTCCTTCCTTTCTATAAATAAATATCCTGGTAATTTGGAGGCTGTTATTCGGGTAAAAAGGAAGTGCAGCGTGACTCGACAAACACATTATTGTAAGTGAGTCACTTCCTTTTCCTTTCACCCTTCACTAAATACAATACTTTGCTAATTTAGGATCTTCTGACTATAATTATCGACGGGAGACTCCCTGAAACACCCACCAGCGTTTAAACGGCCCACAGATGTAATCAACCGTGAACGTAACACAAATGCTCTGCCCTTCTAATGTAATCCTGCCACAAACGTAAAGCAGGTGACAGAAGGAAAAGTAATATAACATTACTCTTACTTGATCTGTTTGGCTGCATAATATTAGAATAAATATGTTAATATTGTGATAACGATATAACGATATAAAAATAAAGCAATAAAAACCTGCAGTGTGTCGATACCTCTTTGGACACTTTGAAGGAAAGTCCAAGGCTCTGGACCAAGGGCTTAACCAGTCTCTTTTAATAGAAAACAAGTTAAATACAATACACTTTAGTGCCTGATTTTCATTTTTGCAAACCAGCCAAGTACTTAAATGACCTCAGCACAATGACTTAATCATTCATAACTTCAGCCCAAAAAAGGAAATGCTTAAACTCCTAAAGATACTTTTAAGTTAAGTTCTTTATTATTCCACACCTACAGCCTCTTAAACAATCTGGAGATGAATGTAGGTAATCTACTCTTTTCTGTATTTTTTCTTTTGTTTCCATGAGGAGGATATTTGAGTGTTTAACTTTTATTACAGGTACTTCGCATGGATATAGAGCCAGCCCTTGATAGTTTCCAGTTTGCGTTCACTAAGAAGCGTAGCACAAATGATGCAATTTCAACATTAATGCATCTGGCTTTGAAACATCAACAACAATCCTGCTGCATATGACAGGTTGCTTTTTATTGATTTTAGTTCTGCTTTTAACTCCTTCCAACTGAATAAATTAGTTCAGCTGAATGTGAACCCTTTTTTAATCAAATGGTACCATTCCTTTCTTTCAAATCAATCACAACAAGTGAAATTCAACTCTGTCCTCTCCAACATAACTGTGAGCAGTACAGGGGCCCCTCAAGGGTGCGTCAGATCACCATTCCTTTTCACTCTGTACACTAATGACTAACCAATATGTAATCAAGTTTTCAGATGATACCGTTATCCTCAGTCTGCTCACAAAAGACTTAAATAACCATAAAACTGCTGTGGCTGTGGACCAATAGACAGCTCATCAACACAAGTAAAACCCTGGAGACGCTGCTCGACCCAAGATCAGGGGGGATCGGTGCCCAGTGACTATTCATGGAAACACCATCAAACAGGTCACGTCCTTCAAATACCTGGGCGTGCACATCGACAGTGACCTCAGCTGGCACACGCAGGTGGAGAGTGTTTGTGCCAGAGTCCACCAGCGCCTCCATTTTCTAAGACGTCTCAGACTGTTTGGTGTCTGTAAAAACAAGCTCAAATTCACAATCTAGTTAAAACAGTAAGATAATGGGCACTCCTGCCCCACTGACCCCACAGGAGATGTTCGAGGTCATCAGACAGGCCAACAATATTCTGTCTGACACAGAAGAATATGTTTTAATGAATTCAGGAGGTACAGGGTTCCACTCTGTAAACACAATCGTCTTTAAAACTCATCCCTCTCTCAGACTGGAGACTTGTTGCTGGTGCTGTCACATCAGGAGGTGACATTCCCCCTGTTGTTCTTAAAAATGTTGTTTTTAAAATTGTCCTTATTGTTATTTATGTATTTATCATCTTTTATGTGACTGTGTTTTATGTTGTGCTGCAGTACTGCCTTTTTTATCCCATGGGAGACAAATAAAAGAAACTTTGACTTTGACTTTGAACTTTGAACTTTCACCAACACAGCTCACAGACAAAAGGAAAATACTACAAAATCAAAAGAGGCTAAAGCTAAAGCTCAGGACCTACCCGTGTGGGCTAACATTTATATTAAAATGCTTACAATTAGTTCTGTTCAGCATTTAGGATTCCCACAGAAACTGACACAACTTAAGGAAGACTTAACCTTAACCACTCATCTCCAAAACCCCCTTTAACACCTTTTCTGTTTTTTAATAACCCACATTAACATATGTTAGAATAACACGAGCTAATTACTCACATAGTTGAGTTTAAATGAGGTCAAATATACGAGACAAACGAGTCAATCGCTAGTGATTTTACGACAGAATAAAGAAGTTAACAGACAAACTCACCACATTATCAGATGTCCTCACTTCCCTCTGAGTTAAAGTCTTTTTCATCCTGACATGGAAACTGTCCAGTCCTGGTTCAGTTCTGGAATCATTCTGTGATTTTAACAGCCCGAGCTGGAGGTTAAAGTGCTGTCATTCAACTTTGACGCGTTTATTTTTCTGATAAAATAAACGTTCCCTCTTCGTCCATAACGTCAGGAAATGTCCGTATTATTTTCCAACGCAGCACAAACAGAGCCCGAGACTCAACTTTTTAATTTTAGTTGTTTCTCATTCATTTATGAAGCTGCACTAAACATGTTGAACTTTCTGCAACCGTGTCCACAACATAATAACCTGAGTAACCTAGGAACGCCGGTTCAAAAGTATATTTTACACAATGCACTTGTAACGTCTTGTGGTTCGGACCAAAGCCTCTCGAGGGTCCGGGTCATGGTCAGCTGATTTATCCGGGGGCACGTGCCCCTGTAAAAGTGTTCTGGGAACGCCCTTGTTATGGACTAACTGCAAGTGCTCAGAACTGGGGCTAAATTAAAACTAAATCAAGAACTGAACCAGGCCCAAACCAAGACTGAGGGTGTTTAGACGGCATTACTGTGGTTAAAGGCTCTTATAAACTGGAAAAATACAATATGAGACATGTTTTTTTTATCAATATTGAATAAAAATAACTCTTTTTTGGAAACACTCAGAGCCATATGTCGTAGTGTAGCGACGAAAATAGAACTAAACAAAACATAAAACAACGTGTTCTTTGTTAAACTTATCTCATTTCCACTTTTATTTCCTTAGTTTGCTCTTTATTATGGGTTTGCATTTGGTTGAGAGTCCTAACGTTTGCCATATAAAAAGACTAACCAGGACTTTAAAACCTTTTAAAACGTTTTTATTTGGTCACCAAAGTTTAATCTGATCTGACTGAACAATTATTTTGAGATTGGCCCAGTGTAGGAAGATATCTTTGTGATATATTGTGCAGCCCTAGTGTCTAACTTACATTTTAAGTAACATACTTATAGTCCAACACATACAGTGTACATTCATAATCACAGCACGATTACAGTGTTCCTCTGTTTTAATAAAATATTTCCCTTTTGGTTTATTCATTCTTGAAGCTTTGGTAATGTTGACATTTGTGCTAATAAAGCAAAATTTGACTTTCGTTATTCAGTTAACAGTGTCTTATACATGTTGCCAGCTCCGATCTTCCACTGCCAATGACATTTACGTCCCACATATTTCTCTCCTTTAGATTCCTGATTATTGTACAAATGACTAATGAATCTAACTATTATATTTATTCAATGACAAAAACACACACTCTTGAGAACAGAAACCTTTTATATTACATTTAGCACTTAAACATTGTAATTGTTAATATGGCAGCATTTTAAGCAGGTTTATTGTATCTCTTTAGCTGGACACATCTTTAAAAATACTCCTCAAATGCACATGTGCGGTGCATGTAGCGTTTACTGCAGCCCTGCCTGACTGCTCATGTATAATAAAAGCAGTCTAACCCCCCGCAGCGTTTTCCCACAGTCGTCTAAATGTGCGCCTTTTATATTCGGTCAGAGAGAAGACACTGCTGCTAAAAGAGTCACGCATTTCACGTTTTTCATTCTCTAAAATGACATTGTGTGTTGTGTGAGCAGAGACGTGTTGGATTGTTTGAAATGGACATGATGTAATGAGATGAGGAGTTAAAGACTCAAAAGCACGACAAACAAGTCAAAATCAGAGTCATACACAAACAGGAATACAGTTTCCTGGCACAAAGGAACAAGACTATCTGGCACGGGACAGGACAACGAGGCACAGGTGAAACACAGGGAAAGGGAAACACATGAGGACAGAAGACAGGTCAGTGAGGTGTCAGAAAACAGGAAGTAACATGAACAAAAGAAAAGACAAAGAGAAGTAGAGCGGGTTCTGACAGTGATCGCATTAGGTTTCTGATGATAGAGGAGTTGGCTGGGGAGGTGAAGGGCAGATTTTATTGTTTCTGCTGACTGTATAAATGTGGAAACGCTAATTGGACAGTGACATTGTGCATTTATTAGAAAGCTCTGATCTGTTTGTGAGAACGTCAGAGCAAATTTGATTTAAACATGTTTAAATAAAAATAAATCACAATCAGTGTCTGCCATGTTTCATTACGAGGTTTGGGAAGATTCCAGTTAATTTTAACTTTGTAAGTGTAAGTGTGGGGACTATTGGCATTAGCTCCTTTTCTACCAAAATTTCCAGGAACCTTTATTTACAGGACTTTATTTATTTAACGAATTCCTGGTAATCTGTGTTTGCATTTCCATCCCCAACTGTTCACTTTAAACTTAAAAAGCTGGCATCTGAAACCTTTCACATACAACGACAACAACAAACAGCACTCAGCTGCTAAAATTTAAAACAAGGTACTTTTTCAGGGAAATTTGAACCTGAGGGAAAGTTATTATGCTGAGGTTTTTCAAAATCCCAGGTAAATGAAAACAGTTCCTGCGGTGGAAAAGGGGCTCATGTCAATAATTAATCTAAAGAAGAGAGTAAATGCTCTTGTAGCGACGAGAGGCTGGGGGTACAGCTGTATGTTGCTGCAGAAAACCGTCTGTTTCCGGTTTAATCCATCTTTTTAAACATTGACTTCATAGAGCTGCTCCAATTTCCGATAATTTAGGGACTCCGTATTTAAGGAACATGTTCTGCTTGTGTTTAATGCAGTGTAGACGATAAATACAATGTTTTAATTCACAAAGTGAGAGCTGTACAACACTGACTACAAACTGGAAATAGATGCTGCTAATATTAATAATAATAATGTTTTCAGGAAAAAGTATAACATTATTTATGTTTTCTGTGGAAAGAACAGAGGAACGTAATTTATTTGAATAACCTTTCCGTTTAATGTTTGTCCTTTTGCTTCTTGTTTTTGTGCCACAGCGCTCCAGTAGAACAGGGCTTATATATTAGTTTCTTTTAAGTTAAATAGAAACTTTATTGCTCGTGAGGGATGTGTGCCAGGCTTTAGACTTACTGTATTAACTCTTTCCTTCTCTGCTCTGCCTCTTTATGTCTTTCAGACTCTGGCGCTCCACTCTCAGGGAAAGTCCCAGCCCCTCAGCCAACGTTTGAGCCACCTTTCCTCTGAAAATGAAAGGCTTGTCCAGTAGTCGGAGCCATCACCAGGTGGTCTCCTACGACCCTTCCTACGATCCCTTGGGCCACCACATTGACCGTAAACCCTTTTTGATAAGCCAAATGGACATGCCTGTTCCCATTCAAATGCCCAACCTGTCCGAGCTGTCCTACTACAACCCACAGCACACCTCGTACGCCTCTGACAGCAACAGCATCGTACCGTACGGGACCTTCCCTCGCCGGTGCCACTCCACCTCCTCGTCCCACCATCAGGACGTGAAGGATGAGTGCATGGCAGTGGTTCCGTATGTGGGAGGCGGAGGGGGCGGCTACGGAGGTAAAACGCCTACACGCGTCCCCACTAACTTCGCAGAATCGTTCGAGCGGCAGTCGTCGTTTTCCAGGGACGGCTATCACACGTTGCAGTACAAAAGAGGAATGGTGGCCCACAGTAGCGGGATGGGGCCCAACAACAACAACAACGACAGCCCAGGAAGGATCCGCCATCTTGTCCACTCAGTCCAGAAACTCTTCACCAAGTCGCACTCACTGGAAGGGCCGCACCACACACAGTCCGTCAAGGGCCCCAGTAACGGGAGCGTCTCTGGGGGAGGAGGCGGAGGAGGAGGAGGGGTTGGCGGGTCACGGGCCAGTCCAGAAGGCGAGGCTACACCGGGACGCCATCGGAAACGCAGCAAGAGCCGTGAACGCTGCAGGTCGGCCGAACCCAAACACCGAGGGCACTACCACCACCACCAGCTCCACGGCACCGCCTCGGCCCCCGGCTCCGGATACTGGAGCTCGGACGACAACCTGGAACGGGAGCTGTGCCTGTACCACCCGCACCACCACCAGCCTCCGCCTTCGCCTTCTCCGTCCATGTCCCCCTCCCCCATCGGCATGACCATCAGCCGATATCCGGGAAACCCTCCGGACAACTACCCCCACTCCCCGCTCACATCCTCGCAGTCCCACCAGTACTTCATGATGGACCCCTACAACACCATAAACGAGCACCCCCACCCTCACCCCCACGCGCACCACCACCACGGCCACTCGCACAACCACCCGCCGCTCAAAGTGTCCCGGAGCAACGACGTCAAATACACCTCGTCGCCTTGTGCGCCCGTTAGCATTAGCAGCAATAACACAGGAGCAGGAGGAGGAGAAAGAGGAGGAGGTGGGGCCTTGCTGCCGCTGAGTCTCGCGGATGGGCCCCACACGAAGAAAGGGGCGTGGTCTTCGAGCCTAACGGTGAGCAGGGCCCGAGAGGTCTACACCAACAACAACAGCCACAACCAACAGCGAGCCATCCCAGGACCCGGTAACCTAAACCTAGATAGAGCTTTAGTCAAATCTAAGGCCAGTCAGCAGCAGGAGCGCACAGGCCATTTCCTACAGGTAAACTACCCCCCAGTCCCCATCCCAGTAGGTCGACCCACCCCCCCCGACCCTCTGTTGAACCCGTTTTTCTCAACCTTTTTCCCTGGTGTTTCTTCTAAAGCCAGTGGTGTCCATTTCTAAGAACCCTCCTTGTTTTGAGGTTAGCAACTCAGTTACAAGCAGAGACAGTGGAGGCATGTATGCTGCTTAATCAGACTAAGATTAGATAAAGACATAAACAAACATATTTTATCACTTTTTTGTTGATTGTTGTGGTCACTAAAAAATTACTTTGTGGAAAGCACAGACTAAGTTGAGAATGATTTTATCCAACCTTGTTAAGTTTATGTGCTATTAACTCTATTCTAAGCATTAGCATTTAGTGCTATTTGGGCTGAAGGCTATAAAATACAGAGACCACATGAAGTCTGAGCGGAGCGCTGCTTTTCTTTCTTAAGCATTTGATTTCGGATAAAGACAGGAGTCCAGTTACACCTGAGGTGTCCAAACGTTTAGTAACTAGGGCCACATTTTATGAGAAATTTTTTACAGTCAACAGTCTCTACAAGTACAGGTTTTAGATGGATTTGAACCGGTTTAAGATGGATTTGAACAGGTTTTAGATGAGTTTGAACAGGTTTAGATGGATCTGAACAGGTTTTAGATGGATTTGAACAGGTTTTAGTTGGATTTGAACAGGTTTTAGATAGATTTGAACAGGTTTTAGATGGATTTGAACCGGTTTAAGATAGATTTGAACAGGTTTTAGATGGATTTGAACAGGTTTTAGATGGATTTGAACATGTTTTAGTTGGATTTGAACAGGCACTAAGAGTTAGATAGACTTATTTCTTCAAAAGAGTGACTTGTTTAAGAAGAACGTTAATTGTGGACAGAAGAACGTTAATTGTGGACAGAAGAACGTTAATTGTGGACAGAAGAACGTTAATTGTGGACAGAAGAACGTTAATTGTGGACAGAAGAACGTTAATTGTGGACAGAAGAACGTTAATTGTGGACAGAAGAACGTTAATTGTGGACAGAAGAACGTTAATTGTGGACAGAAGAACGTTAATTGTGGACAGAAGAACGTTAATTGTGGACAGACTAGTCTTGCAGTGGATAAGCTAAAGATGATGCATAATGAGTGTAAGGGTTGTAAGAGAAACGTGAAATACGGGATGAAAGTGGTTTGTTTTACTTTGTGAAGTTACAAGGCAAGCTGGTGACTCATGGATGTGCTAAGATTAGTGAGAAATCTTTTCAGTCAGTCAGTATTGACAGTGTGATCTGGCAGAGGATTAAGGATTGTGAGACTAAAGAACTGCTTAAATCATTTGTCTATGCTCAGATAATCACAAGTATTATCAGCCTCACTTAAGATTCGCGGAGGGGACTTCCTTTTGACTAGATTTCTTGTTTGGAAATGGATATCACTGGCTAAAGCTGAGGACACACTAGAACTCAACTTGAATAAATTAAGTAACTAAATAAATATAAAATATTTAACTGAGCTGAAGTGTTAGGGTGAACACACTGGGCGCTGAAAAGCTCAGACCTCAAGGTTCCTGTGGAGTAGAGAGTGTAGATGACAGAAAACAGACCTAAGCCACCTAAAGATCTTTGATGTGACAGAAATGAATCTACCCAGTAACATGTTTTTGAAATTTAAATATACCAATTGAATAATTTACATGATGTAATTCTCCAGAACTAATATCACATAAAGGGGCAGAACAGAACAACCTGACAATCTTATAAAACTGTATTTTGGATGCTTGACCTGAAATCTAACTATCTAATAAAAAGACATATGTCACATTTGAGAAAAACAGACTTTATTCACTTTAACTTCTGCTAACAAACAGAAAAACAATCAAACTCCACCGGCTCATGAGTTGGAGTCTTTATTCAAACATATTTAGACTGTAACTGTCTCAGTAAAAGTGCCTGAATTAAACAAGCATATAACCCTGTCAGAATGAGAATAAGCTAATTGTAAATGAAGTAGTTGGCATTAATGAATATGTAATTAATGAAAAATCAAAATTTTCTTAATAAAACTATAAATGCTTATTATTCAAGACTAGAATACCACAACAGTGACTGTAACCAAAGGTAATAATGGTCCTGCAGATAGAGTTTCACACTGCGTACCTCGATATTTAAACTCTCTGTGATGTTGTAGTGTGTCCACAGCCTCAGAGGGAACACCGCTCATTGATTCAAATGTCCCACTTGAATCTCCGCCTCTCCCTCTTCTCCCCCACTCACCTCACCGTAGTTCTTCTTACCCCCACCCCTCTTTTTTACCACTCACCACCACCACCACCACCTCGTCCTTTCAGTTCTTTTACTTTTGGAGAGAGCCTCCGTCGTCCTCTGTCCTCCTCCTTTTGAGTTGAGAGAGCAGTAAGTGCAGAGTCAGTAGTGGCCTTACTCTCTGACCGTCCGATAGGCACCACATAAAATCACCACCAACACACTTTTCCTTCTGTTCCTTATGACTTCACGGGACGGTTTCACAACAGTGTCTTCAAACCAGTCTTCATTCAGAGCTTACAAACTCATTTTAGTCTCTTAATGAAATGTTCTCAGGTGCAAACGCACCTGTGAGTTTGCAGTGCAGTCTGAGTAAAAATACAGAAAAAACACTTTCAAACTGAAGTAGCACGCTCTAAAATAAAGGTAGGTTAATTCTTCCATATATTACAAGTTAGCTCAGCACAGTTAGCTGATTTACTGAAAGATTAAGGAGAAATGTTTAGCATTGTCTTTCTTTTCCTTTTTCTTCTTCATAATATTCACAGCTCTGACCTGTAAAACATACAAACTTATGGGCTATCATTACTGAAATTATATTCCCAGAACATCTTACAATGCACATATGTAAATGAGCCTATGCGTTTTACAAAGAATAATGCATTAAACCCCTCTGGAGGGATTATTTTTGGACCTCAGTGTTCATAAAATCCTGTGATTATGCATTCAGCTCACAAAAAGAGAGGAAGCAGATCTCATAGTCATGCAACCAGAAATAGACTAAAACAAATGACATGTACTCGTTTTATACATATTAGGTTTCAAACCCCGATGGTTTGACACTTTTAAAAGGCTTCAATCTGAAAAGGGTCTATTGTTATTGACTGGTCTCGAGTACTTTTGTGAAACTGTCCCATGTTTCATTGAATCTTACAATCTGTTGTGTGTGACTGATGTGCAGTGGTTTGTGGATTTCAGTGATGAAAAGGTCCTTCTGTTAGAGGGGAGACAGTATTTTGTATCAATGGTTATGGAAGGTTTTTGCTTTTGTGATACTTTATTGTGATACAGATTTCACATTGTGACCCACACCAACGGTTGGACTCTGAGGTGGAGCTGTATTTCTCGACCCTGGTGTGTACAGCCGTAAACTGCTGCAGAACGCTTTATTCTGCTTTATTCACGGCTTTATGATCATTACATTCATAGAGCTGATCTAATTTCCTACATTTTAGGAACTGGTTGTTGTTTAATGCAAAGGAGGCGACAAATGCCATGTTCTAATTCTTAAATCACGAGCCATATAAAGATGAAAACTGGAAACAGCTGTTTGTATATGAATAAAATGATATAAATAACATGCACAGTGAGGGGTCGAATAAGGGCAGAAACAGTGAAATAATAAATCTGATTTGGAGACAGTTTGGTCCATGTGTGGAAAGTGTGTGGTCCTGTTTCAAAAAGGTGGCGCTTAAATCTGCTGTCTGTTGATTGGACAACTTTACCCAACTGTCTGAAGCTGTCGTAACTAATGCACAACTAGAACATCTGCTCTAATTTGTCCCTTTGCAAACAAGACTCCTCTTGCTTCACACATTTACCCATGAGCCCTTTCACCGTAACGACCCCTCACTTTGCAGCTGAGACGTGTTTTCTTTTATTCATGTCCCTCTGAATAGCAGAGTATGTGCTGCTGCCGGTGTACAGCTCCACAGCAGCAGCACCACTGGCTCTCTAAAGCTGCAGTCTCGAGCCGTCAAACAAGCCCCGCGTTTCCACGGCAACCAGCTTTCAGCCTGAAACGTCGAATACCCCGTCTGAGCTCCGGACACGCTGCATGTGCGATGTTTTTTAATGATGGATGCAGAGCTGTTTCATTGGCGTTAAGTGTTTTAATTACACCGTTACCCCCCCTGTACCCACCCGTCAGCAGCGGCAGAGATACCCTCCCGAACACGGCGCCTCAGACTCGGTGAATGTGCGGCGCTGCAGTGGAAGCGAGGCTGGTGCGTGGGTGAGAGGCTGCTGATGCTATTGCAGCTGGTCCGTTGCCCACATTGGCTTTTTATAGCAAACTGCTCATTTGTGTCTCTTTGACGTAACACAGACATACAGACTAACAACACGGTCATTAATCCCAGCAGATCTTCCTTCACTTCACAAAGAATCTGCCGGAGCCGAGCGGGTTCCTGTCTCTCACTCAGCCAAGTCAATGTACGCACTTTAAAAATACTACTCTGTGCTCCGCCGCCAGCTTTAGACTAACACCAGAGAATTATTACTACCCAGTAGTTTTAAAAATACAGCCTTACATGTCAAACTCAAGGCGGCAGGTTTTAGATGGATTCAAAAAGGTTTTAGTTGGATTTAACCAAGTTTTCGATGGATTTGAACAGGTTTTAGTTGGATTTAAACAAGTTTTAGTAGGATTTGAACAGATTTTAGTTGGATTTGAACAGATTTTAGTTGGATTTGGACAGGTTTTAGTTGGATTTGGACAGGTTTTAGTTGGATTTAAACACATTTCAGTTGGATTTGAACAGGTTTTAGTTGGATTCGAACAGATTTTAGTTGGATTTGGACAGGTTTTAGTTGGATTTGGACATGTTTTAGTTGGATTTAAACACATTTCAGTTGGATTTGAACAGGTTTTAGTTGGATTTGAACAGATTTTAGTTGGATTTGGACAGGTTTTAGTTGGATTTGGACAGGTTTTAGTTGGATTTGGACAGGTTTTAGTTGGATTTAAACACATTTCAGTTGGATTTGAACAGGTTTTAGTTGGATTTGGACAAGTTTTAGTTGGATTTAAACAAGTTTTAGTTGGATTCGAACAAGTTTTAGTTAGAGTTGAACAAGTTTTATTTGGATTTATACAAGTTTGGGATAAATTTGAACAACTTTTAGTTGGATTTGTACAGATATTAGTCAGATCTGAGCAGGTTATAGATAGATTTGAGCAAACTACAGACAGATATATGGCTCCAGTGACAGTTTGCTAGAAGAAATAATCCAAAATGTCAAGCATACCTGTAAACAGAAAAGCCTTTTTGTCCTCACACTGGTCTTTTCCCTTTAAACTAAACACCGCTCATATACAGCTGTACACTTCTCTCTCTCTGGCCTTTTCTTTTGGCTGCGCACACACTCCTCTCACACCGGCAAGGCTCTGTGCCGGTTCTGGTTACCGCACCTAAATGAAAATTGACCGAATTGTTCACATCGATTAAGGCTAGGTTTAGGAGGAATCTGTAAGATGTGCCACTTTGTCAGCTGTTGTTTCCATCCTCTGTCCGACCTGCACCTTTCAGTCGATGATGAATGACAAACGAGCTCGAGCTGAAACCAGAACCGACACAGAACCTGGAGTCTACATTTATCGTTATCGCGATATAATAAGATTATAATATAATATTTGTATCACAAAGAATAATCTGTACCACAATAATGCTATACTCATTTTATATATATATATTTTTTGTAAAAAATATTTAAATGTGTTTCCAATCAAACCGTGGTGCGTCCAAATTAAAAAATCCTGGTTTAGTCCTGTTTTAGTCCTGTTTTAGATCTGGTTTATTCCTGGTTTATTCCTGGTTTATTCCTGGTTTAATCCGGGTTTAGACCTCTGGTATAATCTTTGATACTGATCCAGCTCTTGGTTTGTCAAATGGACGTTATTCCAGAGTCTTACATTTATTTTTCCTGTAAAAGAAATACTTAAATATCACAGGTAATATTGCTATTGTATCACTTAAATGAGTTATTGTGTATTGCACTAAACTCAACAAAAAAAATCCCGGGAATATCAATTTAAACCAAAACCCAATCTTCTATAGTCTCTTATCTCCGATGGCAACGACCTAAATATTGGAGCTTTGTTGAACTCCGGTGACTGCTGAAGAGTAACAGATGTAGACTTTTGCCAGAGAGGATTTTCAGCCTCTTCTCTAAACATAAAGTACAAATTAATTAGCAGCAGATGTGGACAGTGTTCGTGGAGATGAATGTGAGTGTGGACTGAATGTACCAGCTATGGCGGTCCTTGTGCTCTGTTTATCAGTGGACCCCCTCTGTTCTCTGCGGCAGGTCCCTCAGGATGACTGGGGGGGCTTCTGTCCCTTGGTGAAAGAGGACGACATCCCGTGCAGGAGGATGAGGAGTGGCAGTTACGTAAAAGCCATGGCCGAAGACGACAGCGGAGACTCCGATGGAAGTCCCAAACCCTCGCCCAAAATGCAGGCTCGTCGGGCCAGTTACCTGAAAGCCACGCAGCCTTCACTGACGGAGATGACCACGCTACAGTAAGATCGGCTTTTACACTGGTGGAAAATCATGTGACTATTTGTGCTGTAGAACTCTAAGACGAAGAAGACGAAGACATTTTCATCTTAGGACATTGCTCAGCTCACATAATGCAGTTCCTTAGACTCACTCTGACACGGAAGCTATTGACTCTGTTTCATTTCAGGTGCTTTGTTTATGGTAAATATTTTAGGTTAATATTATGTGAGGTTGCTTAAAGGCTTTATTAGGATTAATGGTTGTGAGAAAAAACACAACCATTAATCACCTAATGTCATCAGTAAAAAAACAAGACCTCAAGGAACCTATCAAGGATTTTAATAAATGGAGCTGGACAGACCAAACAAACCAGGTCTTTGGCCAATCACAGGCTGACTCCTGAATAAGGAGCTCTCCCATTGGTTAACAGTGAAAGTAAAGGGCTAAAACAGAGTATATATATGTATGTACATTTGTTTCTTTTCTTTGAGGCCCTTCCCTTGATGCTGAGTGGCCAGTTTAAGCCCTTTTACATGTTTGAACTAAATTTAATAAGCTTTAATTAAAAAATTCATTCATTCATTCAGGCCCAAAGCTGCTGGGATAGGCTCCAGTCACCCGCGACCCCTAACGGGACAAAGCGGTAGAAAATGAATGAATGAATGAATGAATGAATGAATGAATAATTAAAAAATTGACTTTAATAATACCCTTGACTTAGCTGTTGTTTGACCCTATTTCTTTAAATATCCTATAAATACTGTTAGTGGGATAAATAGAAGTAGACAGTTTTGTCATTGAACCAAACAACTATGCTATGTTATTTTGTACCACTAGAGGGAGTGGTGAGCTACTGCAGCGTTAACTTTAACACAAAGGGTTTGCTCCTTTTGTCACATCGTCACTTAGACCGTCTGGACATTGGTGTGACATTAAAGCTATTGGTTGAACCCCTTTTGGTTTTTGAGACTTAATATAAATCATTAACATTAAGGTAGCATTGTAATACTTCTTTCTGAGCTGTAACTCTCTGTCTTCAGGATTTCCACAGAGCATTCCCCGAAGCTGCAGATCCGGAGCCACAGTTACCTCCGTGCGGTGAGTGAGGTTTCCATCAATAGAAGCGTGGACACACTGGACCCCAAAACCCTTCTCGACCCTAAATCACTGCTGTCCTCACCCCAATACCGCTCCCGCAATGAGAGCTACATGAGAGCCATGAGCACCATCAGTCAGGTTGGTTTGCAACACTGATGTCATTGTGCACTTTAACCTAGTTTGTCCCATAAGTCGTTTTTCCATAAACAGATTTAATCAGCTTTTTGAAATATTGCGTTAGGGCCCGACTCCAACTACCCTCAACGTCTGACGGTGATAATCAATAAATATAAGCATGACTTTTAATGGTCAAAAGGAGGATTTTAAAACTACTGAGGTCACAAATACAGGTTTACCTGAGTGTCTCCTCCTTGCACGAGACACTGAAAAAGCTCACAAAATGATGTTAAGATATGGTATGTTATCCTATAACAATATCATATAATCAATCATACGTTTGAAAAAAATGTTTTTAATTGATGGAGTGTGAGCCGACTCTGAAACCAGAAATTGTAATCACTATAACTAAAAAAAAGCTTTATTTGTGTATATAGTCCACAAAGGTTTACTTTTTCTAAAGTTCCCTATAAACAAAGCCATGTTTTTGAGTATTGTACTCTGACATGTTTGACTCTAACTTCCTACAGTCTTCCTCAGAGTCACGCTGTTACTGTGGCGGCTCTTCTAGCTGATTTAAACGGGTTTTGACGTCCTACATGAAGCAGTAAAACAACAGTGCCCCCTGTAGTCTGTCTTTAGAACAGCATCCCATGTTTATTACGACAGAGCTGAACAAAAGCCATCGTCGGGTTAACGAAGCAACCGAGATTCGGAAACAAGGCCAAAGGACAGTTAACAAAAACAACTAAACCCGTATATATACTGTCTCAAAATTGGGAAGCTGTCCTATAGATGTTGTACTACAGGGGGCGTTATTGTTCCAGGTAGGACGAAATAAACCTATCAGCTCCAAGACAGAGGACAGTAACTCTGAGAAAGAATGTAGGAAGTTAAGAATTGAAACAAGGCACACCACTCAAAAACACTGGTCTGTTACTAAAAACATTAGAAAAAAGTAAAGAATCATTTGTGTTTTGTGTAAAGATTTTCTCTCGTCCAATTGGCAGACAGCCCTGTTTAGCTCCACCTTTTCATACACTGTTGGAACCTAAAGCCAAGGCGTTACAAAAGTAGTATTTTTTATGGGACTTTATGAGAACTGACCCTAACTGACCCAACCCACACATCTCCAGTGGAAACAACGCTTATATCAAGTGCTGTTAATAGTAAGATAACTTTAGGACATTTTAAACAATGGTGGAATAAAACCATTTTCACAACACACTGCATGTCCTGCATGTCCTGCATGTCCTGCATGTCCTGCATGTCCTGCATGTCCTGCATGTCCTGCATGTCCTGCATGTTCACACTCCTTTAGTTGGTAATATGTAGCTGGTAGTGTAGGTAGAAACAATGTCTTCCTCCATTATCACAGCCACCTGCCCTGCACAGATACAACCCCACACTTTCCTCCCTGTTTTTCCAAAGCATTTTCAGACTCTTAACTTCAAAACTATGTTGACAAAACTGCAGTCGGGTAAAGATGGAGCCTTTTTTGGCTACAGTGTTGTTTACATAGACTATTCTCTGCTCGCTAATGGACAGTCCTACCTTCTTCTAAAAGTTTTTTCATGCAATATTCAACCATTGTCCATTTTCCCATCCACGCCGACCCTTTTATTCCTTCTATTTTCTTCCCCTTTACCCACAATCCCCTGCACTCCCAGCTGAGTGAAGTGGAGGTGAACGGGCAGATCGAACAGGTCTGCGAGCAGGTGTACAGCGCGATGCAGTCCCAGGCCATGGACGCGGGCATGGACAGCATGGAGCCCATGGACACGTTACCGATGCCGGGCTGTTTCAGGATGAGGAGCCACAGTTATGTCCGGGCCATCGACCAGGGCTGCGCCAGCGAGCACGAGGGCGAGGGGGGGCGACCGCTGTTACTGCTGCCGTCCTCTCCACCTAGGACGTCCGCCACTACCGTCAGGACCATCCAGAGCAGCACCGGTAGGACCACCTAGTGATGTAGTACTTGAGGTCTTGGTCTTGTCATGGTCTCGACCTCATTTTTACTCGCTCCTGTCTCAGTCTTGAACTGATTTTTGCCGGGTCTCGGACATTAAGACCAACCAAGACCAGAAATGGTTTGTCTGTTCTTGGGATTGAATACAAAATTTTGATCTAACTTTGTCCATGAGTCTGGACTTGGTCTAAAACTGGACTAACTCTGCCTCCTTCACTAAACACTAACCCCTCTATGAGATTGGACTGGACTTGGACTGTTTGGATTTATTATATTTACACTGTATCATAGACTGGTTTTGGTCTTAGCCGCGACAGCTAACAGTCTTAGTCTTTCTTGGTCTTGACTACAACACCGGGGCGACCAACGTGGATTTATGCGACGCTGTGGTTATTTTTTTGATGTGTATGTTATTGTTGTAATCTACAGAACATAAAGGTATCAGAAGCACCTAATACAGTACGTTATCCCAGTTCGTTAAACATTGTGTGAAAATGACCTCGAGACCTGTTCCTCAGACGTGGTGTGTGAATGGAGGCTGAGCTGAAGGTACATTTATATAACACACTCTGAATAAACCCAATTGTTTTGCTGGAAAAGGATCTGTTGAAAGCTTTTGGCATTTCCTCCAAATTCTCATTGTTGTGTTGTATTTTGTAATGCAGCGTTTATCTTATTGTATTATTCATGTTGTGTCTCAGAATTGTAAATCATTTCATTTAACCGGTTTAAGAAGACCGGTATGAATACATTTATACATATCAGGCCCTCTCTTGTTGGGTTAGAGTAAAAAAAATGTTGGCAGAAAGGAAATAAAGTATATTCAAAAAGGATTTTAATATCAATCCTCAACAATATTTCCATTTTTCCCCCCTTTTCTTTTATACAACTCTTTGAAAATATTTTACTGTAACTAAAGGTGATAAACGTAGAGATCCATTTAAGTCAAGACATCTGAAAACATCTGAAAATTCAACATCTCTCTGAAATGTGTCTATGGTACCTAAATAAAATCCATAATTGGGATGGTTTGTTGTATAAAATCTATTTTGGTCTTTTTAATTGAACTTATATCATCCAACAAAGCCTGTATGGTGCTTGACATCCAGAGAAAACGTGTCTGGAAGTGTGTGCGTCACTTCATCCTGTTTGAACTGCCCTAAGACGACAAACATGAAACAGAGAGGAGCAGCATCTTTTGTGGATTTTGTTAGATTTCGCAGACAGTGGATGATCTTCTTTTTACTACTTGGCTGTGATCCTGACTTTCTGGGACATGTTTACAGCTTCATGAATAGAGCTGGGAATGTGAAATAATCTAAATTAACTTGAACAACCCCAGATGCTAACATTTTACTGGACAGTTTATGGAGTAGTCCAGTGATTTCCAACCATTTTTGTTTTTTGCACCACAGACCAGTTTTATACATAAATAAATTCACTGACTTAGTGGAAATAACTGTGTAACACACATTAAAGCAATATACATTTTCATTGTTATGATTACTGGACTAAATGTAGAGTCAGTGGGACCCCGGGCTTGTTTCCCTGAAAAGTGACAACCCCATGTAGAGCTTGTAGGATTCAGTGACAGTCCAAATGTTTTGTCCAGCCTACTCAATTATCACATTTTGTTTGCTGTTATGGCAGATTATTTTTTTTTTTTTTAAATGAAAGCAGGATTTATAGGGCACGTTCACAGCTGCAATGTTTGGTTCAGACTTTCGGACTTTCCCGTTTGGTTCGACCCAAATTTTTAGGCGTGAAAGCTCAAAGATGTGGTTTTAGACCCAACAGCTCTTTGGTCTCGGTCCGGACCAAACTGAACAAAAGTCCGGTTCATTTGTGAAAGAGAGTTTGGAGATAGTTTGGACATTTAGACCAAATGCAGGAAGTCACGGCCGATTAAACTCATGAAGAAGAGAGAACAAAGGGAAAAAGATATTGGTTGTGTTTAAAAAGACCAAAAGACAGATGCCTCCTGTGAAGCAGAGCATTTCCTAAAGAACATTATAGGGATTTAAAGGATGTCTTAAACAGTGCATTTGAAGTTTCATCTGTCTGGATTATTGTATTTCTGCAGTCCAGAGTCTCTGCAGTAAAAGCCGTCTGCAGGAGACACGCCCCCCGTTGTCACGACGACAGTGAACACAGCGTCAGGGAAAGTATGATAGCCCACTTTTAAAAACTGTAGAAAAAACAAAAAAATACCGACCTGACCCTAACAAATACTGCGTAATAATTTGTGAGTTCTTAGTGCTGACCTTGGGGCAGACTTTCAGGAAAGAATACGCCCTGCTTTTGTAGTGATCAATGTAGACAGACACAAACCCTGAGGGGGGAATGACATTGAGTATATGAGCTGAGCATAAAGCAGTTTGTTTTACTTAGTTCATCTAAAAACAATATATCAGTACTTGTCCTTGAAAAATCAACAACTAGCCACTCCATTTTTACCCTAGCCAAGCGGACCACCTGTTTTCAGCTTTTCTTACAGAATTATTATTTTTAAATAAAAACTGATTATTGGGGGCGCATTGGCTCAGTGTTAGAGCGGTCGTCCTTTAACCAGATGGTTGGCGGTTTGATTCCCTCTCTCCCCTGTTCAAACTGTCGTTGTGTCTTTGGGCAAGACACTTAACCCACCTCGCCTCCAGTGTCTGTAGCACTGTTGTGTGAACGTGTGTGACTGTAGAGGTGTGTCTGGTGGTGGGCGGAGAAGGTTGTGAGCACAGTGTGTATGTCAGCCCCTCTCTGTCTGCCCCAGGGGTGAATGTGTGTGAGTGGGGTAAGTGGAAGCACGATGTAAAGCGCTTTGGGTGCCCGAGAAGGGTGCAAAAAAGTGCAATATAAATGCATGCCATTTATTTTATCAACTGTGCCTCTTCATGTGTTTGATGTGGACAGTGTTGTTGAAAAATGGTAGGTGCAGATAATTGGTGTAATCCCCCTGAGGAAGCGGTTGTTTTGTTTCCTGCCAGCGAGCGCACATTACCACGATTGTGATCCAAGGTTGTGTCACTGTATTCACACTCGCAGCACAGCGAACGTCTTTCTCAGTGGTATTTAGACGAGCCCCGGGGGAAAGCCTCGGGGGAGATACAGTATACCACGATAGGCTGTTTGGTATTAGGCTTGTCTTTATTTTTTTTTAAAGGCTTAAGTAAAAGTGGCCTACATTCACCGCTGTTTTTCCCTGGAGATTTTTTTACTGTTAACTAAAAGGATCCACACTCACACTGGCACCAATGTGAGCGGATGACTCAGTCATGCACATTCTCACTTCGCAGATACACAGCGCTGGAAACGGCTCGGCTCTATTTCCAGCCCAATGGAGATGGAGCTGATAAATAATGCCATGTCCACTGGAGTGAAATCTCCACAGGGCCTATTGTACAGCTGCATTTGCACCACAGGACCTAATGTAAATGACGAATGTAGATAAACGTGTTTTTGGGGCTTTGTGAGCTTGTGGGAAAGTGATATTTGGTTGGCATTCAGTTAGTTTCAAGTCAGTTTTATGTCTTCTATGTTCATGAGGCTCCCACGCATCAGGGCTCCTTCACTTGTTCTGAAACGCACTTGTTGTAAATTATAAGACAGTTATTGCTGTACTTGTCAAAGTCTTATTATTGAACAAATAAATTTAGACAGGGTTCCAAAAAATATATATTTCAAATCAAGGACCTGGAAATTTCATAGAAATGTTCAAATGTATATAAAGAAATTTATGTAAATAAAATCTACAATGGGCTGGAAATGTGTGTGGCAAAATCAGATATTTGCCCATCTGCAAGTCAAATGGGGTGCTGTAGTTTGAGTTATAACCCCCTAAAGCTGCTGTAGTTTGGGTTCTGACCCCCTAAAGCTGCTGTAGTTTGAGTTCTGATCCTCTAAAGCTGCTGTAGTTTGAGTTTGAACCTCTAAAGCTGCTGTAGTTTGAGTTCTGACCCTCTAAAGCTGCTGTAGTTTGAGTTCTGACCCTCTAAAGCTGCTGTAGTTTGAGTTCTGATCCTCTAAAGCTGCTGTAGTTTGAGTTATGACCCTCTAAAGCTGCTGTAGTTTGAGTTTTGACCCTCTAAAGCTGCTGTACTTTGAGTTATGACCCTCTAAAGCTGCTGTAGTTTGAGTTCTGACCCTCTAAAGCTGCTGTACTTTGAGTTATGACCCTCTAAAGCTGCTGTAGTTTGAGTTTTGACCCTCTAAAGCTGCTGTAGTTTGAGTTTTGACCCTCTAAAGCTGCTGTAGTTTGAGTTTTGACCCTCTAAAGCTAATGTAGTTTGAGTTCTGACCCTCTAAAGCTGCTGTACTTTGAGTTATGACCCTCTAAAGCTGCTGTACTTTGAGTTATGACCCTCTAAAGCTGCTGTAGTTTGAGTTTTGACCCTCTAAAGCTGCTGTAGTTTGAGTTTTGACCCTCTAAAGCTGCTGTAGTTTGAGTTATGACCCTCTAAAGCTGCTGTTGTTTGAGTTCTGATCCTCTAAAGCTGCTGTAGTTTGAGTTTTGACCCTCTAAAGCTAATGTAGTTTGAGTTTTGACCCTCTAAAGCTGCTGTAGTTTGAGTTCTGACCCTCTAAAGCTGCTGTAGTTTGAGTTCTGACCCTCTAAAGCCGCTGTAGTTTGAGTTCTGAGCCTCTAAAGCTGCTGTAGTTTGAGTTATGACCCTCTAAAGCTGTTGTAGTTTGAGTTCTGACCCTCTAAAGCTGTTGTAGTTTGGGTTCTGACCCTCTAAAGCTGCTGTAGTTTGAGTTCTGAGCCTCTAAAGCTGCTGTAGTTTGAGTTCTGACCCTCTAAAGCTGCTGTAGTTTGAGTTCTGATTCTCTAAAGCTGCTGTAGTTTGAGTTCTGATTCTCTAAAGCTGCTGTAGTTTGAGTTCTGACCCTCTAAAGTTTTTTTGTGTGGAATAAATGTTGAATTGAAGCAGAGAGAAATAGTGTAAGTAATTCTAGATTATAACAACATATAAACACTGCAAAAACGTTGGTCAAATAATTTTTCTGTCATGAGAATGTCCAGGAAATTGATTAAAATGTTTAAAAGTCTTGGAAACCTTTAAGTGTTTTTTATTTACTCATGTTTATCAAAGATTGCGTCTCTTAGAGTTTAAATTAAAGCAGTAAAAATGTCTAAATAATTCTAGGTGATGCTACGTTTAGAGGAATTAATGGTTTGTGAAATATTATATAACAATGTAAAATGCTGTCAAATAAAAGTCCTGTAAATGTGTTAGAAATGTGCTGAAATAGAGGGAGACTCCAGCTAAACACTTGTAGTAAACTGAAATGGTAGAGCAGATGTGTTTTTACATATCTCCTGAGCTCTAGAGGACTTGTGTTTCCCAGAATTCACTCTGACATTGGCCGGACACTGGTGAGTTTGTAAACAAGGTCATTTCTCAACATGGAGCAGGTTGAAATCTTTATTCTTTAATATTAATAAGATCAGCTTCCCACAAGGGCACAGTCTTTGTTCACTTTTATGGACCAGTTAAAGGTCACATCCAGTAAAAAAGAACCTCCTTTAAACTGTGCTTTGGGCTGTAATTGAGCAAAAATTCACCTTGAAACCTTTGTTCTGTGATATTATTCATGTCAGGTTGGTACAGCATGGCTTAGATGTATTTTTATTTCCACTTTTGGTGTTTGATGTAGTGATGCTGAAAATGACTTGGCCATTTCAACATATTCTCTTCAAAGTTTTAACAACTCAATATGAAAAACACAGCTTGTTCCAACCACTGTTCCTTGACCTTTGAGTAAAAGGTATTAATGACACACAGAGGTTTGTTCATTCATGTGGTTTTAAGTTTGATTTTTGACAAATGGAAACAAATGTGTGCAAAGACACACACATTTATAATTAATTATAAAAAAGACAGACATAAGACACTGTGACTCTAAAGAATATTAATGTAATAATGCTTGATGCAGAATGACGTACTTACTCTATTTGACATTTTTGGAAAAGCTCAGTTGGTGGTGCAATGGATTGTGGGATCCCAGTAATAAATCAGAAATGACTCTTTTTTTCTTTGGAAACTACATTCACCACATGTGCCGGCAATGGAACTGCTTTCTTTTATGCCTCAAAGTAAAGTAAAGCATAGCAAATAGTCCAGACATGGAGCTTATCTTAAAATACAGACCAACACTGAGATTATTTCCTAATTAGAGCTTTATAGTCGCTCTACGCTCTTTTCTTTCTCATCTCGGTTCTGCTGAGAGAAGTTTCCGCTCACATCAGGCTGTGGACACAACAGAGTTCAGTATTTGGACCCCTTTTAGGAAACTTCTTTGGCTTTGAGAAAGATGTGTTAATTTGGGTGTTTGATAAACAATAAAAAAGTAATCTGCATGTAAAAAAAACCACGTCACTCTCACTATATTTGACCGTTCTGAGCTTTAATACAGTCTGTGTAAAACCAGTTTCCTGCTCAAAAGGGTAATTACAGAGGTTCAGTGGTTCTTGGGCTAAAGGAGGAAAGAAAGGAAGCAGAGAAACCCCTTTCCTAACCCCTTCCCTTCCAGAACAGAGAAACCAGCTTTTATCCTGACGTCTCTGAAGTACGTCTTTGAAGTTTCCTCAGCATTTTGATGCATTCAAATTGAGTCTGGGTCTGGAAAACCCCCGCACAGTCTTTTGGGTCCGACTCAGTCTGCCACAATTGTAGACCATCAGACGAGAGATGCATATATTAAACAGATACGGCTCGTGCTGACGCTGCAGGAACTAAATGACGAGCTGCCACGACCCTGTCCAAAAGCATCCTCAGTATTCTGCTGAAACACCCGAAAGTGACAGGCTCATCCTGCGCCGAGAAACACACCAAGACATGGAATTCAAATCAGCACATTAAAGGGATGTTCAGGGGTTTTGGAAAAAGGGTAGTCTGTGGTTACTCTGTGACGGTGGTATAACGTAAGAGGTTTCTAGAGAATTGTGTGTGAGCAGTTTTAAGTGTCAACCTAAAGAGATTCAACTTCAGTAGAACTGCAATATTGCAAAGAATGACTTGTATCAAAATAACGCTATACGCTTCCATTTTATAGACTGATTTAAATCTAAAAAGTAATCAACTGTGGTGTGTCCAGTGAAAAATAACTGGTGCTTTAGTCGTGCTTTTGTCGTGGTTTAATCCTGATTTGTTGAGTTTTTCCTGTAAAAGAGCATTTTTAAAATCACAGGTAATGTCATTATCTCAATATTAAAAATGGTTATTGTCTTCCTACATTTTTCTGATACAGTGCAGGCCTAATCTTCAGCCATGTCTAGGCACAAAAAAGTAAATAACCCAAACTCTTTTACTTGATAAATGCTCTTTACTAATCCTTACTTTATCTCGCTGCTTCTGATTCTGTTCACATCCTGTCTTTTGTCCACCTTCTCTTCACTCTAAAGGCAAAAACCTGAGTGGATCTGGCAGCCTCTCTGTCTCCGTGGCAGAAGCTTTACAGTAGTTTTAAATTTGTTATTAAGACACGGGGGCCTACAGCTCAGAGGGAACACACTTTTCTTTTTGAATCCACGGTGTCTCGGGTCAAAAACGAGGTGGAGCTTAGTTCAGGGTCTTTGTCTTCATTCTGTTGATAATACTAGCAGCTCCTTTATTCAGTTCAGTTCAACACATTTCAGGTTCTACAGTGTCTGGTTAAATGGGGACAATTTGGAAAATCTATAAAAAAGAGTTGTGTTTTTTCCACATTTTTCTTTGGGTATTCCTCAAAGGGCTTGAAAGTAGGACATTCCCATTTGGAAAGACATTTAGAAAAGTGTTTTGTGTCTTAGGGACCAAGGTGGAGCAATTTATTGACAAGAAACTTTGAGCAAAAATTATTTTTAAATGGAATTTATGTTTTTTGACACTCCCAGATTTTGATAGATCTAATGTACATTTATGGGATGGAAATCTTTTCAAACAGACTATTCACTAAATGTTAGTTATGTGTGGTGAGAACTGGACCCCTAAGCGTTGAAGTACCCAGCTGGGGGACTTGTTGTAAAAAATATATTATATTATTGGATATTGTCCAATTAAGGAAAATAAAAATGCAGAAACTCCAAAAGACGTCACTTTCAAGGGCCTTGAACTCAGCTGGTATTCTTTATTTGTTTAAACTTTACACAGACATGAACAAATTAAGGCACTTTTGTATCCAACAGAGTGCTTTGGAGATGTTGTGGTCTGCTTTAATTCTCACATTTACAGGCAATATTTTTCTAACATTATTATAAAAAGGTCACGGGTCACAATATGCTGAAGAATTCTCAATAAGAAACAAAACTTTGATGATATTGATAAGGATAAAAATAAATGAACTGGAACAAATAAAGAGGAATGAGGAGAACTGGACTAAAACACATTTCATTTAAAGATGTCCCATTGGACGTATCGATTTCTGTTTTCTTCGACCGATGTTGTGAACGAGCGCTGTTTTTTTCTGTTTCTTTTAGATCTTCTCAGCAGGCTATTGATATTTTGGGAATAACTCAAAGCGGTTAGCAGCAGCTAACACTGGTTTCCCCTCAGGCCGAATGGTACCATGAAAGCAAAAGCATGAAAAATGTCATTTCAGTTCCATATTTAGACTTCCTGATCAGAGGACAACAATAAACAGATGGATGTGTTCTGTTGGAGTTTTAGTAAAAGAGTAGGCTTTAGGGACATGGTTTAAAATGAGAAACCATTAGGTTATTGTTTTATTTATGTATTTTCTTTTGTTTTAAACGGTGCTTTTATGTCTTTTTCTGTGAAATTGGATTGTGTGCTGTTTATGCTCAACAGGTGACACTGCAAACAAGCTGTGCCTTTTTATGCTACGTCCTGGTATTCTTTATCCCGATACTCTGACTGCTGCAGGTTTTTCTGTGTGCCCGACAAATTTAACTCAGATTTTTACCTCATTCATAGTTTAGATACAAAAAACTAAACTATGTTAATATTCGGTTAGTATTGTTAACGAAACAAAAGCAATATAAAAGTCCATTTATTCAAAAGCAGTTATTATTTTGATAATTATTCTTTTTTTTGAACATTAGTGTTTATTATTATTTCACACAATCTGCTTTATACGGCAAGATACAAAAAAAGCAGAGGTTTAAGCCACAGCAAAGTTATCATCACAAGTAAAAGAATTTTCAATAAGTAGTGCTTAATTTGTTTTGTCGGGGAGCACTCCGAGGACAAAGACTAGTGTCAACGTTACATTAAGAATAGTGTCTCTAAAGACCAACCTGTCCACACTTTGTCCATCATTAAGTTTAAATTCAACCTTGATTCAGTTTTTACACTTCGAAGTTAAACGTCCCGTCTTTTGTTTCCGCAGTGTCGTCCTGCATCACCACCTACAAGAAAACCCCTCCGCCCGTCCCGCCCCGCACCTCCACCTGTTCCACTGCCTCCAAACCCTACATCTCCATCACGGCTCAGAGCAGCACCGAGTCTGCACAGGTACCGGCCTCTAGCTCCAAACCCTGACACAGAGCTTTGATGTCTTTAACATGACTCTTTGTTCCCAGGATGCCTACATGGAAGAGGAGGGGCCCCGAGGCGACATGACCATCCAGTCGGGCCTCAGTAACTCCACAGAGAGCATCGACAGCATGAAGGCTCTGACCGCTGCCATAGAAGCCGCTAATGCTCAGGTCCGTGGCTTTGTGTTAGCTTCAAATGAATGTTAGAGATGGTTTAGAGAAGAGTTTAAAGATGTTTAAAGAGGATCACAAAGTCAAGGTTAGATATCATTTTGTATTTTGATTCAATATAGGGACCTGTGATCAATGCTTTATTCTGATTTAATAAAACATTTGGGCCCATTGGAAATCTATTTTATTTATTTTAGTAAATAAATGAAAAAAGAAAACAAGAATAATTTACTTCTAAATTATTATCCAGTTGAAGTTGAAGTTTGTCGGGGCTCCAACACAGTTTAATAAAAAAATATCTTTGTGGACATGTTCCTTGACTTTAGAGATATTTATTTTGTTTCTATAAAGTCAGCACGCACCAGTAAGTCCAGATCCTGCAGCAAGATTTCCAAAATAAAAGTCTCTTTGTGTATGGCAGGAATTATAAAAAAATTAATAAAAATTCACGAGGGAAACTACTTTGTTAACACTCTTAAGACTGGAAATAGACAGAAAAGGAAATAAAATAGTAATAAATACATATACTGTATATACATACATCAAAACATATAGAATATAAAGAGCGATTGAAAGAGGGGGTTTCTCCAGTTTCCCACCAACATAAAAGAAAACATGCTGTAGTCTCAGTTAGTCACATGACCAGTCACTGACACAAGCTCTGGAGAGGGTTCCTGAACAGCTGCACACTGCTCCAGAATCAAATACCCCACAGGGATTAGAAAAGGTATTCAATAAATCCTAACCTTTCTCTAAAATGTAGTGGGCTTAATTTTTCTGATTGTTTATAAAACTAAGTACAGCGTAGCAAAAAAAGAAATCCAACTAAAATCCACACTTTTAATCCATAATTTAATGAAGAAAATGAATGAATGAATAGATTCTTACATAAAACGCATATTTCCAGTTAAAGACAGCTATTGTTTGACATCTATGTAAATCCTGTGGCTCTAATACTCACATAAAACACAAAAGTGAGCTCAAAAAGAAACTTGAATGCAAAGTTAAGGTGAGCTGACAGCACTGAAGCAACGTAATGAAAAGCCTGTCAAAGGAAATCTTAACAAAAAACTACCCAGTTCTCACAAAGTCTTACATCTTACAAGCCTTTGATTGATTGTGATTGCTTCATATTTATCTTTTTTAAAGCGTGTCATCGTGAAACACACAGTGAGTTCTTTAAGATCTGGAGCGTTTTGTGCAGAATTACTCACCGACGTTGGTCCCAATGCACTTTACAATTAAAGCAACACCAAAGAAGACCACGGGACGAAACGAGGACGTAATAAAGCAAGCAAACAAAGACACAGACAAACACAGACCTTATCGGTTTTCTTTCTCGTCACAGGTGCACGGTCCGGCCAGTCAGCACATGGGGAACAGTCCTCTGAAGGCCGGCAGCCACACCCCGGCGATGCTGAGCAGAGGGAACATGGTGGACCACCATCACCACCAGGACGACTACCGGAAAGACGCGCTCAGAAAAGGAAAATGCCTCTCCATAGGAATTCAGGTGAGTGTCTGTTTGTTTGTAAGACGTATCTGCTCAACCGCTCTTTTATGCTCATTTTTTTCTTTTAGTTGCCCACTCACGATCTTCCACAGTAAATAGAAGAATGCCACAAAGTGAAATTGGTGATTGGTGAAAGAAGCCTTTGTCTGTTTGGGGTCTGTTGTAGGTTGATGGGCCTGAGGACATGCCAGATCCAGAAGACCCATCTAAATTTACCTCTGTGGGGGTTCAGGTCGAGGACGACAGAGGGTAAGTTTATTACTAGAGTAACATTTATTAAACGAGACACAGGATTTGATTATCTTCTCAGAGCCTGGAATAAAGGTCAACGTTTGGTAAAGTTGCAGAGAAAACGACAAAGTGGCCAAAAATGTAAAAAGGTTTATAAAGATTTCTTGAATAATATTATAACTACAGTCGGACTGGACAAAGACTGTCTTTTACATATTTAATCTAAAAATACTAACTTACAACTACTTCTGCAAAAGGCAATGTGTTTTCTCCATTTTCAGGTGAAAAGGTTAATTAGTCCAAAGATAGATTCTGTGATACTTAAACTTGCACAGAACCAGCTTTAAACCATCCAGCACATTCATAATATTATTCAAAACCTTTTAATTTTATTTTTTATCAATGGCAAATGTCACCTTTAGCTACGTCTACAGCTTTTTTATTAATCTTCACAATAATCCATCTTGGACTGCTCTGAACCCTGGCTTTATGACTCATGTCCAAAGATGGTTCAGCAGCGTTTTAACTTTTACGAACAACTGCAGTTAATAAATCCAATCACCTGCAGGTATTCATTTGAAGAACCGGCCCTTTTGGAAACGCTCTCAACCAGAGCCTCCAGATGGTCTGTGGAACAGTTCTATCAGGTCTGTTAGAGTCTGGTTAGATATGAGATTTTAATCAAGTAACTGAAAGACAAACGTAAGGAAAAACAATGACACTTTACTTTACCTAAATATATAAATATCGTTAGCTCTGCATCTTAAAGGTTAACTTCTATTATAAACGTCACTCATAGGCCACTGCAGTATAATTAGAATCAAACAGTCAAGATGCAATTACAATTTTAAAGGTATAATATGCTGGATTGTCAAAAAAAATACTTCTCACTTTGTAGAAATACATTTTTATTCCACAGCTATGTTCATTTTAGAGACTCTTTAAACTTTAAAGTGTGTTGGCCTCAGCCAACCACAGCCCACGACAAAACTTTGTAATAAACGGCTAGAGATCATTTGAAAACCAGCAAAAACCTGGATTTGACTTTCCGATTGATGAGCAAAGAGATGATGTTGCATGGAGCCAACTTTGTTTAAACTAAATCATCCAGAAAAAATAGCATAGTATGTCTTTAATTGGATGGATTCCACAAACAAGACATTTTAAAATTTAGAAAATGAAAGCAGCGTAATTCTCATTGGCTCAAATGCTTGAACAACTGTCCGTCTTGACGCCACAGTGTGTTTCTCCCTCATTATTTCAAGTCCGTGCTGCCTCTGAACCTCTTTTCTTTCACCCTGGTCCGGAGCCGGAGACCGCACTGTCCTCTGGGAAGGTCACAACTCATTACGAAAGATGCCAGAACGAGACTGTGACTGTACGAATCAGCCGAATACGTGTCGTACTGTCACTGATGTTATGATACATTCGGTGTGGTTCCCTCAGTCCGGAGTCTGGCTGAGTCACTTCCTGTTGCCATGTAATCGTTGGTCACAAGCCGCCCACTCAACTGTGAAGGCTGCCTTCTCCTCGAGTATCTGACAGGCTCTCACTCTGTCCTCTCTCCGCTCTGTCTCCTCTAGTATCTGAGCGGAGGTGTGTCACGTCGATGCACCGCAGATGTAGCTCCAGATGATGACACTCTGTGTAGTCGGCAGGGTTCTCTGTGTGCGACATTTCATCCTCACACGAACACCAGTTTTGTGTCTTATATTGAGATATTTGTGGAGAATAGCATCAGTGTGGTTTAAATGCTCTTTTAGTGTTTAGTATTGACCTCTTGCTCCCTCTGCTGGTCAGGTACCGTCGGTTCCAGCGCTCCAACAGTGTGACTACAGCAGTGCAGGTACGTTTTAATGTGCTGTTATTGAAGGAGTAGCACTTTACATTACAGCTCGGTGAGAGCATTGTAATAGTGTGGTAATAACATGTTAATAAATGAGTATTACTATAGTAGTTATGGTTAATTACTGAGTATTTCCCAGCCCATAGAAATAATAAAGAGTCTACATATTCTAAAAGATCTATAGGGGCTGGTGATCCTGACTGAAATATTACCGGACTTTGTAATTCTGGTAGCATCTGTGTAACAGCCTTTTCTTTTAATCGGTATTATTACACATACAAGGTCTGTCTGTGAAGGTTCTCAGTCATCCAGGACATCTTGGAAAAAAGGTTTAAATAAAAGCAATTTGAGAATTGAATTGAGTCCAGGTGCTTTTATTTAAACCTTTTTTACCTTTAAGGTTTATTACAAAGCTGCTACACATTAGATAACATTGAACATGACCATTATGTAAATAGTATCTGCAGGATGAACGAGTGTTAGATTGGTGCTTTCCCATTATCTGAATCTGATTTATGATAACAATTTGGTCTTTATGGTCGGATTTATACTCATGTGTCCCAATTATCATAAACGAAAAAAGAACAAGAAGGTCAGTCATTTATGACCCGCCCCTTTTTTATTTTCTGAAAATGATCAAAATTGATCAAAATAATCAAAACTCAACCAATCATGAGCCCAGAGCCTTCCCCTGTTACAGTCGTACAGCCTCCTGTCTAACATAAACTTATTCTTAATATGTTTTTCCTCAACAATGGACATTCTCTTAAACTCAGAAGTACTCGTACAACATTTAAATTTATTCTAGCAAATTAAAATTGCAGAAAAGAACGTGACCTGATGAAGTGAAGGCATCCTGAAGGCTAATGTCATTTGCAGGCAGACCTGGACATGCCCGACCTGCTGGACACCCCGCTGGCCTCCTCAGACACCGACCTGGAGGGGCTCTCGTCCGGAGCCGTGTCCCGACAGTATTCCCGAGAGGCTCCCACCACGGCCTCCACCGTCAGCATCCAGGGCTCAGGGAACCACTACCACGCCTGTGCCTCAGACGACTACGACGACGTGGGCTTCGACCCGTCCATCCTGCCCCCGCCCGACCCCTGGATCGACAGCGTTTCCGACGACACGCTGGACGTGGACTTCAACAGCTCTGCTCTCCTCGAGGTCAGTGAGACGTGCTGTTGTTCGTAGGTTTGGGCCGAGACGGAGCGGTGCCAGAGCCATTATACCAGTTCTAGTTTTCTGTTCAGTCACTTTTGAGATCGCAAAACCAACCAATTCAAGTTAGCCATGTGCAGCATCTAAACACAGAACAACAGCTCTATTAGAACTAGAACTGATGACATGTACAAGTAAACTTTGACCACCTACTTTTTTACTTTAAAACGTACAGCACATGCTCTAGATTTTCTGGAGCTTACCACCAGCTCGTGTGTGGAGCGTGCTTTATGGGCTTTGTTCTTCTGTCTCTGAAGGTTGCTGTTGTAATGACATTGCCAAACTAAAAATATCTTTTGACTTCTTGTGTGAAGTCCCCACGATAGAAAGTCTGTATAATGAAATATGCAAAGGTTAATTTATCTTTTTACATTCAGATCTGCTTAAACTCCGACAAAGTAAACCTCCCATCCGCCGTTTCCTGTTTCAGAGACCGATATTGGGTAAATATTTGTACAAAATGACAATAAAATGTGTGTTTGTTGCTGTGGTGTAGTCCTTCTGCAGTAAAACCAATTATTGTTTTTGGGTGTTACTCATAAAATGTTCTCATTGAAACAAACCTTTCCTGAATTCCACTCTGTGTTTTATAAGATAAGTCTAATATTTAAATGATACAATAGAAGAAGAAACCTATTCCTTTATCTGCTGCAGACGACAGGAAGACATTTACATCAGCGATTACCTACAGTATAACAACCTCAGAACAAACTCATCCATTTCTCAAGGAAGTGGCCTCACGTGTCTGGTCTTTCTCCGGTGACTCTTTAAAGACACGGGTTTCTAGAAAAACACTGCGTAGGCTTTTTTAATTGCCGTGTTTGAAACCTGTGCTTTTGACGGTGTGGGTTCAAACTGGACCTGAGTGGTATGAGTGAGACTCGCTGTAACTCTGATCTTTCGCAGGCGGTCCAGCGGTCTGTGTGTCAAAGAGACGGGCGCTGGTTCCTGAAGCTGCTGCAGGCCGAGACGGACCGGATGGAGGGCTGGTGTCGACAGATCGAGCTGGACCAGCGGGAGAACGTCCTGTCTGACGAGAGTGTGTTTTTGTCAGCTCTTGTCTGTGTGCGCTCATCCTCTGATAGTCCTCTCATGCTTTTTTATTACAAAAGTTAAACCAAACCAAAATTTTCACACAAAATACTGAAGTTTAGAGCTGACCCTAAACTTTTAGCTCCGACTTCAGCGTCAGGACGACAGTTTTCTCCTCCTCGTTCAACATTACGTGTTTTTTTGTGCTGTAAAAAAAGACATCCAGAGCTGAATATACACTTTCTTTGTTTTATTGGTCCTCATTGACAACAGAGTCGACCAATGGGAGTGCTCCTTTTTCAACAAAAGCACTGGAAATTAAAATCCTTGATAATAAAGCCTCTTTTTTTTCTCAGATGATTGTTCTGACTGTTCCAATAGGCTGTTAGTTTATCCACAAACGTGAAAATCACAGAAGTACCTTCAGTTCTTTCTCAAACTCAGAGGAATATTAGGATCTGTGTTTTTTTAGTTTGTGTAATAGCCACAGTTACAGAAGAGTAATGCTAAACAGAAGTAAACAGAATTAACACGTTCAGGTTCATGTCGCTGATGCTGCTTTCTCTTTGTGCCTAGTCCTGGGGAAGATGAGGAGCGCTGTGGGGAGTGCTCAGCTGCTCATGTCCCAGAAGTTTCAGCAGTTCAGGGATCTCTGTGAGGAGAACCTGGTGAGTCTCAAAATACTTTTCAAACTGTCAACGAGAGAAGCTGAAATAAAGAGTGCTTTTCTTGAACAGAACCACGGCGCCCACACGCGGCCCGTGGCCTCTGACCTCGCCGGTTTCTGGGACATGCTCCAACTCTCCATCGAGAACATCAGCCTCAAGTTTGACGAGCTTCACCAGCTTCGAGCCAACGGCTGGAGACCCCTGGATCCCCCCGAGAGAAAGGTACACGCCCCGTCCTGCGTCTCTGCAAGTGCTGCTGCTGCTTTTACTGTGACTCCGTTGTCTTTTGCTGCTAAATGTTTAATCGATGTCTGCCGACGCCTTTGATAAAGCATCTCACATTTTAATGTGGTTTCATAAAATTTAATCTGCTAACCTTTATGCAATAGAGGTTTTTGTGTAACCCGTCAGTGCGCTCCAGAATTACAATGTCTGAGTTAAACTAATGCAAAACTTAAAAAGCAAAAATAGACCAAAACATTTTAAGAAAACACAGTTCTTACTTAGGGTCTGTTTATTAAGTGGTCAGCATATTTTTGGGAAAATATTAGAAATCAAACCTGCCTTTTTCTTATTATCAAAAAAAATAATAATAATAAATCCTCCCCCAATAAACACATGCAGTGCTCATCATATTTTTATTCTTTATTTTTATTTTATCCTCAGCTTCTGGCCGACCCGAGCTGTGTGGACTGAGGGGCAGCTGCTGTTGTCTGCACCTCAGCCCCACACCTGACCTTAGCCACGCCCCTCTCTGATTTCTGCCTCTATATGGAGACGCTTTGTGCGACTGACCTCACTCATACAAATAGTTTGCATTAATTCCAAGCTTAGGCAGCTTAAATATTACGTTTGAAAGTCTAAGCTTTCAGCCTGGTCCTTTGGTGGAAAATCTGCAGAAAACATAGAATTGAATAAAACCCGTTCTTAAGGGAATGTAAAAGTAAATTTTACACAGCACTTTTAAAAATTCACATGAATATAAGCAAATAAGCATTAATTCTGTTTCACCTGAGCTGAGACCTCCAGCCTCATCAGTGTCCTTTGACCAGAATAATGTTTCTTGATTGAAACAGGCTCATTTTCTGAATGATCACGTTGTTAATGAGCTTTGGCTCTGTTCCCCTGCTGCTGCCTCCTGTGAGCGCCTCCTCCTCAGCTTTAGCCCACTCTCTAACTTCCTGAGCTCAGTGGGGTGTTTCCGTGCCCTGGTCCCCCACAGTTTCAGGACAGATACTTCTGGTTCCTCCTGTATCTGTGCTTCTATAAACGAATACAGTCTGTGGCATCACCAGCAAAAAGTCATTCCTTAATAAACATTTTAGTGACATTTAACTATTGTTTTGTGTGTTTTGCAGACATCTCTAACTCCGGAGTGCACTGTAGTTCCATATTATACCATTCATAAATATCTTTTTGACAAATGTCTATAAAGAGCATGTGTTTGGCCTCGATGCTCTTCTCAGATACATTCTTCGATCTCTGCTCTGTTGCTCTCTCTTTTGTCTCATGTAACTGTAAAACTCTAATGCCATCTCATTTGCTCTCGTTGTGTTCATGTTTTGTTTTTTCTTTTCTGTGTCGACAGTGAAGGGCAATGCAAAAGCGCCATGCATCAGCCAACAGCAGCGCAGCGCGCCTCTGGCTCTGCATACATCCATCCTGTCTGTGTTTGGCTCCATGTCCATGCTTTCCCCCCTCCCCCCCTTCTGCCCTGTCCCTGTTCTGCAGCTGCCTGACTGTGTGTGTGTTTGTAAAAGAAGAGACTTTTACGGTTTCTTTGAGATCTTCCACGTGCGAGTGTTCAATCTGAGACAAAGTAGAGACGTATACTTCTGCAATAAACAGTTTTGTCAGCTTTTTAACGCTGCACAGGTTTCAGGTCAGTTTGGTTTTAATCCAATTTAGAACAAAAAAAGTAGTGTTTTTCATTCATAAAGCAAGAGCCACAAGACACAACCTTCATCTAAAAGTGGAACCAATGGTTTGTTGAAAAAAGATTTAGCTTCATTTAGCCGTGGGACGTGCCTGTCACTTTTTATCTTTCTCAATTCTCACTTTAGTCCAAGTGAGGATTCTCTGTCGTCCAATCAACGCAGTGCTCTTCTGGACGATACGGCAGTGTTTTAGTTTTCTTTATGGACATTATTTGTTCTGCTCCGGTTCTTTTCAGCTTTAGCCACATCACATTGGACGCATTTTGACGCAATCATTTATTAAAATTTAGTAACCAACCCGCCCGTTTGTAAATATATAGAAAAGAAATACATTTAACAGTGTCAGTGTTACATTTCTGGAACATTTTAGCCAAAGACGAGACTAAACTCCACAGGTGCCGGACACACATCGTCCTCATCGTGTTAATGCTCGACATGAAATATTGTGTAACAGAACACACCAGAGACACAGAGTCTGCTGCTGAGTGTCGCTGCCCACAATTATTACAGATAAAAAAGAAGATATGAATAAGATTAAAATAGAAATCCAGGCTTCAGTTTCTCTAAGAAGCCTCGTATTAACCCTTCAGCCCAGGCCCTGTCAGCTCAAAGACAAAACATTTCTAAATTATAGACAAGCTGTTTCAAAATCAAAGACAAACGGAAGTCCTAATTATTATGCAGTATTTCAAAAAGTTTTATTCAGGGAGAAACACCAGATTACTCATAAAAAACTCTTATATTATTAGATTTCTTTATGTGGTTAAACTAGAGATGGCTTTAACGACAGAAGGAAGTCCTGACCCTGGACCAGAAAAAGTGCATTATTAGAAATGTACTAAAATCTATTCAAGTGTTATTTTAGGAATAAACTTGTAACATGTGAAATACTAGAGACTTTTGGACAGAAACAAAATGATGAGAGAGTTATTTCCAGGGAAAAGGAAAACCTCGCATTTCTCTTCTTTTTAATTCAAATTTAAGTGAGATTATATTTGCAGTATTCAGACCTTGCAGCCTCTTCCTAACCCTTCCCTTTATTCCAAATATCACAGACATTAGTTTTAATTTTATTGGTTGTTAAGTAAAAGGCAGTAGCTCAGTGGGTAGAGCAGTCGTGCTTCAACCTGAAGGTAGGCGGTTCGATTCCCACTCTCCCCACAGTTCATACTGTCGTTGTGTCCTTGGGCAAGACACTTAACCCACCTATGGTTAAGTGTAACACTGGTGATTACTGTAGAGCAATGTAAGTCGCTTTGGATAAAAGCGTCAGCTAAATGAATAAATGTAAATGTAGCTCAAAAAATGTCAATAAGACCCAAAGGTCTCTATTTATTCTAAAAAATGTATAAAAAAAATTAAAATTCTTTCCAAAATATACAACGTGGACAAATTGTAGGCCTTTTGAATCAACACAGACACAGTTGTGCAAAAATAAAAGAAAGACCCGGACTGTTAATCTTCAGAGGTAAAATAATGTAAAAACAATGACGTCTGTTTTTGGAAAGACAAACACACACACAGATGTAATAACGTCCAGGACATGTCTGCTCTTATCCTGACCTGCTCTACCCTCCCCCCTTAACCACCTGTCCCACCAGGAGAGACGGCTGCCCCCTCCGGTCCCTAAAAAGCCTCCGAAGGGCCCGCACCACCACCCCCCTCTGGTCCGGGACCGGTCTCTGGAGAGCTCGGAGAAGCAGCGGCAGGAGGCCCGCAAGCGTCTGATGGCCGCCAAACGGGCCGCGTCCGTGCGACAGAACTCGGCCACGGAGAGCGCCGACAGCATCGAGATCTACATCCCAGAGGCTCAGACCCGACTCTGAGGACGGGCCCCGGGGTCACACGGGGTCACAGGGGTCACACACCGGAGTCTGAACTGGTTTCTGATGAAAAGGTCTCATGGGTGAGCCACAGTCTGCTGTCGTAGATTAGACCACTTTACTGTCATTTGCACTTGTCATTTGGGAAAGGACGTACGGAATTATCTTATTACATTGTCACATTCACTGTTGCACTGGCATCACGGCAGGTCTCTGCGTTTATTTAAAATACTCCTTTTAAGGGTTTGTATGTGGTATTTGTGTTTGTGTACGGTCCTGTTCTGTGAAGCTGCTTTGGGCTCATCCCTGGGTTTTCAGAATCACAAAGCCAGCTTACGTTCTATCGAAGTAGAGCTCCGTTACCTCGCGCTGAAGCTGAAGATTTGTGACTTCACAAACTCACACAAATCCATCTTGTACTGCTCAGGGAAAAGCGTCTGCTTGTGCTCTGGACAGTTAGGTATTTAGGTTCTTCTTTATTATCCCCGTGGGGTATTTTCCAGAGCAGACCCGCTTTAGATCTGGTCGTGTCACTAACTGGAGATGTTTTTGATGAAAACCCATGACAACGCCACAAAGAAAGGCCCATGACAGGGCTAAGCACTTTTTTGAGCATTAATCTTGGTGAAAGTCTTAAGGATTGTTTAGAGTTACACTGGTATGTTGTCAGATCAGACACTTTATGTTCGTTCAGACCTTCAGGGGCATTGTCAGGAAACAGAAGCAGATATTACAAATACAGTAAATAAGATAAAAGAACCTCCTTTTTTATTCGTATCCATGCATGCACTCAGTTTGTGACCTCTGACCCTTTAGTGTGTGTTCCTCAGAGACACCAGGGTTAAATGAACAGGTTTAAACCACAAAAGTAACCACAGAGACGTATCCGGGGCAGGACTGTCTTCAAGTACCACATACAAGCCGACCGAGAAAACAGGTTACTTTTACCAAATCTGGGAAAAACCTGGGTAAAAACAATCTTTCTGTGGCTCAGTAATGTCTCAAACTCAAATGAAGAAGGCCACAAGAGAAAAGACAATTATACGAAGTGTTTCTGAGTTTCTCGTTTATGAGGCGACGTTAGACAAAAATACGACTCAAATAAAGTAAATGTCGTCTGAACAATTAGGTTTAGGTGTTATTACAGATATTTATAATGAAATATATAATTGTAACACAATCAACAAAGTGGAATCTAAGCCTTATCTTTAGCTGTAGATGTGTCATTTTCTTCTGTGCCATTTAATCTCAGTCGGACACTGTGAATATTCTTAAAGCCCTTCGATGTATTAGTATTACAAACTCTTCAGGCTATTTGTTTAGACATAAAATATAAAGACCATGTTTTCTTTGAACCTTTAACACATTACAATCAGTCATTAACATTTCCGTCACAAACTGAAGTGTGTCCTGATCTCAGACATTCCCTCAGTGTCTTCAAACAAAAACATGCATCTAACGTTCCCTGAGCCACAGCTGGTTTCTGGAGATTTAAAAATGCCATGTTTTTGACTCTGTGCCGACGTTTTGTGAGACCTCTTCCTCTTTTTTCCGCCGCAGTCCGATAAAGAGTGAGCCCTGCAGACACGGCTCTGGGCTTCTCCACCAAACGTCTTTTTGTACTTTTTGTAAAGAAAACCTGGTGCGTGTGGAGGGATGTAACTTTGTACAGAATCTGATTACCTCTGTGTTCTATTATTACTAAGAGAGCCATATTCTGTGTAAAACATGCTTCTCTGATCTCGAAGGACAGGGCCATACGACGCTGAGTGAGCGGGACGCACTCGACACATGAGCCAATACTGTCGCTACATTTACAACTGTGTCCTGTTTAGCATCAGATTTACAGTTGTGTCCATATTCTGACATATCACAGCCGTAACTCTTGAATAAATATGAAGAGATGTGATGACCTCTGGTGTCTGGAGTTAAGACTTCACTCTGAGACACTCCGGGGTCTAGTGTTAGACTTTAAGCCTTGTGCGTTTGGTGCGGTGAGTCTTAACAAGAGAATAACACTAAACACAAACTGGCTTTTATAAACTCAAAGAAAATACAGATGTTTCCAGTTTTAGAGTCTACGGTCAGTGTTTTAGCACTAATATTTAGTAAACTTAAACCACTGCATTTGCAACAAACACTGGCTAAACTTGAGATTAAGGCCCAAAAATGTAGAAAATGGACAAAAAAGATGAAAAAAGATGCCTGATTTTCTTTAGACTCAAGGAAACCATGTTTTAAACTTGGCCTCGAGCACATGGAGCTTGTAAAATGTCAGTGTTACTTGAACTAAATCCCACTGGAGCCTTTAAAGGTGAAAATGAAGCTTCTTCCCAGATGTGGCCTTTTTCTTTCAGATTTTTGGGTTTCTTTTTGATTCTCCAGGTGGGAATCAAACCCAGGTCTCCCAAGTGTGTAGTATGCACTCTAACCAGGTGAGCCACACCACGTAACGTTATTTTAATTTTAATTTGACCCACGCCAGTCTTTTTTAATGAAATCCACTGAAGTTATTTATGTTAACTTTATTTTACAACAGCTTTTTAAGGACCTCAAAAGCCTTAATTATGAAATGTTTCAAAAATTGAGATCTAAACCACCGCAGTTTAATCTGGGTTAAGTCAAGGTTTTTCCTGAACTTGACTGGACAGGTGTCAGAGGTCATCACATTAAATATCGTTCCTGCTCTCCTAAAATAACCTATATTTTAATGAATTATGTTCAGTTTTTTCTATGCTCAGCGCTGGACGGTCCCAGAAAGTGCTGACTCATTTCTTGAGGTGTATTTATTTGTTGCCTATGGATTAAAGGGACGTGTTCTTGATAACTCCCTGTATATGAATATTAATCAGGGTTTTCCAGCAGTGAGTGTGATCTTGTGCGTGGTCCTTCATTTCTATATATGAATAATAATAATGGTGTGTGTATGAGCGGGGGTGGGCTGTCTATATGAAGTGCTTCCTGAGTTCTTTTCTTCGATGTGGTCAGTCAGTAGCCTGGTAGAGCGACTCGTACGAACCCTCCACTCGCCTCACGTCGTGTACAGAATCAGCTTTGAGCCACTCCACTTGCATGCACAGGCACTATTACAAAATCTCCATTTGACTTATTTATGTTCTTATTTACAGATTTTTTTAAACTATGGGATTTTGTTTGCAGTGATGTGTCATACTCTTTGATCTTCTGTTGTATTGTAAAGAGATGATTATATATATGTCCATAAGAGCCTAATAAAAAACACCAAGTCTTGTTTTGTGACTTATTCAAATTATCTTCAGCTTCCACTTTTCTATTATTTTAGGCAAGTTAAATCTGACTAAAACCTGTTCAAATCCATCTAAAACCTGTTCAAATCTAACTAGAAACTGTTCAAATCAAACTAAAACCTGTTCAAATCCATCTAAAACCTGTTCAAATCTAACTAAAACATGTTCAAATCCAACTAAAACCTGTTCAAATCAAACTAAAACCTGTTCAAATCCATCCAAAACTTGTTCAAATACAACTAAAACCTGTTCAAATCAAACAAACCTGTTCAAATCCATCTAAAACCTGTTCAAATCCATCTAAAACTTGTTCAAATCTGACTAAAACCTGTTCAAATCAAACTAAAACCTGTTCAAATCCATATAAAACCTGTTCAAATCTAACTAAAACATGTTCAAATCCAACTAAAACCTGTTCAAATCAAACTAAAACCTGTTCAAATCCATCCAAAACTTGTTCAAATACAACTAAAACCTGTTCAAATCAAACAAACCTGTTCAAATCCATCTAAAACCTGTTCAAATCCATCTAAAACTTGTTCAAATCTGACTAAAACCTGTTCAAATCAAACTAAAACCTGTTCAAATCCATCTAAAACCTGTTCAAATCAAACAAACCTGTTCAAATCCATCTAAAACCTGTTCAAATCAAACTAAAACCTGTTCAAATCCATCTAAAACCTGTTCAAATCCATCTAAAACCTGTTCAAATCAAACTAAAACCTGTTCAAATCCATCTAAAACCTGTTCAAATCCATCTAAAACCTGTTCAAATCCATCTAAAACCTGATCAAATCCATCTAAAACCTGTTCAAATCAAACATTTTCAAATCCAACTAAAACCTGTTCAAATCCAACTAAAACCTGTTCAAATCAATCTAAAACCTGTTCAAATCAAACTAAAACATGTTCAAATCCATCTAAAACCTGTTCAAATCAAACTAAAACCTGTTCAAATCCATCTAAAACTTGTTCAAATCTAACTAAAATCTGTTCAAATCCAACTAAAACCTGTTCAACTCCAACTAAAACCTGTTTAAATCAATCTAAAACCTGTTCAAATCAAACTAAAACATGTTCAAATCCAACTAAAACCTGTTCAAATCTAACTAAAATCTGTTCAAATCCAACTAAAACCTGTTCAACTCCAACTAAAACCTGTTCAAATCCAACTAAAACCTGTTCAAATTCAACTTAAACCTGTTCAAATCCAACTTAAACCTGTTCAAATTCAACTTATACCTGTTCAAATTCAACTAAAACCTGTTCAAATCCATCTAAAACTTGTTCAAATCCAACTAAGACCTGTTCAAAACCAATTAAAACCTGTTTAAAGTCTCCACTGCATTAAACAGTTGCAGGTCAGAGACATAAATGAGTGAGTCTCTAAAATATTGACAGAGACACTCTTAGTCCTTGCTGAGCTGAGTCTTATATTTGTCTTTTAAGGATTTTTGGTCATTTTATTCATGAAAAACAAATGTCCTTCGGTTATAATATTATCTGGTTGTTGATTTAGGCATTAATTATATTTCTTTGGACCTCAGTATTTCTAAAACCGTTCGTTCAGCCCTGCCCTTGAGGGCGCTCGTGCACTCAGATTTCATTTTTACATCGTGGCGTTATGCGCAATGTCCAGCAGAGGGCGTCGTCACGCACATGCGCAAGACTAAAGGCAAATGAGAAACTGTTTGTCTCTTTGTGTTTCTGCTTTGTGCAGTAGATTTACAGCACAGAGGAAATAACGTACATCAGAAATAATATTCTACATATAACTCCGATTTGAAAACAAGACTGCAACAAAGTCTTCTGAGAAAATAAGAGATCACAAACATTACAACATTAGGAACAAGAGAAAATGACTACTGTATGAACTTTCCTGATTGTGTACTCCTTAATAATAAAATCAGATGTTCTCCTTCTGTTCTCGTGCACATAACATCAAATAAAAGAATATACATGAACATTTATTCCTCCAGAGGCCGACACACAAACACACAGCCTTACATTGTACTTTTATTTATCTTTACTATCCTCCTGTGTGGAATAAACACATTCTAAAGTTTTACTGTCAAAACAACTGTTCAAATTTATCTAAAACCTGTTCAGATCCAACAAAAACCTGTTCAACTCCATCTAAAACCAGTTCAGATCCATCTAAAACCTGTTCAAATCCATCTAAAACCTGTTCAACTCCATCTAAAACCTGTTCAGATCCATCTAAAACCTGTTCAGATCCATCTAAAACCTGTTCAACTCCATCTAAAACCTGTTCAGATCCAACAAAAACCTGTTCAACTCCATCTAAAACCAGTTCAGATCCATCTAAAACCTGTTCAAATTCAACTTAAACCTGTTCAAATCCAACTTAAACCTGTTCAAATTCAACTTATACCTGTTCAAATTCAACTAAAACCTGTTCAAATCCATCTAAAACTTGTTCAAATCCAACTAAGACCTGTTCAAAACCAATTAAAACCTGTTTAAAGTCTCCACTGCATTAAACAGTTGCAGGTCAGAGACATAAATGAGTGAGTCTCTAAAATATTGACAGAGACACTCTTAGTCCTTGCTGAGCTGAGTCTTATATTTGTCTTTTAAGGATTTTTGGTCATTTTATTCATGAAAAACAAATGTCCTTCGGTTATAATATTATCTGGTTGTTGATTTAGGCATTAATTATATTTCTTTGGACCTCAGTATTTCTAAAACCGTTCGTTCAGCCCTGCCCTTGAGGGCGCTCGTGCACTCCAGATTTCATTTTTACATCGTGGCGTTATGCGCAATGTCCAGCAGAGGGCGTCGTCACGCACATGCGCAAGACTAAAGGCAAATGAGAAACTGTTTGTCTCTTTGTGTTTCTGCTTTGTGCAGTAGATTTACAGCACAGAGGAAATAACGTACATCAGAAATAATATTCTACATATAACTCCGATTTGAAAACAAGACTGCAACAAAGTCTTCTGAGAAAATAAGAGATCACAAACATTACAACATTAGGAACAAGAGAAAATGACTACTGTATGAACTTTCCTGATTGTGTACTCCTTAATAATAAAATCAGATGTTCTCCTTCTGTTCTCGTGCACATAACATCAAATAAAAGAATATACATGAACATTTATTCCTCCAGAGGCCGACACACAAACACACAGCCTTACATTGTACTTTTATTTATCTTTACTATCCTCCTGTGTGGAATAAACACATTCTAAAGTTTTACTGTCAAAACAACTGTTCAAATTTATCTAAAACCTGTTCAGATCCAACAAAAACCTGTTCAACTCCATCTAAAACCAGTTCAGATCCATCTAAAACCTGTTCAAATCCATCTAAAACCTGTTCAACTCCATCTAAAACCTGTTCAGATCCATCTAAAACCTGTTCAGATCCATCTAAAACCTGCTCAAATCCATCTAAAACCTGTTCAAATCCATCTAAAACCTGTTCAACTCCATCTAAAACCTGTTCAGATCCATCTAAAACCTGTTCAGATCCATCTAAAACCTGTTCAAATCCATCTAAAACCTGTTCAACTCCATCTAAAACCTGTTCAGATCCATCTAAAACCTGTTCAGATCCATCTAAAACCTGTTCAGATCCATCTAAAACCTGTTCAGATCCATCTAAAACCTGTTCAGATCCAACTGAAACCTGTTCAGATCCAACAAAAACCTGTTCAACTCCATCTAAAACCTGTTCAGATCCAACAAAAACCTGTTCAACTCCATCTAAAACCTGTTCAACTCCATCTAAAACCTGTTCAACTCCATCTAAAACCTGTTCAACTCCATCTAAAACCTGTTCAGATCCATCTAAAACCTGTTCAGATCCAACAAAAACCTGTTCAACTCCATCTAAAACCAGTTCAGATCCATCTAAAACCTGTTCAAATCCATCTAAAACCTGTTCAACTCCATCTAAAACCTGTTCAGATCCATCTAAAACCTGTTCAGATCCATCTAAAACCTGCTCAAATCCATCTAAAACCTGTTCAAATCCATCTAAAACCTGTTCAACTCCATCTAAAACCTGTTCAGATCCATCTAAAACCTGTTCAGATCCATCTAAAACCTGTTCAAATCCATCTAAAACCTGTTCAACTCCATCTAAAACCTGTTCAGATCCATCTAAAACCTGTTCAGATCCATCTAAAACCTGTTCAGATCCATCTAAAACCTGTTCAGATCCATCTAAAACCTGTTCAGATCCAACTAAAACCTGTTCAGATCCAACAAAAACCTGTTCAACTCCATCTAAAACCTGTTCAGATCCAACAAAAACCTGTTCAACTCCATCTAAAACCTGTTCAACTCCATCTAAAACCTGTTCAAATCCATCTAAAACCTGTTCAGATCCAACAAAAACCTGTTCAACTCCATCTAAAACCTGTTCAACTCCATCTAAAACCTGTTCAGATCCATCTAAAACCTGTTCAACTCCATCTAACCCCTGTTCAACTCCATCTAAAACCTGTTCAAATCCATCTAAAACCTGTTCAAATCCATCTAAAACCTGTTCAAATCCATCTAAAACCTGTTCAGATCCAACAAAAACCTATTCAACTCCATCTAAAACCTGTTCAAATCCATCTAAAACCTGTTCAAATCCATCTAAAACCTGTTCAGATCCAACAAAAACCTGTTCAACTCCATCTAAAACCTGTTCAACTCCATCTAAAACCTGTTCAGATCCATCTAAAACCTGTTCAACTCCATCTAACCCCTGTTCAACTCCATCTAAAACCTGTTCAAATCCATCTAAAACCTGTTCAACTCCATCTAAAACCTGTTCAGATCCATCTAAAACCTGTTCAACTCCATCTAATACCTGTTTAAATCCATCTAAAACCTGTTCAGATCCATCTAAAACCTGTTCAGATCCAACTAAAACCTGTTCAAATCCATCTAAAACCTGTTCAGATCCAACTAAAACCTGTTCAGATCCATCTAAAACATGTTCAACTCCATCTAAAACCTGTTTAAATCCATCTAAAACCTGTTCAGATCAAACTAAAACCTGTTCAACTCCATCTAAAACCTGTTCAGATCCAACAAAAACCTGTTCAACTCCATCTAAAACCAGTTCAGATCCATCTAAAACCTGTTCAGATCCAACTAAAACCTGTTCAACTCCATCTAAAACCTGTTCAAATCCATCTAAAACCTGTTCAGATCCATCTAAAACCTGTTCAACTCCATCTAAAACCTGTTCAAATCCATCTAATACCTGTTCAAATCCATCTAAAACCTGTTCTGATCCATCTAAAACCTGTTCAGATCCATCTAAAACCTGTTCAACTCCATCTAATACCTGTTTAAATCCATCTAAAACCTGTTCAGATCCATCTAAAACCTGTTCAGATCCAACTAAAACCTGTTCAAATCCATCTAAAACCTGTTCAGATCCATCTAAAACCTGTTCAGATCCATCTAAAACATGTTCAACTCCATCTAAAACCTGTTCAAATCCATCTAAAACCTGTTCAAATCTATCTAAAACCTGTTCAGATCCATCTAAAACCTGTTCAACTCCATCTAAAACCTGTTCAAATCCATCTAAAACCTGTTCAAATCCATCTAAAACCTGTTCAGATCCATCTAAAACCTGTTCCGATCCATCTAAAACCTGTTCAAATCCATCTAAAACCTGTTCAGATCCATCTAAAACCTGTTCAGATCCATCTAAAACCTGTTCAAATCCATCTAAAACCTGTTCAGATCCATCTAAAACCTGTTCCGATCCATCTAAAACCTGTTCAAATCCATCTAAAACCTGTTCAGATCCATCTAAAACCTGTTCAGATCCATCTAAAACCTGTTCAGATCCAACTAAAACCTGTTCAAATCCATCTAAAACCTGTTCAACTCTATCTAAAACCTGTTCAGATCCATCTAAAACCTGTTCAAATCCATCTAAAACCTGTTCAGATCCAACTAAAACCTGTTTAAATCCATCTAAAACCTGTTCAAATCCATCTAAAACCTGTTCAGATCCATCTAAAACCTGTTCAAATCCATCTAAAACCTGTTCAGATCCATCTAAAACCTGTTCCGATCCATCTAAAACCTGTTCAAATCCATCTAAAACCTGTTCAGATCCATCTAAAACCTGTTCCGATCCATCTAAAACCTGTTCAAATCCATCTAAAACCTGTTCAGATCCATCTAAAACCTGTTCAGATCCATCTAAAACCTGTTCAGATCCAACTAAAACCTGTTCAAATCCATCTAAAACCTTTTCAAATCCATATAAAACCTGTTCAAATCAAACTTAAACCTGTTCAAATCCATCTAAAACCTGTTCAAATCCATCTAAAACATGTTCAAATCCATCTAAAACATGTTCAGATCCATCTAAAACCTGTTCAGATCCATCTAAAACCTGTTCAAATCCATCTAAAACCTGTTCAGATCCAACTAAAACCTGTTCAAATCCAACTAAAACCTGTTCAACTCCATCTAAAACCTGTTCAGATCCATCTAAAACCTGTTCAAATCCATCTAAAACCTGTTCAGATCCAACTAAAACCTGTTTAAATCCATCTAAAACCTGTTCAAATCCATCTAAAACCTGTTCAGATCCATCTAAAACCTGTTCAAATCCATCTAAAACCTGTTCAGATCCATCTAAAACCTGTTCCGATCCATCTAAAACCTGTTCAAATCCATCTAAAACCTGTTCAGATCCATCTAAAACCTGTTCAGATCCATCTAAAACCTGTTCAGATCCAACTAAAACCATGCAGAGTGCACCTCTGACCAAAACAGAAACTCAGTTTTCTTAGGCTTGTTTGTGATTATAATAAAATCCTTTGCTAATCATACTTTCTCCAGACTCTTGTTTGTGTCCATCTTCAGACAAACGCTCCAGAATCTGCTCTAATCCTCGGAGTTTCCTCCAGACCACAACAGCCCGGGGCACTTCTGGACCTCCTCGGTGTGTTTCCTGATATTAGCCCCAGCTCTGAGTCTGTACTGCAGCAGATTAACGCCCCAATCAATTAGTGCCAGCGGCAGACAGGTCAGCGCTGCCCCCCCTCCCCTCCCCTCGGTCTGAAGGACTTTAGGGATTACTCTTCAGGACTTCTCTGTTGTGGAGGGACCAGGGGGGTGGGGGCTGTTTGTTTAAGTGTTGGGAGAGAGACTTTTAGCCCCGACACTGGCACTGAGGTTATTCCTTTATGAATGAAGAAACATTATAAGACTCCAGAAATGACAGAAACACTATATATATATTTAAAGTATTAAATCTGTCAGTCGCAACATTACTCAGACATTACTCTCATCACTCAGAAGCCTTATTATATACAAACCTAATTCACTGTAAATGTAAAAAAAAAAAACAGATTGTATTTGTTTATATTTTATTATTTATTATATTATTTGAATCACAAAGAGCAGAAACAGATGGTGGGATGGTTTAACTTTTTTGCAATTTTACATTTTTTCTTAAATCCTTTCACAAATTGGATGAACTGTTTTTAATTTACACCAAAGAAAAAGACAACCAGTGTTTTATTTCATATTGAACAGCAATTTTCATTTTTACAAATTTTATTATTTTTAATTGATTTTAATTATTAAGTTATGTTTAATTTAAATTCTTTGATTAGTCATTTAAATAATTTTACTACATATTGTTATATTTAGGATTTGTTATTACGTTTGTGTATTTGTTGAAGATATTACATTTTTTTTATTTAATCGTCCAGTCTTCCACAAACTAATGATACTCTTAATGCCCTGCCTCTGAGCACACTGTACCTTTAAATGATTTTCTCCTCTTAGATAATAGCCCTTCTCGTTTGAGAAACATTATTTGATTATTTGAAGCACAGTTTGGAGAAGCTCCATGAGTGAACTGACTATATTTGTAGGATTTATCGATTCTATTACAGACTGATATTCTCAAAGGCAGCTGCAGGATTCCTCCCACGACTCAGAGTCTCGTGATGTTTGGAGCAGTGTGTTCCTGAGCAGCGGTTTGAGTGACATTAGGAAGCTTCTTCAGGTATTTTCCAGGTGCATAAGTGTGAGCAGGTGTCAGAGTTGTGCTCCCAGTCTAACCCTGAAGACAGAGGTCACAGACACTTCCCTCTCATTAGCCTCTTTAACCGGCTCCGTCCGTGTGTTCCCTGTGTGTTCCCTGTGTGTTCCCTGAGTCACATGTGGAGGGGTTCCCAGGCCGTCCCAGTATCAGCACACTGCTCCCACCCGGACCCCGCTCTCCTCTGACCTGCTTTTATTGTTGTGGGTCTGTGGGCCCCTGTGGGACAGACCCCGACCGTGTGTGGACATTCATCTACAAGTGTGTTCCAGTGAAGAGAGGGGTCTTAAGGTCTTTATCTGAAACCAACAAGTGAACAAAACGTAACACTGTAACACTGCTCTTCAGGGAGTTGAAGAGCAGCTTTAGAACACTTTGTAGATTTGTGTCCCATAGTGTTGACTTCTGACATCCGAAATGGTCCTGTGATGCACAAAAACACTTTAATTTAAAAATTAAATTCGAAACAATTTGTATCCATAAGAAAAATTAAATGTTGCCAAAAAAAAAGAAAACCATCTCTCAAAACTAGATAAGATTCTTTAGAAAAAAACAAAATTAAAAAAATTAAGAATAAGAAAAACATTTGTCAAATTAAATAAATATATAATAAAAAAATACATTGAGACACTGCTTTAATTTGTTATGGAATCTTTTTTTTAATTTTTTTGTTTTTTTTAGTCAACATTTAAAATAAAATAAAAAGTCCCTTTCCTTTTATTTATTTATTTATTTTATTTTTTCAAATATGTTTTGATGATGCAACTCCAGGCCACCGTACTAAATGCACCAGATTATGCTAATCATAAATCCCATACTTCGCTCGGACCTGAAATGTATCACAAACCCCATCAAAGGTTCATATTCAAACTGTTCAGGAGTCCACAAGGCCTACGATGAAAGGTACACAGTAAAGTTGAGTAGTTTCTGTCATTATAATTTAAAAAGAGTAAACACAATAAATGGCTTCACCCAAACACTGACTATGAGAGATTGTGTTGTCATTGATATTCTGTGAAATATAGCCCGGGGTATTTATGAGCACAACTGAACAAACAGTGTACACAAATATATTAAGTTCATAAAATCAGAGATGTTTGTTCCAGATTACAAAGCTAATTTCCATCTTTTTCCAGTTGTTCATGTTCTGCCTACACAATAAAAGCATTTCAAATTTGTCACAAAAATCTCCTAAATGTCCTTAAACTGTTCGACTAGAGCCCTTCTTGTTCCAGATCTGAAAGTGTGGAGCCCAAAAAGGCTAACAACACATCGACTAAACAACATCTAATCAACGTCTGAATCAGAGATAAATCCCTGTATTTGTTCAAGTCCAGATGGATAATCCCCAGAGCGGCCGATTACAGGGATTAAGAGCCGTGTGAGTGGATTAGCCCCGGCTCAATTCCACAATAATCTGCACAGTTCACTTTCTGGATTTCCTTTTCCAGTCTATTGGCCTAAAGCTCTTAATGTGACGCTCTCAGTGGCATTAAACCAACGCCACACATGTATCTGCAGCAGAAACCTGGGCATGGTACTTTAATTATGAATAAAGTATTTATGTGCTTCTCGCTCCTTTCTTCTTCACTTCCAATGTTAAAGTCAGTGTTAAAGTTTATCTGAATCTGGTTATATCAGGGTTGAATGCAGTAAGAACTGGTTAAAGTGGTTAAGAACTGGTTAAAATCACTCAAAACTAGTTACAGTCCAGGTTAAACCAATTAAAACCTCTTTAAACCCACAGATTAGAAGCTCTCTGCTGTAATAGACAGTGTCTACAGCTCTGTTGATGAATATTAGTGACATCAGGGTCAACACTAAACATCTTCGCCTGGGAGATATTATTTGAAGATAAAAAAAAAAAAAATCTTTATAATAAGGCAAGGCAAAGCAATTTTATTTATATAGCACAGTTCATACGCTGGGTGACTCAAAGTGCTTATATTAATGAATTATGAATAACGCACTAATAAGTCATAAACATAGTTCCACAAGTGGAAGTCCTAAATGAAAAGCTAATGTATAAATAGAACTTGTTTTAGACCACGTGACCACCCCCTCTGTCCAGGCTTTTTAAATAAAGGGCTCTTTGAACCAGTTTCAATCAAACATATGACAAAGGCCAGGTTTATTGATTATTTATGTTTAGCGGTGTGTAGTTATTAAAAATCTGTCCTCCTGTTGCTCTGAGATGAATTCTGAACAGACATCAGCGTTTGTACCTGAACCCGCCGCACATTAATCATTATGTGACGCCCCCCGTGACCAAAGCCCCCTCCGCAGCGGGCTGAGGGCTGTGGGCTGTGGGCTGGGGGCTGCGCACCGGGCCTAGGCCTGGGAACGGGAACACTTGGTCCGCTCGCGCAGGTTGTCCCGTCCAGAAAAGGCAGCACGTTCGTCAATGCGCTGCGTCACGGCGCGTTAACGACTTGCACGGTTCGAATTAGCGCGAGACGTCAGGGGTGCGCGCTGCTCTAACAAGTGAATGGCACGCGCACACACACCCGCGCGCACAGAATAATGCTGTCATTCAGGTTAAAAAGACATAAGACCATTATGAAGACTGGACAGAGGGCGGAGTGGTCACGTGGTTCAAAACGCCTCAAAACAAACACATTCAATAAAGGCTTTTATTCTGAAACGCTTCACAACAAGTGGCAGCTTCAGCTCTGACAGGTTATATGTCTATCTTTTTTATTTATATCAGCCTTTTCAAACTTTTTTCTGCAAATCATAAAATATTACATATACCACAGAGTCTTTTTTAACAGTATTTACTGTTATCTACTGGAAAACCGGACATAATTTACCTCTTTAAGTACAACTGGAGAAACCCTAAACAGTTCTTAATGTGCTTTTGTGGCTTTTTTATCAGAAAAAAAATCTTTCTGACAGTTGTAAAAAAGTGCACCAAATGTAGAATAATAAAAATAAAACATTTAAGAACATTCATTGTGTTTGTGGTCTACTTTTTAATTTAGTAAGAGTCCAGCTTTTATATTAATTTTATATTAATGAAATAATCCCTGTTTTCATTCAGGATCAAAAAGAATAATCTATAACTCCATCATCTTCGTTGATTAGATAGAGTTTTGCATTAAACACAATAAATACGACAGCCCTTTGTATTTCCTAATCTTGGACATGGCCCTGAACACATCATTTTCTGCTTTAGAAGGGAACCCCTCAGGCCGACAGTAAAGCATTTAACTTCAATAAAAGAGGCCAATTATTCAAAATAAAATAGAAGAGAGTGAAACCCTGAGCTCTGAGTTAAGACAGCTCTCCGGACTTTGTGGCGGGTATAATTCACTCTTTCCGCTGGATTCTTTAGAAACTCTTCTCTTCCAAGTGTAAACGGAGGCAGAGATTTGTCGGAGTTGATTTGCAAACCTCTCTGCTTGGCTCTGGACGTGTCCCAACTGTCTCACGCTCCTCGCGCTCTTGTAAAAATGTGTGTTTAATGGTGTCGCGCGTTAAAGCCCCCGCTCTGCTCGTGCACCTGGTCGGTACCGGGACGTCCCGCTTTGTGCTGCTCTCTTTCAGACGCCCTCATCATCATTTCTAAAGCGACATGTTGCACAGACTGCGGCAGAGACGGACGCATGTGCCGTTCTTCCCACGGCCGCGTCGCACCAGCTCCCAGTGCGCGCCCCCGCCAAAGGGCCGCGCGCTGTTGACAGAAGTGGCTCTCCTTTTGAGGCGCACACAAAGCCCGGCTCCGAGGGACACCACTGCGCCTTTATGAACCAACCTGCTGCGAGATCAAACCCGAGCTGGCGCACAAGTGGCGCACCGCGCACTCCGCTGGTGGGGCACCTATTTACCACCGGGGCATTTAGGGCAATAAATGAGTCGTGTGCACGGACACAAAGAACACAAGCACCACTCCTGTCACTTCTGAGTGAGTGCGTAAAACTGCTCAGACAAAGTCAGTTCAAGCTGGAACAGGTCATTTTTGAGTCATTTTAAAACCGTTTCTGCGCAGCTCCAAAAGATTAATGTTGAAGAAGTTAGACTGGGTCTAAATGCAAGCGCGTATTAACTTAATAACTAACTAACATTATATAATCTGGCAAATAATGAAATATGATTGATTTAAAGAACAGCTGCTGAAACAAGCATCTAGTCTTTTAATTCAGTTCTGTTTGAGTCAAAACGAGGTGTTTAATATAATGTGCGTAGCTTCATCTGAAAAATGTCTGGTGCTGTATGAATATGAACAGAGCACGTGACTTTCACATTCATCTGTTTTTATTCAGACAGATTTCATCAGAGAAAACAAAATGACAAACCTTTCAGAATGATTGTAAATTCAAAATAGTTTTTAGAAATATAAATAAATAATAAATAAAATATCTTTTTTCAGGTGAGTATTAAACACGTGTTGGTAAAAGGGCTCACGGGTTGTTCTTTATGTCTCGTGGAGTTTGTATTTATCTTGTGCTAGTGACGTTTTATGAAGTCGTCAGTTGAGAGCGTGCACTCGAGGACAGGGGGTGTGGCCTCGCAGCCTCACGAGCGTCTGTCGGACCGCGCTGTGATTGGTCGACGCTCTGGCCACTCGGCACGCGCCTGTGTGTCAGTATAAAGGGTCTCAGTGCCCCACTCAGTCCAGAGCAGACAGAGCAGAGATGGAGGCCGTGCTCGAGCCCTTCTCGGGACTGGACTCTTTCTCGTCCCCGCCATACTTTGATGAAGAGGACTTCTTCACAGACCAGTCCCGGGACCTGGACCCGGACGACTTTCTGGACGATGACGTAGACTTCCTTAGCTTCTCAGATTATTACAAAGACAGCGGACGCGAGCGGCGGGACGCGGACTATGACCTGGGACACCTGTCCTTCTCCTCATCCTCTTCAACACTGTCCTTCTGCGCGGACAGCGCTCCGGATCTGTCTCCTCTGAGCGCTCACAGCGCGCTGCTGAAGCGGCGCAGACGCTTGAGGTCTGAGCGCGAGCTGCAGCAGCTGCGGCAGGCCGCTAACGTCCGCGAGCGGCGCCGGATGCAGTCCATCAATGACGCGTTTGAGGGACTCCGCTCGCACATCCCCACGCTGCCCTACGAGAAGAGGCTCTCCAAAGTGGACACGCTGCGCCTCGCCATCGGTTACATTAACTTCCTCGCGGACCTGGTCCAGTCTGACGTGCCGCTCCGGAACCAGGGCTCTGATGCGCCTGCGCAGCCCAAGAAGGTCATCATCTGCCACCGAGGCACCAGTGAGTCAACTTTAAACTATTAGATCTCCTGCCAGTGCCAGACTGTTGGCCTTAGACACTCAGCTTCATCACACGGTGTATGATTATGATTATGATTATTAATCTCTCTCTTCATCTCTGCAGGATCCCCGTCTCCCAGTGACCCGGACTACGGCCTCCCGCCTCTGGCCGGACACTCTCTGTCCTGGTCGGACCAGAAGCAGCTCCGGGACCACCACATCATCCGCACCGCGAAGGTGTGGACCCCCGAGGACCCGCGCAAACTGCACCGCAACCAGGGCCTGACGACCTTAGAGCACGAGCTGCCCCTGGGCCTCATGGTCTGAACCCGACCAGGACTAAACCCGGTCTGAACCAGGACTCTGTATCAGCGCGCGTGCACTTAACCATGTGTAATATTTTTACTGCTGTAAATTGTCATAATTTATTAAATAAATATTTTATTATTTTTGTAAAACAGCTGCTGGCAATCTGTATTTAATGTGAGACATGATAATATATGTTTTATTTAATTCAATGAATCAGAGCCATATTTTCATGTCAGATACGTTTGTGACTGATGGACAAGAGTGTTTTGTCTTTAATGTACTTTTATTACAAAAGAAAAATTTGTGAATATTTTGAATAAAAACAACACGTGACATACTATCTCCAGTTTATTTTATAGTTTACACAATCGGATTTTCTAAATGGAATGTTCTTCAACTGAGTTTGGCGCAAAAATGACAAAGAAAAAAGAAAATAAGAAAACCTATTTTAATGAACAAGAAGATTAACAGAACAGGACAGTAGTTTAGTTTAGGTCCGCACGTCTCACTGGAGCACCCTGCACGTGTTTAATGAAACCTGCTGTCCTTTCTTTCTTGGAAACATCATTTGATTGATTTATTTGGTCTTTTACATAAATAATCCCAGTGAGCTTTATTATGTGGACAATCAACTCAACAATCATTGAGCAGTGTAAGCGTTCGATCTTCAGATTGTAAATAATGTTAATTTGATCTGTTCTCGTGCAAATGAGGCTCGGTGAGACCTGTATTAAATGTCTAATTTAAACAAAGTAACAGGCAGTGGCTGTGTTGCAGCAGCTGAAGGTAGGCCGCGCCGCAGGTCAGTTTTACGCACTCCCCAGCGTCCCAAAACAAGATTAGGAAGAGTTTTCTTACTAAAGCAGGTTCTTGTTTCTTGGAGGTAAATGTACTCAAAGCTATTTTCAAAGTACTCTTTCCTAAAGCACCTGTCAATGTGCCTGAACACTCATGAACAGGCCTTGGGTTCATTTAGTCCAAAGGCGGGGTGCGTCAGCGCCAAAAGCAGTAAATGTATTGGCTCAAGAGCCACATAAACGGACCCTCGGGACTCCTCACTTCGTGAAGCTAATGGTCTGGAAAAGTTTGGCAGCGCTCTGCAATCCCCACACACACACACACACACACCCAGTTGGTGGCGGTGGAGCAGGATTTAAAAGTGGAACTTCCAGAGACTTTTACGCAGCGCAAAGGAAAAGACAGACGCAGGCCAACTGCCACTGCGCACGCGGCTTTGGCAGCGACCAGCCGCAGGACAAGCGGCTTTGGGAGACTCTCTGGATACAACACTGCAGCAGACAGGGACAGAAGAGCACGGGATATGGACATGAACATCAGTTTTCATTTTCTTCCTTCTCACGCGCGGGGACGGGACCTGGTAAGGAAATCAGACTGGAACAGAAAAAACATTTTCCTAAAACCACAATCTTGTGGTTTGTTTTGATTTCCTGTTTTAAGACGTCGTGTTTGTGCTAGGTCTCTGTTTAATATTTTTTTTATTCAAAAATCCCTGCATCTAAAACATTGAGCTGCTTTAGAAGTGGATCAGAAGAAATGACAGCACAAAGTAATGGCTCTAAAATAAAACAAGTATCAAATATCACCAACAAAAAGAAAACTAACACTAAAATAACAAATATAAAAGATACAAAAGGAGCACAATTAGTCACTTTCTGTTGGAATTCTAAAACTTCCCAGACATTGGGTCGGGACCCAAAAGTGGGCCGCAGGAGATTTTATTTGGGTCAGTAAAGAATTCTAAATCTGAAAGAATCTGTGTAAATGGGCTTTTAATGTAAAGTGGAGATGGTCAGGACTGACAAAATACAAAAGAATGACACATTAAAAGAGACTGTATTATTATAAAATGAAAAGATTTATAATTAATTAAATTGCATTAATTTAAATAAGAGAAAATATATCCCAAAACTCATTAAATGTCCAGAATTATGCTTAAACACAGGTCTAGAGCAGTTATTTTTCAGAAGACCCAATGATTAATGACCCAGTTCCCTTTGGTCTGTTTTACTGTCATTTTGGGTTTTGGATGTTTTTATATAGTTTTTCATTTAATCGACTTAAAGCCATTTAAAAAAAAATAAAATATAGTTTTCTAGTGTCATTTCATTTGCTTAAAATTATTATTTCTGACAATTCATCTAAAACCTGTTCTCCGTTTACATGAAATGCACATTGACTTTTACAAAATGTTAAAACTGACTTTAATATGATATAATAAATGTCTGACCTACTGCGCATGTGCCCTTCCTTTTCTCTCTGAGGTTTCTCTTTTTCCTCTGATCCTGATGAAGGCTCTAAGGACAGTCTCTTTGAGGATATATAAATACATTCATTGACATAACTCTTTAGTACTTATTGTGCTCTTGAACGAAACGTTTCTTTTAAATATAAATATATCTTTATGACAGTGTCGTGTGGAAGATGAGCGACACTTGTATTTACCCATTATTTACCAGATTTACGCTTGCTTTAAACCATGTGCTGGTAATTAAAGACAACATAAATCAGAGTAGGCTATACATATTTATGGTTGTTCATGTTCAAGCGCAGTGGTAAGTGTGACCTTTTATTGACTTATTGACTTTACGCAAAAGAAGGCAGTCCTTCATTAGGACATTAGTAAAAGCTGTAACTGTGCGTCACAGAAAGCCTAGTGCTCCTCCACACTTCTGCTCTTTCATTCACGAGCCACAACCACAGAAATCACATTAAACCAATGAATATCTGAGTAAATATGTGCGTAACTGTGACAAAGACCTGCGCACCAGATCCACCCGGACACCGTTCTCTCTTTGTCCAAAGCCAGCCTGGTCTTCTGGTCGTGGACACTCTTGTTAATGGTGTTTAGACGCAGAAAAGGGAGGGGCCGGGCCTCACATCTTAAATCACAATCTCGCTGTAATCTTCCGAGGAGCACCTGGTTCTAAAAAGTTGCTCTTTTCAGAATCGTCGTCGTCCCGGAGCAGCTGCCCCAGAGCAAAGAGAGAGGCGTCTTCTTCCAGACTTTGTTGGCACCGTATGTCTCCGCAGCTTTTGTCCCAGACACAGAACTGTAAAAAATGTCGTTTTGCAATAAGACAACAGGTTTGTGAATAATGTGGCGCGCGCACAGGATGGACACGCCCCTAGAACCTGAAGAGCAGCAGAAACTGTAAACCACCACCACTTTTATGAACCAAAACAAATGACCTCAACATCACAACAACAAATAGGATGCTAAAATAACATTATATATTTAGTATAATTATTATAGTTTTTACTTTTTTAATGTTGTCTGTGGAGATTCTGGTTGCACTGCTGAGAATAAAGACTTACACAAAAGAAAGAGGTTCATTTTTATATAGTTCACATAGCCAACCATATTTAATATAACTATAACTACCCCAGTTTTATCATGACATTATTGAGCTTTCTTCTTCACCTTTTATTGAAATATTCTTTATCATGCACTTATTCACAAACTCACTTTTGGGTGCTGTCCCTCCTGATGCTGAAAGGAAGGAGATGGGGGGCTTCATAAACTATGACCTCCTGTTGGTTTTGTGGCTCTCTCAGATTTCAAACAGTGACCCAGTGCTTGGCCTTTTCCACAGAGTTCTTTTGTTGGTCATATATGACATTGATTCTTTGTAATATTAGGTCTTTATATGGGTCAGTGTCAGTCTCAGAAAGTCAAGGGCATTACACTCTTGTTTATCGACACATTCGATAAATATTGCACTTCTCCGTTTTCACTCAACACATGTAGCCTCTGTACATTTAGCCTGTAGAAGTGTAAATCTGTTGCACTGGTAAGTTATGTTTTACCATATTACAGCATAATCCATTGCACAGGTGAGTTTAAAATGACTTACTACATTTATCAACTCTCATATCTTCTTTACTTTGTGTCCACAGATGACCTCATCAGATTGAACACACCTTAATAACGTATGGTAATAAGTTATTGTAATAACACCTGATTCTTTATGCAGATTTTAGGTGTGTTTTTTGTCGGTATGAAGCTGTGAGTTTGCAGCTGTAGAAAATAACGTAGCTTTGTCTAAACTGGTACAAGAATGGTTCAGAAATGGTGCATCTTCTTTTATTTTGAAGGATTTTTGCAAAAAGAGTGAACCTTTTGAGGCTATGACCTGCTGCCACTGTCACAGTTTTCCTCAGAACTGTTACATAAACCAACATGATACACATGATACACAGAGTCAGGATCTCTGTCTGAAACATTAGTCTCATCACATTTTCAAACTTCGACAATAATGTGAATGAATGCAAGTGTAAAGTTTTTTTTTTCTAAGCATGAAGCACAATATATTATCTCTAATATAGAATAAGCCATGTAAAAAAATTAAACGGAGATCTAGTCAAGGTTTGGCTTTTTCAAAAAAAAAAAAAAAAATCTTTTTTTTTTGGAACTTTTTTTTTTCTTTTTTTTTTGCAAATCATCAGCTGCAACAAAGAAACTAAAATAATCAGTCAAAGTGTGAGATATTATTAAGTGGGCAAACAAATATGGGCCCAATCAACTTTAATAGTCTACATCTAAAATTAGAAACACCTGAGTGAGTGCTGCTGAAAGGTTTAATGTAACGTCCTTCTGTCTTGCTCCCAATTAAAAATGTACGTTCTCTTTCGCCTCGTGTCAAAGAAAAGAGGCGGATTTGCAGTGTGCCTCTCTCCTCCCGTCACCTGTTGCTCTCCCCGCGCCTCGGCTCCATAAGGCGCACTCCATTCGCGCCATTGTCTCTCGTCTCTCTCCTCGTCGCTTCCCCTTTCCTCATTACGGCCCGATCCCCCTAAATCCTCCATTAACCAGGTTTTGTGTCATATTTTGATCCAGATTAAGCAGATGCGTGGAGTGCCTAGAGAGACACAGAGACACAGAGCTCCTCCACTCTATAGCACTTTATCTGTGGCTGCCAGCTTGGCCGCGTCTTCAGAGAAAATAAAACATTAACGGGAGCCATAAACAGACTTCAACCTGCTCCATTTCAGCCTTTGTGCCGTTTGTGAATAATTCATGTTAATAGGGACAGGTTTGGATAGTTTGAATGCGGGAGCACAGGTGCGGAGTGACAGCATGAATGACCGGCCTTGATTTTTGCCAAAAGCTCGAGGGCTCTTGTCTCGTCTCCGCGCAGGATGGAAAATATTGTTATCTCTTTGATTCGCAGCATTACTTTCACCGCGGACAAAGGCGCGTGATGAAAAGCTTATGTTGGAGTGAAACGGCGTCGACGGTGGCCGCTTCCCTGAAAGAAGAGAAAGACTCGAGTCAATGGCGTTGCGCGGAGCCGGTTTTGTGCGCAAGTGCTCCATCTAACTCAAATAAAGGAGCCTATCCAACTTTTTAAAGGAGCACTTTTTGGCTCTGATAAAGGCTGAACGGCTGTAGCCATTAAGCATATGGTGCTAAGGCGCTGGGCTTTTGTCTCCCCGAGGCCCTTGTGATCCTAACTTGTGTCATTGTCGGGATATTTAACTTCTCAATGGGGCCAAGTTTATGCGCTGGCAACAAGTGGCTGAGCTGAGCGCGCACGGGCCTCGCTGATGACGCACCGCCGCGGGACACAGAGCCACGTGCAGCGGAGTGTGGGCTGTGTTTTAGAGTGAGTTATGATGTGTTTGATCAGACACTGCACTGCTCTTTGTCCGGGCTTTAGTCTTTGTCCGCGCTTTCCTTTCCTTTGGCGCGTCCGCAGCGAAAGGCGTTTGGATGAAAATGAGCAGCCGCAGCGATAACAAACAGAAACACAGCTGAAAAACCAAATGTTCTGCTTTTAAAGACTCCCTGTATTTGGACTGAACATAAAGAGAGGGATGTAATAGTGCTGTGTGCTGCAGCAGCTCTGTGCGTAAAGAGAGAGCACGCTGCTGCGTAATGGTGCCTCTGGTGCGCGCGGTGGGACTAGGAGCAACGAGGCACAGGTCACGTGGGTCGTCATCCTTAGTTCTTTTGTGCAGTTTTTTAACGGGCTGCTCTAAAATAGCGTTTCAACAAAATAACATGGTTTATTTTAAAAAAAAATGTTTTCATTGATCTAATGTGTGACCAGTGTGAGCATGTGCAAACAATAAACAGTAATACAGTAATAAAAAATGTCATAAAATAAATTAATGTGTAATGTATTTATTGTAAATGTGGTCCTTTTTATCATGGGTTTGTTTTCTGTCTTCTGGAATTCTGGGTAATTTAGTTTGTGTCTGTGTACATTATTGTTCTAAATGCATGAGACATAAACAAAAAATCTGGATTTATGTAACATTGTTTTATTTTCTGCTTTAAGAAAAACACGACCAATCCAAACATATATATTTTTACAGTATATATCTTTTTAAAAAAGAGGAAAAGGCCAGTTTCTTGGGGTCGCCACGTTGCATTTGGTAATGTACTGCCTATAACCAGTTAAATATTTAAGCTTTAAAATATTTTTATCGTTTTCTTAAACAACAAATTACAAATTAAGAAACAGACAGCTCAGCCCAGTGCAGTGGAATAAAAGAAAAAGAATGAAACAGAATAAGCACTGAGGCTGAAGGCCCAGAGGTCCCCTCCCCGAGCTCCAGGACCAGTCTGTGCCTGCTGGCTGTAGTGGGGGGTCTGTCGCTGATCCAGGTAGGACAGATTCTTTGCACTGTGCACATGAGGATGAAGTCTGCTGGAGCCTGAACATGACTGTCACTGTCGCCCAAAAGCAGACAGGATCCAGCTTTTAACAAATGACTAAACACAGTGAGTGTGTGAGTCAAAGTCCCTTCTGTATTTAAAGATAACTGTCTGATTACAGTCTGAACAAGAATCTGGAGAAAACTAGAAAGAAATCTATTATAGACAGTAGCTTATTACCATAATGTTTGTATTTTTAAGTCTTTTTTAGTCTATTTCTAAATTTAATCTAATCTAACTTTCTTGTAAATGTCTTGAAGGAGAGCGACAACAGCATTAGCATCCTTTTAAAGGCTTTTAATTCTGATGTAACATCTACTCAGGCCTTGCTCTGAAAAATCATAAACAACTCAGAAATAACATTTGTAATCAGAATCAGAATTACTTTTATTCATCCTCAAGGGGAAATTCTTTTTGTTACAAACATGCAACCGACCAGACAACAGAAGTTTCTTTAGCCTTAAGATTGCTTCTTCCCACATATTGACTTTACTATAAACTATCTCTGAGGTTCAGCCCTATCACAGAACAAAGACACTGCCCTGTAAACGCTTTGGATTGTGGGATAATTGCACTTCACATGTAATATTATCTCAAATCACCATAAAACCCATTTATTGTAATTTTAAATAAATGCTGTGGGAAAGACGTGGAGTCCGAAAGGACAGTCAAGTTTACTGAAGAGTTCCTGACGACGTGGCCTCAGTAAAAACCTGCAGAAGTGTGGAAGGACACATGTGGGCGAAGGGCTCAGTGGAAGAGCAGTTGTCCTTCAACCGGAACGTGAGTCTCTTTGGATAAAAATGTAAAAGTAAGGGCACAACGAAGAAGACTCCTGTACCTGACATTTCTTCTTGGGCTGAACTGTGGCTGCGTGAGCGGGAAACCTGGTATAAATGTCCCACTCTGCTGCAGTAAAGCTAACCTTATCCCTCAGACCTGTCCCTTCATGAAGTTCCTGTGTAATTATCTTTATTTATTAACAGTAACACTTTAATTATTGTCCTAAAATATGTCATAACTGTTTAATATCTGCTCAAATGCATCTGACTTTAATGCTAAACATATTAGACATAATTATGTTGGCTTTTGTGACTCTGTCCATTAGCGTTATGTTATTATAACTAAACCTACTTCCTTTATGTCTCTTCTAATAAGAATATCCTTAGCTTTTATTACTGTGCTAGGTTCTAACTGACTTTTGTGCCCTTGTGCTTTTTACTACCTTGTGTTGTTAAAATTGCGTCCATTGTTTTCCTCAGTTAAGTCCCTTTGGATAAAAGCGTCTAAATGACTAAATGTAAATGTAAATTACAAAAAACTGAAGAAGAAGACAATGTGATTGTAGATTGTGTAGATTATTTTTTTTCATTGCACTAAAGACAAACCTTGGCCTGACTCTGGCACATCCACTCCATCCCATAAAGCTTGGTGCTGTTGGACGTGGTGTGTGTGCGTGCGCCAGCTGCGTGCCTCTGGCCTCTGGACCCCCCCGCAGCACGGAACACGGCGGCCTGACCTCCACGCTCAGGGCGGGGGGCAGGGGCTTTGACTGAATTAGCCATAAAGACGTCGTGCTATGATCTTTGTCCCGGCTGAATGCAGAGTGGATATGAGAGGCATTGTGCACAGCTTTTGCGTGCCCCATCGTGAAATATTACTGTCCTTTTCAAAAGAGGCCTGGCTTTGAAATGAAATGGAAATGAAGCGGACAGCTGACTTTGGGCTGTCACTGTGCCACGAGAGAGAAGAACGAGGGTTTAAGAAGAAACCAGGGTGAAACATTTATGGAGTGTGGCTCTATAATCACGATGATAATAATCTCCTTCTTGTTTTGCATTTGTTCGGTGACAGATAATATTCATTATTAATAAAATAAAGCACATATGCAGGGGGCAGAGGAAACAGGCTCAACTGAGAATGACTTCAGCCCTGGTTTTAGATCCATAATCCTCAAGTCCACAGTCAGATCCTTCATGAAGTCTGGACATGTGCCTGATTAGATGTGTTCAGGGTCCCATGCAGCGTCAGGACTCTGCTGCTGCACATCCAAACGTAATGTTGTACACAATAAAAGATTCAAAGAGACATATTTAAATATAAACCAACACAAACTGTGTTGTAGTCTCCTGTGAGCTTCAGTCTCATGTAAACCAAGAAGAGTGCCACGTGGAGGAATTCTTTTAATATCCTTTTTCATCTATAGCTTTAATCATCAACCTTTACTGCTTTTGTCAGTATTATACATATTTGTATTAAATCCATCACAAAAATGTTGCCATCTCGAAAACCCTCCAGAAAACTTTAGTAAAAAATATTTTTTATTGGGAATGGCCTTTCTAAAACATTATAATATATAGTCTGGGCTCTAAAGGAATATCTGCGCTTGATACGTAAGTTATATTCAACTTGTTGCGCACGTAGCTCCGCGTCCACGAGGCTCGAGTGCGCGCGGAGGCCCGTCCAGTCTCTTTAACCGGACGCTTTGTTCGCCTCTGACTCCTTTGCGCTGCCCTGGGACCCCCTCCTCAGCGCTGCCTGTCAGTTGCCAGGCTCCAAAGGTAAAAGCATGCATCATTTTCCTCCAGCTCTCCGTTTTTGATATCGACAAAAGCGGCTGCTCGGGGACAGCCTCTGCGCTTGTTCGCTGGCGTGAACTTCACTGACGTCCGGCTGCTCTCTGTTCCTCGTCTGAAGGCGGCGCAGCGGGGATGGATTTGCAAGACAAATGCAGCTGTGTGCGCGCGAAGGAGTCAAGTGGCACAAAAAGGCCGTTCCAGTCAGCGGCGGGATGGAGAAAGTCAGCATTATGCAAACGTCAAATCAATCAAAAACAAAAGACACAAAGCAGCACCAAATGCGCACTTTATGCTTTTGAAATGCCCCGTATTTATCTCCAGAACCAAGACTTTGGCTTTAGATACAGTCATGTGGCCGGAAATGGAACACCATTTAAACGTAGGTGGATGAAACAGACAAAAAGTTCTTCTGAACTGCCACTCTTGCCGCTGCATTCTGGATGAACTGCAGAGGTTTGGTTGTGCAGCAGGAGTCCAGCCAGAAGAGCATTGCAATAATCCAGTTTGGACAAGAGCCTGGACTAGGATGTGCGTAGAGTGCTCTGATAGAAAAGGTCTAATGTTCCTGATGTTGTAGAGGATGAATCTACAGGACCTGGTGACTTGTGAAGTTTAGTTGATCATCAGATACCACTCCCAGGTTTCTGGCAGTGCTGGACGGTGTAATGGTTGATGGGCCTAGTTGAATGGAGAGACAGTGATAGGAAAAGCCCTGTTTCTGAACGACAGAGCGGTCCAAGCACTGAGCCCTGAGGCACCCCTGTATTCAGCTGCTTGGACTCAGAGACCTCGTTTCTCCAGGATCCTCTGAATGATCGATCCGAGGACATTCATTCAAGTGTGTTACTTTGGTAATGTACTAGTGCTGTGTTTGTGAACATGTACGAACATAAGACACCACGTTGTCCGGTAAAGTTCCTTAAATGAAACTACTTCTACCTGTGACGGCCATTCACGTTAAACTAGCCTGAAGAATAATAAACCATTTACAGATTACACGTTGTCTTAGTAAAAATATATGTATATATATATATAATTAGATTTCATAATAAAGGCTTTAAAACTCTCATTAGAACTTTGTCATTACCTCTAAACTCACTCTTCAGATTAAAAACATGTCCTATTACAGTGATGTGCTTTTGATTTGTGTTTGGCTGAAGTATTGTCAGACTTTACTTGTAATGAACAGTAAATGCTTAACATATTAATAATGATGAAAGGAGGTCAGTGGTGATGGCTGTTTATTTGTGTGAGTCACATTATTAAGCATTAAAAAACAAATTCAACATTCATAAAGCATTACGTCTTTATAAGATATTATTGTGTTAGTCTTGTGTAAAATTATTATAAGTGTCATTGTAACACTTCTATAACATGTTTATTAATTGTTAATGGTCATGTACTTATTAGTCTTTTACTGTTGAATAAGTTTAATTCATTAAAACTTGAAGACTTTTATAATTTTTTCTCATTTCTATTGTTTTTGACTCTGTGTGATCACTGGCTCTGACGCATTAACGGATCTTTGAGTTGGTTATTGGCTGAAGAGGGAAGAGGATCTTTTCCAGTTTGTTTGAGTTCAAGGGGCCGTTTCCTGTTGCGTTTGGGACATGCCTCGTTAGTTTTGATGTTAACACAGGGATTGTGTGTGTTAAATGTTGATGTGTAGTGGTTCTGTGTGGTTCAACAGCCTCTCTGAACAACAAAAACAGATTATTCATGCAGCTTTAATCATTGGACTCTAATGTTTGAACACAACTAAAACTGACCAACCGGACAGTATTATCTCACGTTGTCTTATCTTGTATTTGTGTTTCGTGTGAGGATTTTTGACGACTGCAGCTGACTTATAAACTGCCCGGTTGCAGGGTCCAGAAGTCCCTGTTGGCCCTAAGCTGTGAGTTTGGGGGGTATATAACAGTCTTTTGTGGGACTGGGCTGCTCTCCCAAACCCGAGGGTCTCCATGGGAACTGTGCAGAGGTATATTTTAACGCTCAGGAGGGCTTCCTTCTCTGCGTCTGCCAGTCTTTCACAGAGCCACTCTATTGGTCTGTAAGAACAACACGTATAGTGTCGGCGCTCGGTTTGGTTTGAAGCTGGATAAATGGTGGTGGCTGGTTGTAGGGACGTCCCGCCGAGACTAACTGCTCCTGGGTTAATCACAGTCGTTCTGAGACTGGACGCCTTCCAGTCAGCACTGGCCACCAGCCACTCTCCACTGGTGCATGCACCCCAGCCGCCTGAGGGGCCTCAGAGTGGGCTCAGAGATGCCTTTAGCGGGGGCTCAGAGGGGCATCAGAAGGGGTCTCAGAGATGCCTTTAGAGGGGGCTCAGAGGGGCCTCAGAGGGGGCTCAGAGATGCCTTTAGAGGGGGCTCAGAGGGGCCTCAGAGGGGGCTCAGAGATGCCTTTAGAGGGGCTCAGAGGGGCCTCAGAGGGGCTCAGAGATGCCTTTAGAGGGGGCTCAGAGGGGCCTCAGAGGGGGCTCAGAGATGCCTTTAGAGGGGCCTCAGAGTGGGCTCAGAGGGGGCTCAGAGATGCCTTTAGAGGGGGCTCAGAGGGGCCTCAGAGGGGGCTCAGAGATGCCTTTAGAGGGGCCTCAGAGTGGGCTCAGAGGGGTCTCAGAGATGCCTTTAGAGGGGCCTCAGAGTGGGCTCAGAGGGGTCTCAGAGATGCCTTTAGAGGGGGCTCAGAGTGGCATCAGAAGGGGGCTCAGAGATGCCTTTAGAGGGGCCTCAGAAGGGGGCTCAGAGATGCCTTTAGAGGGGCCTCAGAAGGGGGCTCAGAGATGCCTTTAGAGGGGCCTCAGAGGGGCATCAGAAGGGGGCTTGGTCTCGTGTTTTGTGACATTTCATGGAAAAGATGTAAAGTCACAAAATGTTATGACCAAGGGTTATGTTGAGGCACAATAAGAGATGTCCAGGTGAATGTCAGTGAACAACCCTGAGCTCTTTCTCATCAGTCAAAGACAAATGCAGGTTTACAGGTTGGCTTTTGAATGAACTGAAGCCATCTGTAGTAGTTCTGTCAAAATTTTCTTCTGTGGGCTGTGACTGGCTCAATGTCCGTCTCGTTTAAACAAATGAGTAAAACCAAATATTTATGATGTTTACAGATAAATGCACCTTAAAATAGTTTTAGATCACACATGTCCAACTCAAGGCTTGGTGGCTTAATCTCCAGACACAGGCTGGGTATACGTCAGTATTTTGTAAATGTGGTTCTGTTAGATCCTTTTGGAGCTAAGGTATTTTTTACAGTCGGGAGTTAAAACTGTGAATGGAGCTACAGATCTGAACATTTAAAAACACAAAATCCTGTTAAATGCATTGGTCATAACGGATATGAATGTGTGTCTAGTGTTGCTTAGGACTTTCTGTAAAACACTCACTTGCACTGTATTTTCTGAACATTTAGAAGCCTCGTTGTAAGGAAAGTGTATTTTCACTGCATAAACCAATGTCGGGTTTACTTTTGAGAATGATTTAGTGGTTCAATTAAAAGGGCTTGTGTTTCTAAAATATTGAAGAGTGAGGAGTTCTGTTCTGGGTCATATGTTAAAATAAAGTCTCGTAAATCCAGTCCATGTAACACCCGCTGTCACTGAAAATCTTTTTTAAAGATATAGAAGCCAGTTGTTAGTTTATAAAGTAAACTCCTGTCTGCTTCTCCAAACGCTGAGCTACTGTGAAGTACCTCAAATATAAGAAGGTCAATGATCATGAAGCAGGCCAGGGCGTCCCATGCAGAGTGCAGTGAGTGTGGATGTCAGAGAGTGTGAGCCTGGGGGCAGTAGAAATGTAATAAGTGTCAAATAAACCTGTGTTTATTGAGTTTAGAGGCTGTTAGTGCGGTGTAAGCGGCGCACGGTGACAGTGGTCTGAGAAAACCTCACCCTCGCCGCTCAGACTAATTGACAGGCTCACGAGGAGAGAACGCCTAATTGATTTTAGGCCTGTCCCGTTCCCACAGACAGAAAAACAGATGAGGGCTTTGGGAAAAGATTCAAGGAAATGTGAGGGGAATGAGAAAACAGAGTCTGTGAATATTTTATGCAGCTTTAAACCAACATTGCCCAACAATTCTGAACAGAACCTTTTAAAACTTCACATTTGAGAACACACCCTGCATGTACACATATAAGATGGATCTGAACTGGTTTTACATAGATTTAAACAGGTTTTAGTTGGATTAAAACAGGTTTTAGTTGGATTTAAACAGGTTTTAGTTGGATTTTAACCTGTTTGTATAAAGCTGCTGCGGTTGGGGTCATACATAATACATACATTTTATCTCTGAAGCTGAGGGCCACATTAAATCTTGTCACCTTGTCCCATGATTGGCCCCCGGGCCAGACTTTGACCTGCTTTACATTAATAAAAACAAAAAAGAATATAAAGATTTTTGTTACATTAGATATGGTTAAAAATTTACAGCTAATGCTAAATAGCCAGCTTTATGCTAATGGTGTTTTCCCAATACCAGATCTTATGTTATTATTATTAATGAATGTCCAAAAATATATCTATACATTTTAAATTCCTTTCCAATATTTTACAAAGTTTTAAAGTGGCGTTTAGTCTGTGCAAGAGAATAGTGTTCTCTCAGTCGTCTCTGTTTTACAAAACGCATCTAACCAGATGAAAAAGAGTCACAGTCTTTGGCAGAAAATGTGTGAGTAAATGGTGCCATGTTTTCTGAAGAAGAAGAAAGTGTGAGTAAATGGTGCCGTGTTTTCTGAAGAAGAAGAAAGTGTGAGTAAATGGTGCCGTGTTTTCTGAAGAAGAAGAAAGTGTGAGTAAATGGTGCCGTGTTTTCTGAAGAAGAAGAAAGTGTGAGTAAATGGTGCCGTGTTTTCTGAAGAAGAAGAAAGTGTGAGTAAATGGTGCCGTGTTTTCTGAAGAAGAAGAAAGTGTGAGTAAATGGTGCCGTGTTTTCTGAAGAAGAAGAAAGTGTGAGTAAATGGTGCCGTGTTTTCTGAAGAAGAAGAAAGTGTGAGTAAATGGTGCCGTGTTTTCTGAAGAAGAAGAAAGTGTGAGTAAATGGTGCCGTGTTTTCTGAAGAAGAAGAAAGTGTGAGTAAATGGTGCCGTGTTTTCTGAAGAAGAAGAAAGTGTGAGTAAATGGTGCCGTGTTTTCTGAAGAAGAAGAAAGTGTGAGTAAATGGTGCCGTGTTTTCTGAAGAAGAAGAAAGTGTGAGTAAATGGTGCCGTGTTTTCTGAAGAAGAAGAAAGTGTGAGTAAATGGTGCCGTGTTTTCTGAAGAAGAAGAAAGTGTGAGTAAATGGTGCCGTGTTTTCTGAAGAAGAAGAAAGTGTGAGTAAATGGTGCGTGTTTTCTGAAGAAGAAGAAAGTGTGAGTAAATGGTGCCGTGTTTTCTGAAGAAGAAGAAAGTGTGAGTAAATGGTGCCGTGTTTTCTGAAGAAGAAGAAAGTGTGAGTAAATGGTGCCGTGTTTTCTGAAGAAGAAGAAAGTGTGAGTAAATGGTGCCGTGTTTTCTGAAGAAGAAGAAAGTGTGAGTAAATGGTGCCGTGTTTTCTGAAGAAGAAGAAAGTGTGAGTAAATGGTGCCGTGTTTTCTGAAGAAGAAGAAAGTGTGAGTAAATGGTGCCGTGTTTTCTGAAGAAGAAGAAAGTGTGAGTAAATGGTGCCGTGTTTTCTGAAGAAGAAGAAAGTGTGAGTAAATGGTGCCGTGTTTTCTGAAGAAGAAGAAAGTGTGAGTAAATGGTGCCGTGTTTTCTGAAGAAGAAGAAAGTGTGAGTAAATGGTGCCGTGTTTTCTGAAGAAGAAGAAAGTGTGAGTAAATGGTGCCGTGTTTTCTGAAGAAGAAGAAAGTGTGAGTAAATGGTGCCGTGTTTTCTGAAGAAGAAGAAAGTGTGAGTAAATGGTGCCGTGTTTTCTGAAGAAGAAGAAAGTGTGAGTAAATGGTGCCGTGTTTTCTGAAGAAGAAGAAAGTGTGAGTAAATGGTGCCGTGTTTTCTGAAGAAGAAGAAAGTGTGAGTAAATGGTGCCGTGTTTTCTGAAGAAGAAGAAAGTGTGAGTAAATGGTGCCGTGTTTTCTGAAGAAGAAGAAAGTGTGAGTAAATGGTGCCGTGTTTTCTGAAGAAGAAGAAAGTGTGAGTAAATGGTGCCGTGTTTTCTGAAGAAGAAGAAAGTGTGAGTAAATGGTGCCGTGTTTTCTGAAGAAGAAGAAAGTGTGAGTAAATGGTGCCGTGTTTTCTGAAGAAGAAGAAAGTGTGAGTAAATGGTGCCGTGTTTTCTGAAGAAGAAGAAAGTGTGAGTAAATGGTGCCGTGTTTTCTGAAGAAGAAGAAAGTGTGAGTAAATGGTGCCGTGTTTTCTGAAGAAGAAGAAAGTGTGAGTAAATGGTGCCGTGTTTTCTGAAGAAGAAGAAAGTGTGAGTAAATGGTGCCGTGTTTTCTGAAGAAGAAGAAAGTGTGAGTAAATGGTGCCGTGTTTTCTGAAGAAGAAGAAAGTGTGAGTCCTTTGAGCGCTGCTGGCCTGTGACAAACTGAAGGAGGCTCAGACAGTGAAGGTACTGCTCCACAACAGGAACAGGAAGTGGACCGACCTAAAGTCTCAAAACCCAAAGGAAACAAAAAAATTAAATAAACACCATTTTCCACTCTTTTATCTCTGTGCTAATTCCCAACATTAACATGACTTTTCCATTTTTAGTTTTTCGTCATAGTTCTAATCATAAAAGTACCTAGATTATTTCCTTAGTTGTTCTTCTGGTGGAATGATCAGACCTTTATACAACCCACTCTCGGGCTTTAATTTTAAAGATAAGATCAGTGTTTTCTCAGTCCAGTCTTTCATTCATGGGTTTTAGATTATACAGTTTATAACTATCTTGGCTTGTGTTGATTTAATATCATTTAGTTTAATTATGGACTTGTGTTTAGGACTAAACAGCGATGACTTTCGGTTGATTATTAATAAAGCTGTAATGTTTGCAAAGCCTGAAATACACAGACCTGGCATTACTTTGGGTTCCACAGAAAAGACCCAGCACATGGTCCTCTTCAAAGCCCCGCTGAGGCGCTCCATAAATTAACGATTGCTTTAATCCCGGCCCAAGTCATGTTTTTGTCACCTATCAAAGTAAATGTCGGTCCGTCCCATTGGGAGGGGCGACATGACATTTCCACGGTGGCTTCTAAACAGGTCAGCCCCGAAGACCATGGAGTCCAAAGCGGTGGGAGGGTGACACTTTTAGCCAAAAGCGTGTAACTGAATCTAAAACCAGTGGTTACACCCATTCAGCAGTGCAGGAATGGGGAAGGCCCGCACAATACAATACCATTCATGGGCTAACACAGGCCCCGACGCAATGACCAGGGAGGGGTTTCCATCAGGCGGAAAAAAGGCTCCCAGCCCGTCAAAGTCGCTCCGTCAGGACTACACAGACTCTTGTTCACGAAAAGAGTCCCATCTTCTCCGCTACTACATCTGTCTTTTGGTGTTTGTTTTGCCCGCTGTCTTTGGGAGTGCTTTCGGGACTGAGAGAAATGTAAAGACGCCTCATTTGGCAGAGGCTAAGAGCGGCGATAAAGGCAGAAGGGGACGGAGAATGGGGGCGCTGAGAGTCAGTCTGCCCTCAGTGTGACCTGGAGCTTTCAGGGGGCTTGAGCACATCAGAAATCCCATTGTGGGAGGTGATTAATTGAGAGTGATAACTTACCATGAACGGAGATTGTTATAGGCTTTAATGTGGTACGCCTGGCTTTTTAACACTGCTTTCACATAGCTTTGTAATTCAGCATATGGGCCCAGACGTATTCAGTGACAAAAGACGAACGGGAATTTATCACGCTTGTACGTCCTGCTAACAATGTGTTGCTTTTTGTAACTCTCATTCTTTCAGGCTTTGCTCACTTGAGGAACTTCAGAGTTGGAAAGTCTCCTTCCAAGAGAGTTGCACATGTTGCATTCTCCCGAAATAAACTTAAAGTCTTTTCATTAATTCTTCATTAAACCCCATTCGAGCTGTATTAGTGTTCATATTAGACACAATAACACAGACAAGTCCAAAGTCCGGGCCTGGGGCCAAACATGGCCCAAGGTGAGAGTTTATGTGTCCCTCAGCTTCAGAGATAAAATGTCTTATTTTATACAAACAAGTTAAAATCTAACAAAAACCTATTAAAATTCAACTAAAACCTGTTCAAATTAATCTAAAACAAGTTCAAATCCAAACAAAACCTGTTCAAATCCAAATAAAAACAAAATGTTTAGCATTTATCTTTATCAGGCATCATGCAGCATTTTAGGGTAATAGCCCTCTTTTTTCAATATTCTACTGACGGACCTCTGCTGCTGCTGTGTTCTTTAACATCAACAGAGGAGAAGAATGAGAAGAAACGATAGCCTTCACATATTTCTGTTTAGTTTTGAAGCTGTGTTTGTGTTGCTTTATATAATATTGTTGTAATATCTTGTATAATGTACGTCTTGAGTGGACCTTATGGCTGTGGTTCCAGATGGTCAAGACCAAAGGTGGGTTGCGAGGGATTTTATTTGAATTGCCAAAAAAAATAATAATAAAAGAAAATAAATAAATAAATAAATAAATACAAAACCTCAGTAAATAAAACAAAATCAGAAATATATTTGTAAAAGTACATGAGCATTTAATGTAGGTTTTATATGGATTTGAAGTTGGATTTGAACAGGTTTAAATTGGATTTATGAACTGGTTACAGTCAGAAATAACTTTACAAAAACATTAACTTTTCTAAAAACTTACAAATGGCTTTAAATCAATTTAATGACACTTAATAAAATGTCCAAAACACAAAATGACTCTAAAACAAACCAAAGGGAAATGTGTCATCAATCATTTATTCTTCTGAAATATGGGTCCCTCTGAAAAAGGAAGCACAAGTCCTTAAATGATCTGTTATTTATCCAGCATAAAGCCTTTAGCTTCTGTCGCCTAAACGCTCGACTAAACAGAGCAGCCCTAATGTTCTCTATCCACTCACTGACAGCACACACGTAGAATCTCAAAGGCCTCTTTTTGTCCCCTCATCATGAG